>OY757011.1:116502688-117102688 GCA_963580285.1 Lucinisca nassula
ACTATAACAATGTTTCATCGGAAAAACAATCATTTTAGAGAATATGTCACACGGGTGTATTTTCGTAATGGGTCTAGTCAAGTTATTTGTTCAGTCCGTGTGAAGGGCTTCTAACTCATATGTGCAACATCCTCGCGAACATAAAAATTAAAAAAAAAACAGAGATGAAACATAGATATGGCGCCATCATCATGATATTACTGAAATGCTGAACAAAAGGAATAACAAAACTCCGGCTAGCACGACCCGACAAAGTAGCACCCGTTTTGTTTTCTCTCTAATGCCATGCTGATCCTGTTCTGAAACTGTTTTAGAATTAACCAAATCTGAAGTGAATCTTTGTCTTTGAATTTAGACAAGTCAATTACTGAATGTAAGCTGGGCATATGAAACTCAAATACGAGTTTAATTGAGTTTGAGTTGTTGATTTGAATGTTAACCTTTGCATCACGTTTTACTGGGGAGGGGAACTTAAACTGATTTTGAGGACTCGGCAGAATGAAAAAAAACTGAAATGTTGGAGCAAATGAAGACCAACTGTTGATCTTTTTTATAGAGAAAACTCTATACAGGAGTATACATTATTTATCTTATTTTTTCTCCAAGACATAGGTTGTAGGAATTCATTAAAACCGTCTCATTAAGGCGGTTATAACGAGCACCACAGCTAATGTTTGAAAGTGTCACTATTTTGCAGAGGTGCGTTAGTATAACGGTCATCCTATTTTAATATCAAGTGAGACGCCTAATTGCAACCACTGATGTACCTCAACATTGAAGATGGAGGAATTCGCTTCAGAAAATCAAGCCTAGAAGGGTTAGGAATTACCTTGGTAGCATTCTCAGCAGTAAATTTTCTGTCATTTTCTTCTCCTCTGCTAACAACTCTGTTCTTTCGTTCACTAAATCTTCTAGATTGTGAGCATATTTTTCCATCATATGTAACATGTTGTCAATGATACTTGACTTCCTGCGATAAAATGAAAATCATAGCTATCTTAATATCACATCACGATAATATACCAGCGTTCTGAGATGCCCTCTGTTTTTGCCCATATCCTTCAGATTCATACTTTTGATAAATTATTAATTCTAGACCAAGTATACATTGTAGGTTATCATAAAAACCACCTAATTAAGACAGCTCTTACTTGAACCAACAATCCCCTTCTGAGCAAAAAGAATGAAAATAATACTTGTATATACCCCTTCAGGGGAATGGGAACACCTTCAGGGGAAATAACTCCTGAAAAAGTATTTTTGTCTCCCCATGCAAAAGGGGTCAGTAGGATTCCTGAGGAGCAAATTCTTTCCTTTAAGAGTAGACCCCTTTTTCAGTGGGACAGGGCTTATAGAAAAGTAAACAGGAAGTCCCGAAAATTGTATCCCTTTAAAAAATGACGGAAAAAACTGCCAGGTATTCCCATTCCCCTAAATCCAAGTTTTAAGCAGTTTGGGAGGAGTTCACCAGGATCTTTGTTCCACTGATATGTTATGGTGATGATTAGGGGAAAAAAGATACTGTGGGATAAAGATACAAATTGTATCATAGCTTACTTTGTTTTCTTTGAAGTCATCCAGTAGTTATTTTTGATAGTTTGGTTTTGCAAGCCAGCTGTGGTAGGCGGGGCATATCTTTCCTATTGAAATTGTATGGCGAATTAGAAATATGTTCTAGAGGAAGATAATCCTTTAGAAGCAAGGACCACAATACAGAACCGAAACTGTGGAGTGTATTAATTTTATTTCCTGTGCTAGTTTCGTCCAAATCGGCCTCATCAGTGACCATCGAATATTTTAAAAATTCTGCAATGCAATTGATGATCTCAAAGACTAGAAAATAAACCAACACTATGATGAAGGGCAGGGAGACTTTTCTACTGTCGTTAACATCCCCATAACACCAGTACATTCTAGAGAAAGGAAATCACTTGGCAGCAAAACCATATGTTAGAACTGAAACTGTGTGGTGTACAAGATATTATTTGGCCAGACTAGGAGGTTTCGGCTTACTAGGCCCCATCAGTGGCCCTCATATATTTTTCAAAATTCCGCAATGAAATCGATGAGCCAAAAGGACTAGAAAATAAACCCATACTATGATGAAGGATAGGGAGACTTTTTTCAACCGCCACACACTCCCATAACACCAGCTGAGGTCAAGTTACGTATATATGTTCTAGAGAAAGGTAATCCTTTGGCAGTAAGGATCACAAACTGTGGAGTTGACAAGACTTTTCTGGCCAGACTAGCTAGTTTCGGCAAAATATACATCATCAGCGGCCCTCAACTATTTTCAAAATTCCGCAATGGAATCGATGATGCAAAATGGCTAGAAAATAAACCCACACTATAATAAAGGCCAGGGAGACTTCTTACGGCCGAAACACGTTCCATTAACGCCAGTTGTGGTAAAGTTAGAGTTTTAGAGAGAAGCAAGGACGACAAGACGGAACTGAAACTGTGAACTGAATTCTGAACTGAAAAGTGTACAAGAATTTTCTGGTCCAAACAGATAGATTCAAGCATAGTGTATCAATTGTATCACATTATGGGTGCAAATTATGTTGATAAAACAGAGAGAGAGAGGGAGCCCTTTGAGGATACAGGCAATTAGATTACACAAAGATCTCTATTCAGAGCTCCAGAGAAGCAGAAATAACTGGAATAGATAAGCATGATTTATAAGTATTTCATGTTATAATGATGTAGGTATTCGTTAGAATGGCACTGTCAAAGTAATTTGACAACTGCACACAAGCTATTCATTAATGAAGAGAAAATTATCAAATGCAACAAAAGTGCTATTTTTATCTGAAGACAATGGTCAGGAATCGATACAATTAACCCACAGCTCCCAGCAGTGACACCAAAGGGAAAGAAACACAAACATGAAATAACTAGACCCTAATGGAAACATCAAAAGGGAGAGACAAAAGGACAGTTACTTTCAAACTGGCTATCCAAAACAAAATAATATAAGCGAAACACACACTCAAAGACAAACCACAACGAAAATAAACTGCGACAGAATAACAGCATAGGAACGGTCAGCGAAACGAATTCCACTTGGCAGCTAAAATCGATTTTACGCATCTGCAATCCTCTTCCTTACCGGTTTTCTCTATGCCACTGATAATCAGCTTAAATTTAACCTGCAACGATGCGAAATGGGATTCAGTGCTTATAGTTTAACTTTATATATGTGACCTCCAGGTCAAGCATATAATGTTCTGTTCATAAAAAAATTCTATATCCATGCAACTCTTCACTTGCTGGTTTAAATTCAAATAGAAGACTTGCACGCGCAGGTAAAACCCGTATACCAAAACCAGTGTATACTGGAACCAGTGTTTACTGATTGGCTGGCCATCATACAAAACAGACATAGGATGTGCCACTAAATATTTCGAAACACTTTTCGGGGCTCGTCCCATGAAGTATATCTGCAAACATTTTGTGACATTGCCCCATACCTATTACTTAATATATAATTATATGCAAAGCCCCTTTCAGATATCAGTTTATATTTTACTCCTATTTTCAACTACAAACACAGACTGCCACTGCTCTATGAAACGGCCTTGATCAGGCATTTCAACTGAAACCACACAATATATATTTTGTAGAAATATAAAGAAAATCAAGTAGCCGTTGTCAACAACGTTTTTTTTTCTCTGTATGGAGTGGTTTTGTGTATGTTATAGCCTTATGTTTAAGAATATGGTAATTCTCTACGTTGGCTGCTTTAGACGTCAATAAGTTTCTTGAGATCTTACATTACTTACAGCCCCTGAAGCATAGCTTTGAGTCTGTATCGGATGAACTTGAAATCTGGTCTCTGATCTGGATCTTCATTCCAACATTCATCCATGCATTCTTTTATGTAGTTTTCACAATTAAGCACTGTTACATCTGGACGGAATGGTTTTACAGAGTTGTAATGTTTAACATTCTCGATTATTTCTGTAAATGAATTCAGAAAACTGAAGTTGAATGAGACATGTTAGTTAATATACTCCATGTTGGTTTACTGATTTCAACACACTCTAACAATGACAATAAATTGAATATTTCTCTTTTTACGTCTTCTGAAACATTCAATCTGTCCCCATTTCAAAGTCAATGAATCTGTAATTAAATAAAAGTAAACAGTGTCTGATGAAAGTTAGGAAATGGAGTCAAATGAACGATAATTTGGTATGTTGTTTTAACACAAAAACTTAAAGGTGTTCAGAACGGTCACAATCAAATATCAAAGTTAAACAATGATCCAGAAAGAAATAACAGTACTACAGCTGTCCAAACATTACATGTACAACGGAAAGCAAAGTTAACAGCTCTTTCCTCCTCTCGTGCGTTGGAAACAATGCCAAATGAAACAAACAATACTAATACCTATCTAACGTGTGCAATCTGACAGACATGCCTGAGCAAACAGTGTAGAGTGCAGAAACACGCCTATATAAGTTTAGCCCCTTTGAACCACACTTTTATGTAGTAAAACTGGAGTTTACAGGGGGTATACCTTTATTTTTCTTATTTCTGCTCAAAATATAGATTGTGGGCACTCGTTAGAACCAACTCTGCCTCTATCAGGCGGTTCTAACGAGTACCCACAATCTATATTTTAAGCAGAAATAAGAAAAATATCACACTTTTTTCATTTCGTTTCCGTTGTTTCAGTGGTTATGTTTTCAATGCATTTGTATAGGCGTGTTTTCGTAATGCGGATGCGGCGTCTCGTCAGGGACTACACTGTTTGCCAATCATCCTGCTATTCTTAGACACAAAATAGGGTAGTAAATTATACTCCTAAATTTTTTATTATAAATAGGATAAAGGAGTTGACGTGTCCGAATATTTAGGATAAATAAGGTACATATTACAAAAAACCAGCAAAATGCAAATGAAGATGTCCAAGAGGTGCTACAATCAAATATCACAGGTAACCAAAGGCAGAGCTAACAAAACATAATGAATAATAACGCAACACAACCAGCACCCTCTTCCCCTTCGAAGTGCTTCCAATGCTGTAAAGGCAAGCATACAACCAAAACAAATGCCTTAAAATCGAGAGTAGCAACAAATTCTGGCTGCGGGGTCTTAAATCGATTTTGCTGGCCAAACCATGAACTTAGGTATATAGTTCACAAATTATGTACAGAGGCAACACACACAGAACAAGAGCTGTCACTGTAAGCGACCAATGCCCCACGTGGGAGCCAATTTTTATGTCGGTTGAAGTTTTTGTGACGGACGGACAGACAAACAAACAAACAGACAGACAGGTCAAAAACTATATGCCCCCGGGAAAAAGAAAATATCTGTAATGGAAAAGATGTGAACCACCACGATATAACTGTCAGTCTACTTAGCAAAACGAACTACTAACCAGTTTAACCCATATATGCATAGGGAATCATTTTTTTGGACATTGCCAAACAATGTAGACCCAAATCAGACGTCAGTGAACGATCTACATTGTTTGCTTAAAGGACTTGCAATTTTGTAAAACTTTCCACAAACAAAACAAACCTGAAGCGCCAATATTTGGAAATGGACCACTCCAAACTTATCAGGTGGAAGATTCTATTGTCATATATGGGTTAATCGATATGTCTTCATTACGATAACACACCCGTGCAATACAATTTAAAAGGAAAATTCAGGGAGAGCCACATTCTTAGCCCAACCTTTGCACCAGGAAAGAGAGAGAGAGAGACAGAGAGAGAACTTGTAATTTTGTAACGAGTACCCACAATCTATGTTTTGAGCAAAAGTATGAAAAATATAAGGATTTGTACATGAAAATTTTCATTTTTTGGCAGTACAATATAGCCAATATATTTGAACAGACGTGTTTTCGAAATGGACTGATAGAATCAGCAGTCAGTGGAGTATCTAAGAAAAGATACACATCAAATATCTGTATTTAACCGATTTTGCAATCAGTGGAAACTCCCCGCACTCTCATATACAGGAGGCCAAAGCTTAGAGGTGCCAGTTTGAGTTATATTTAAAGTTTATTAAGAAATGGTTGAACATTCTGAAAAAAGTGAAGTCCTTTCCCATATAAAACTGATCATAAAGATTGAGACAAAAGCTTATTCGCCTACTAAACCACAAAGAATCAGATCAGTGACAACATATCAGGCACAACCAAAATCATATAAATTGTAGGTTTTGAGTCCGGGATACGACCCACCTTCATGCAGTTAAGACGGATGCATTAAATTTAACCGCATTTTTTGTCAAAATCCTGACAGGCAATCTGTAACATTATTCACCACCTTTTTGTGACGTATACCGATGTGATATCCCATATCTTTTTTGTGACTATAGACCTTTTTTCTTGGACTGTCACATAGATGTTTTATTTGGAAGGAGATTGAATAAAAGAAGAAACCAGTCCTACAGAGGAAGGAAGTTACAAATCTTTCAACAGCGGTTTGCTTTTGTAATAACGTAGTTATAAAGAGCATTACTATAGTTAACTTAAGATAGAAGTTCATTAATATCATCTCATTCCTATGTAGCAAAGCTTTTCATCAATTATACTAGAAGACCTTTGCCTTAGATGACATGCATTGATACTAAATGTCGTAGTATACACAGTGGTGTTTAAGACTATCATATGCCACACTACTCACCCTTATTGTCACAGTGAAGGTCCCCGAATGGCCCCTTTCTCCCGTACATTTCATACAGAATTAAAGCAAAGGAATAAACGTCGGCTTTTTGTGAACCCTGAATACTTCGGCTGGTATTTCTGAGCAGTTCTGGTGCTTTCCAGACTATATCTAAATAAAAACAATAAAAAAAGGGTTAATTTAAAGTGTTTATATTTGTTATTACCGGTAAATCGTTTTAATTTTACGAATGCGATGCTTAACTACATGTATATAGTTTTAAACTAAAACACTGAGCATACTCCAAACTCACTTCTGCAATGTTGAGATAAAAGTTGTAATATCTATGTTAGAGATATATTTACTCTACAAATAAGTCGAACATTTTCCATTGTTGCAAGGTTTGCATATAGAGTGGTCAAAGACGCTCAGAAATAAATGAATAAGCCTACGTTTCCTTAAATATTGTAAAACAAGCAGTTACTATCGTTAAAAGTATGTAATAAATATGTGTCATTCTAACTTTCATTCTGTTATTTGACACTAAGCTTTACTCACGTTCATAATACTTGTTCATGTCTGATCCACTACCAGATCTTTCGTTTACTAGTTGGTGAAGACCAAAATCTGTCACCATGAGAACCCATCTGGAATCTATCACGCAGTTACTAGACTTCAGGTTGCCATGGGTACCGATTTCACTGTCATGAATGAATATCATGCCCTAAAAGTACAAAAAACCTTCGTCTAAAATACATTATTCTGCAAAGTTGGATTAACAAAGGACTATGGTTGAATATTCGTAAATTCTGGACCATAAATACATGACTTAATGTTTATGAATGTAAACACACCTTTCTCTACGTAAACTGGGGTTTAAAAGGTATTAAATGCTTGGGTTTGTCAACATGATGTTGGAAAAGTAATGTTCTATCCATAAGTACCTTTTGTTTTGTTACGTATGGGCATAATGCGGCGACGTTATGCGTTGTAAATACGTAATGTTGTTATTCCACTCGTACAGTATCATTTCTATGAAATGGTGTTATAAAACTCTCAGGCACGGCTCAATGCTTTTTTCTCAGATCTTTAATATGCTATAAATAAGATGTCTTTTTATCTTTATGATTTTTTTACTGTGAATATTGATTGTATGTAAAATATTAAGCAACGCAAACACTGTGAATATTGATTGTATGTAAAATATTAAGCAACGCAAACAAAGAGAGATCCGTTTACGATTAGGAAAAGACGCATATACGAAACATTGTAAATTTTACCGCCGAAAAAAACAATGTGATATTTTTCTAATTTCTGCTCAAAATATAGATTGTGGGCACACGGTACGAGGAATCGAATTTTGGTTATTTTCCTTATTCTTCCAAGAAAACAGAATTTGGCATTTCAGGCAAATTGTCTCCATAGGAAGCAATTGACCTGAGATGTTGAGTCCTGTTTTCTGAAAAAAAAAGATGGAGACAATTTGCATGTTTATTTGATTTGTTTTATTTGAGGTTTAACGTCCCCGTCAATACTGTAAAGGTCATTTTGGAGACGTTGCTTCCAATTTTGTGGGACTTTTACCTGACATTGAGATGAAATGACATCTCAAGCCCTGTCGCCCAATGAAACCAATAGGGTTTATAAGCATGGGCGGCCCGATTTGTGCGCACCGCTTTGCCTGGGCAGGCTTAGATCCTTTAAGCGGTTTACCAGTACTCGTGTGCGGGTTGGATTCAGCTCTGCGTGGAAGCATCATGCAGCCCACATATTTCTACAAGCCCCGATGGGCGGGGCCGGACAATTTGCATGAGATTTCAAATCGTGTTTCTTGTTTTCTGGGAATTTGATACCCTAGTTGTTACTGGAGGTTTAGGTACTCTACGCAGCATGGTGACTCACCTTTATGAGATCGGAGACTAATGATGAAATAAACATGTTGTCTAAGGTGATATCCTCGTTTTTAAGAATGTCCTGAAATAAAGACAAAATTGCATCTGGCACACATTTCTAAATATTTCGCTATCGGGGTAGTCATTGTCATTGTCATAGAATTATTTCAAATACAATAAGAGACAAACTGTTCAAGATAAAATGGTGAGTAAGTGAGTCTTTGATTTTTACGTCCCATCATACGGAGACGGGACCTCGGTTTAAAGACTCATCCGAAAGTCTGGAGAAGCCCGTGATCGATCCTACGAACCCTGGTTCACAAGGTGAGTAGCGTAACCACTACACCACGGAGGCTTCTAGATAAAATTGTGGAATCAATACTTCCTTAAAACATAAATTAGCACACATTTTCTCAGGTGTCTGACAAAATCCCAGGTTTTATTCAATACATTTGGACCTGTTTTTGGAGATGTCATTTAACCCATTTTGTACTGGAAACCCCAAAACGTGTACCCTGGCAAACAGTGCAGCCCCAGATCAGACGCCGCAGAATGCTGCGTCTAATCAGAGCCTACATTGTTTGCAAAAAGTTCGGTCATTTTCCTATTAAAGTTTGAAGAATACACAACCTGACACCTCTTAATATTAAAATGGACTTGCGCTATATATAAAGTGGAAGATTCCAGTTGCTACAAAATGGGTTTATATCAGTTTATACAGCTTACTGTCCATGGATAAGTATATAAAACATTTCAATCACATACTACATTCAAAACTCTACAAATGGCGTATTTTGTAATTTCTCTTGGGCATAATATAAAGAAGTGGTACGTTTTACAATTCTAATAAATTGTGGCAATTGTAAGAACACACCTTTTTTCAGCAGATATCAGAAATAAGCTAAAGCCATATATCTTTTGGATTAGTCGGAGGTTCACAACAAATACTTGTTATGCTGATGAATGGATCTGATAATCTGTCTTGAATCAAAAGCTTCTTTTACAATTTAATAATTAAGTAATTAAATATTCCCTTCGTTTAGTATAGAAATAAAAAACGGCACATCAATGTTGGACGATAACGCCAAATTTAGTTATTGCTCTATATAAAGCCGTTCCATAATCGGTCCCAGCGTAAAGGCTTACTGAGAATTAGAACTTAATTTCATGTAATGTTGGTGGAACTGAAAGTAAAATTTTCAGAGTGTGTGTGTGGCGGGGTCGGGGGTATAACCTTTTATACGTGGCCACAAGCGTCACCTTTTTTCTGCGGCCGTTAACACAAGTAATTTGATCAGTCCACGTGGAAGGTTTTTAACTTATCAGTAAAATACCTCCGAGAACATGAAAAAAAAACAACAAACACACTCATAGTTGAATTGACAATGCGGAGTCGACAGCATGAATTAACTAAAATGCTAAGGCCAGTTGGAGGCGGCCGTAAAAAGTCTCACTGTCCTTCTTCATGGTGTAGTATATATTTTCCTGTCCTTGGGGATCATTGATTCCATTGTGGAAATTTGAAAATATTTGAGGGTCACTGATGAGGCCCAGTTTGCCGAAACTAGCTAGTTTGACCCAGAAAATATGTACATTCCATACACTGCATACTTTTCAGATCTGTGGTATGTTCCTTGCATCCAAAGGATAACAATTTTCTGTAACACATTTGGTATCAGAAGAATTTGCTTTATTTAATAAGATTTCTGAAGGGTAGGATACACTTGACTGATCAAACCATCGAAAGTATTGCAAATATTAAAAAGAGTTTAAAAAAATGGCCAAACATCGAGACGTCGAGCTGAAAGTTGCAGTAATTTTAGAATGATTTTCTACAGAAACTTTTTATAACAAATATTCTCCAAGGCCATGACTTCAAGAGATAGCTCGCGACAAAAGGATAATTATCGCATAGGTGATTGGCAAAGGATCTCGCGAGCATGCATATAAGCGCAGCTTTGCCAGAGCCTTTTGTGGTCGCAGACATGTAGAGAAGACTTTGGATTGCACATCAGTTTGTAAAAAGAAGTAGAGGCAATGATCATGAATCGATACAATTAACCCACAGCTCCCATCAGAGACACAAAAGGGACAGAAACACAAACATGAAGCAACAGACCCCAACAGAAACACCAACACCGGAAAGCCAGAAGGACAGTTACTTTCCCACAAAATGGCCAAAAGGCTATCCAAAATAACATAATATAAGAGACACAAACACCCAAAGACAAACCAAAACAAAAATAAACCGCGACAGAAGATCTGCTTTGGAGCGGTCAGCAGAAACGAATTCCACTGGGGGGGGGGGAGCTTAAATCGATTTTACGTGGCCACAATCCTCGCCCTTACTTCTGTCGCGATTAAGACAAATACTTTGTTCAGTCCGCGTGAAGGCCTCCTAACTCATCAGTGCAACATCTCCGTGAACACAAAAATCAAACAACCTCAGAGATGAACCAACGTTGAGGACTCGACAGCAAGAAACAACAGAAATGCTGGAGCAAAAGAAAACCAACGGTTACACTCCAATGAGCCCGACCAGAGACATAGCATCAGGTACCAACCAACATAAGCCTTTACGTTGGAACCGTCGTAAAACATTAATTGGAGACTGCTAAACATTACGAAAACATGCCTATACAAATACATCGTAAATTTTACTGCCAAAAAATCGAAAATTTTAAGATGAAAAATTGTGATATTTTGTTCTTATTTCCACCCAAAATATAGACTGTGGGTACACGCCAGAGGCGGTTCTACCGAGCACACAGTCTATATTTAAGCGCAGAAATAAGAAAAATAAGGTTTGTCTCTGTAAACCATAGTTTTACTATATAAAAGTGGGGTTCAAGTGGGTCAATTTTATATAGGCGTGTTTTCGTGATGAAGGCCTTTTGCTTCATGGCTCGGTTAAATTGATGCCGGGTTAAGTTGTAAATAATTTAATCCGTTAAATAATGTACCTGCAGACTTCCTCTTGCGCAATAGTTCGTGAGGATGTAGACGTGTGGAGTTTCGACACATGCGCCAATGAAACGTGTAATGTTATCATGATTTAGTTCTTTCCGCACTTGAAGAGCTTTCTTTAAGTTTCGGTCGATTTCAACATTTTTCTTTATCACGTGTTTCACTGCTACTATAGTTCCTTTATAGGACCCAATTGATATTTTCTTTCCTATCTCGCTGGATGAAGAACGTTCGTGCTTATTGTCACTGAGCAAAGTAGTTCGCTCAGATTCATTTTCATATGAAAGGAGGTACTTTAAAGGGTGCGTTCTAGACCGTCTCTGAAAAGTGAAATACATATCATTGAAATTGAAAAAAAAAAACACACAAAATAATAAAAAGTAGCACATGGCAAAATTTTTCTTTCGATCCTTATTAAAAACAAAAAAATCGGTCTTTTTGTTGCAGATTTCGAACGATTTCAATACTAAATAACTTTAACTAAAACGAATATAATTAGGGTAATTCTTTTGTGTTTTCTCCATTTCTTATTGTCGTATACTTCTTCCCTTTACGATATCACACACGTGCGACATAGTGCATTTTTCACATTTCCAAAATGACTATTTTTCTGATGAAAATCCGTGATATTTTTCTCATAAACACTGCAAACATAGGTTATGGGTCCTCGTTAGAACCGCCTCATTGAAGCGGTTTTAACGAGTACCCACAACCTATGTATTGTAGCAAATATAAGAAAAAGAATGTATACCCCCGTAAACCCCAGTTTTCTCAATATAAAGTGGGGGTTAGAGGTGTGTTCATTTCGCGGGCTTGTTCTCGTGATGCTTGCATTTTTTCTCCTTAGAATATCATGATGGTCTCTCTCATCTATACTTCTCCAAAGTTCACCATCATTTAACCAATGGTGTTAAAAGCTGTCTGGAAGAATTTACTGCACATATACGAAAATGAAAACTGACATAAAAGCAAAGTAATGCGGCAGAACCAAAAAGTTAATTTTAGAATTTATGATTGAGAGAATGCTTAATACAGCTGCGGCCTTTAACCGCCGCATGTAATGGTGAATGAAGTGACAAAAATCGGGGTATCTGTCGAGACAGTTGTTATTGGTTATATAATTCATATAGGTTTATTTACAACTGATTCGATTGTTAAACGCTAATTGAGGCCTTGCTTACCGTGTATTAAAATGTTTTGCTATTTATACGGTAAACCACCATATGGGCCCCGTCAAGCGATTTTGGTACTTATCGCCTATGCGAGCAGCGAAGGTTCAGGCGAGCCTGCGCATCCGAGCAGACTCGTCAGAACCTTCGCTGCTCGCTCATACAAGCAGTGAATCAAGAGGAACCTTCAGACAGAAAGCCATATCCCTGTCCCCTCTGAATGGCTGGGCATGCGCAATTAAAATTTGTCATGGCGGAATGCTCGAAGACACAAATTCGCTTGGCGTGGCTCATATGATAAGCTGATTTTTGCATTGCTACTTACCTTCACTGCCTTCACTTCTATTTTACCACTATTCAGCAAAATGCCGAGTGCATGCTTCAACGTTTTACCCTTAAATGCCATTCACAACAATTGTAGTCTGATGTGCGTCTGTCGGTTACTTTAAAGGCAATTGTATGAAAACAGTGAATACGTTGGTCTGTATCTGCACTGTTTGCCTGTATGCAAAAGTATTTTTAAAACGTTTGCAAGAAGATTCAGCAGACGGCATAAACAGACGACATTTTCAATTGCAGAATTTAATGGCATTTTAAAGGTTAACATACCCACCACTAGCAAGTTAGTTACGCTTCGATGCTCTACTATCACGTGACTGTACGAGGCTGGTCATTTGTTTCATTCGACATGTAGAATTTGGCACCAACAGTTTCCTTACCATTCAGGGTGGCAAATTATTACCTTTCTTCTAGTTGGTGGTATTATCTCATCAACAGAATCAACATGGACGATGTCTTTGTAATCCACTTTCCAAAGTAAGCGAGCCAGCTTCTGTTCATATAGGTAGTGCCTGAAACCGACAACCACGTTAATAATTTCATAATAGTAAATCCGTGCAATCCGTGCAATACATACACATGTAAAATATATCTATAAATGGGTTATCTTATGGAAGCAAAGAATATACCGCAGAACAGAAAGGTATAAGTTTTTCTGGACTAGATTAGCCTGTTTCGGCCTGTAAGTTTTATAACAATTGTATCGTTTCGGCTGATAAATAGAAGAGAAGGCAACGATCAGGAATCGACACAACTACCTTACACCTTCCATCCTGTACACCGAATGAAAAAGCAACACCATCGTCATTAAAAGATCAGGGTTTTTATTTTGAGATTGTAAATTTTCCTTTTCGGGATGGTCATGTTCCTCGTGCGGCATCCGATGGCGTTTATATTTCACAATTTATTTGGCTTGCAAGAGTGTCTAGTTATGTAACTGACTCCAATACTCGTGATTAATTATTAAACTGCTAAACTTCTTAATGAGGGTTATCGATTTCATAAACTACGCAAAGACTTTTCTAAATTTTACAGACGCAATTCCCATTTAATTTTAAAATTCAATGTTGAACTTTAATCTCATCTGCAACAAGGTATATCGGAGCCCGAATTTTATGGCGACTTAGTGTATAAATTCAGAAAAATATATACTTGAAATGATTGCAGAACCCAATTCGTACAATTATTCTTCGATATAAAAAGACTGGGCACAACATAAATGTTATACGACAGACTGCATGCATGGTAGTGAACCCAATCACGGTTGATAACTTTGCTTCCCTCTTTAATTGCACGCCGGTGGGTCAGGCCTCAGATTCTATGGCGGTTTCAGTTTAAAAGCTCACTTAGGTAATGTTGGATTGTACCTGATGCTCAGTCTCTGGTTGGACCCACCGGAGTATAATTGGTTTTTGTTGTTGTTGTTTTTTTTTCGCTCCAGCATTTCAGTGGTTTCTTGCTGTCGAGTCCTCACCGTCGTTTCATCTACGTGGTTGTTTGATTTTTGTGTTCTCGGAGATGTTGTTCTGATGATTTAGTAAGCCATCATGCAGACTGAGTTCGCGACGGGAGTAAGGGGGTGGATTGTGGCCGCATAAATTGATTTAAGCCCCCAGGAAAATCGTTTAATTGACCGTTCAAAGTGGGTTCCTCTGTCGCGTTTTATTTTTGTTATGGTTTGTCTTTGAGTGTGTGTATCGCTTATACCTTTTTAGTTTGGATAGCCATAGGCCATTTTGTGGGAAATTAATTGTCCGTTTGGCTTTCCCCTTTTGATGTTTGCATTAGGGTCTAGTTATTAAATGTTTGTGTTTCTTTCCCTTTGATGTTTCTGATGGGAGGGTTAATTGTATTGATTCCTGATCATTGCCTTCGTTTCTGTTTCTCATGATTCTACGTAAATCAGGTGACCATTGGATCGGAACCATTACTGATCAGTGGACTATAATCCAAACAATTTAGTTAGAGGCTCATATATCAAAGGCCTGGGACAAGAAGATTTTTTTAGTTTTTTCCCCTATTTGTGTCTATGTAAAGTAGAAGGGCGGTATGGTGCGAGGCCTTTTTGAGCCGGGGCTATATTTTGAACAATCTTATAGAGGTATACTTGACTAAGATACATACCAAATATCATAGACCTTGGTCTTTTTGTTTCTGACAAGAAGATATTTACTTATTTCCCTAGTTGTCATGATAGTTTTGCATGGAAACAGGATGACCCGAAGATCATTTTGATGGTATACAGTAGTTTAGGATGTGATGTCGTTTGAAGAAATTGTTGACGACGACAGATGGTGATCGATCACAATAACTCCTCAGTAGCCTTCAGCCCAGCTACCAAACTAACTGAATCTGGGGCGTTCAGGACAAATTACCTTGACCGTTGGTATTGATGAATATTCATTTAGCTGACTGTATGTTTCAAAGTAGAAGTAAAACAAAGATCAGGAATCGATACAATTAACTTACTCCACCCATCAAAGACACCAGAGGAAAAGAAACACAAACATTAAGCGACCGGACCATAATGGAAACCTAAACAAAGGAAGGCCATAAGGACAGTTACTTTCCCACAAAATGGCCATATGGCCATCCAAAATTAAAAGACACAAGTGATACACACAGTAAGTAACAAACAACACCATAAATAAACCGCCACAGAAGAACCGCCTTTGAACGGTCAGTGGAATGATTTCCACTGGGGGGCTTAAATCGATTTTACGTGGCCACAATCCTCGCCCTTACTTCCATCGCGATTTAGACAAATAATTTGTTCAGTCCGCATGAAGGCCTCCTAACTCATCAGTGCAACATCTCCGTGAACACAAAAATCAAAGAACCACAGAGGTGAGACAACGGTGAGGACTCGACAGCAAGAAACCACTGAAATGCTGGAGCAAAAGAAAACCAACAGTTAGACTCCGATGGGCCCGACCAGAGACAGAGCATCAGGCACCAACCAACATTACCTTGAATTAGATCTCTCTAATTCTCAATAAGCCTTTACGTTGGAGCCGTCATAGAATCTGAGGCCTGACCCACCGGCGTGCAATTAAAGAGGGAAGCAAAGTTGCCAACCGTGATTGGGTTAACTACCATGCATGCAGTCTGTCGTATAACATCCATGTTGTACCCAATCTTTTTACTTTGATGCCATAGGCTATAAGCAAATCAGAAAAAAACTTTGTTTTGCTTTGCCTATATGAAAACATATAGGCTCATATATCAAACTATATGTTTTGCCTATACAAAAACCTATAATGATCGAAGTTGACCTTGCCGTAAAATAGGTCAAGCCCAATGATGGGCCCTCATTTGAACAAACTTTGTAGGGTACGAACCCGAAATTTTGCATACCAAGTTTCCAGGGCATCGGCCTTTTGGGTTCCTTAGAAGAATGTTTTTAAAGATGTTCCCATAAATGGCTATATTTGAATATGTATCATTTCCTTCCCAATTAACTTTGGTTTCTAATATCCCAGTTGTTTGTGTGAAAAGCTAGCTTTTAGTTTGAGCGACCGTTAAATAAGGCCAAGAAATGACCTTATCCTCGGGTACCCACGTAGCTTCAAGATTGCACGCGCCAACTTTGAGATCACAGGTTGCAATATTAAAAAAAAAGAAAAGAGTTTAACTTTTTCCCATCGAAAGGCATAAATGGCCAAATTTGACCTTAACATTAAATAAGTCCACGTTAGCCCAGGGTCATCATTTAATCAAAATATAATGAGCCCGTATTTCAGATGCTCCAGATTCTCTCTATCTTGCATGTAATGTCAGAAATGCATTTTTCACTTCTAAAGAGCATAAGAATTAAACACTTTGGTCATGTCAGAGGGTGTGTGATGCCCTCACCTTTCTACTTGACAATATTTATATTAGATTCGGTATTAAGTTATATAGACAAATTGTGGGTATTCCGATGGGTACGAATTGCGCACCTCTTGTGGCTGATCTGTTCTTGTATTGTTATGAAAGAGACTTCATGTTGTCGCTTTCCATTGATAACCAATCTGAAATTATTGAAGCTTTTGGCTCCACTTCTAGATATTTAGATGATTTATTAAATATTGATAATACCTATTTCGATGGTTTGATCAGTCAGATTTACCCCCCAGAACTTCAATTAAATAAAGCAAATTCTTCTGATACCGAGTCCCCGTTTTTGGATTTACATCTATCTATTTTAGATGGGTTTGTTTCGTGCAGAATTTATGATAAACGCGATGACTTTGATTTTGAGATTGTAAATTTTCCTTTTTTGGATGGTGATGTTCCTCGTGCGCCATCCTATGGCGTTTATATTTCGCAATTAATTCGATTTGCTAGAGAGTGTAGTCATGTAACTGACTTCAGCACTCGTAATAAATTATTAACTGCTAAACTCCTTAATCAGGGTTATCGGTACAATAACTTCCGCAAAGCATTTTCAAAATTTTATAGACGCCATTCTGATTTAATTTCAAAATTCAATATTGGACTTAAATCTCTTCTGCAACAAGGTCTATCGGAACCCGAATTTTATGGTGACTTAGTATATAAATTATGAAAAATATATAACCGCAATGACTTCAGCACCCAATTTCGTAAAATCATTCTTCGATATAAAAAGATTGGGTACAACATGGATGTTATACGACAGACTCATGCATGGTGGTTAACCCAATCACGGTTGGCAACTTTGCTTCCCTCTTTAATTGCACGCCGGTGGGTCAGGCCTCAGATTCTATGACGGCTCCAACGTAAAGGCTTATTGAGATTTAGAGAGATCTAATTCTTGGTAATGTTGGTTGGTGCCTGATGCTCTGTCTCTGGTCGGGCCCATCGGAGTCTAACTGTTGGTTTTCTTTTGCTCCAGCATTTCAGTGGTTTCTTGCTGTCGAGTCCTCACCGTTGTCTCACCTCTGTGGTCCTTTGATTTTTTGTGTTCACGGAGATGTTGCACTGATGAGTTAGGAGGCCTTCATGCGGACTGAACAAATTATTTGTCTAAATCGCGACGGAAGTAAGGGCGAGGATTGTGGCCACGTAAAATCGATTTAATCCCCACAGTGGAAATGTTTCCACTGACCGTTCCAATGCGGTTCTTCCGTGGCGATTTATTTATGTTGTTGTTTGTTACTTACAGTGTGTATCACTTGTGTCTTTTAATTTTGGATGGCCATATGGCCATTTTGTGGGAAAGTAACTGTCCTTATGGCCTTCCTTTGTTTAGGTTTCCATTATGGTCTGGTTGCTTAATGTTTGTATTTCTTTCCCTTTGGTGTCTTTGGTGGGTGGAGTAAGTTAATTGTATCGATTCCTGATCTTTGTTTTACTTCTACTTTTCATACCAAGTTTTATGGTAACCGGCTCACTGGTTTAAGACAAATATGTTTTAAGGGTTTCTCTCATATATTGTCATAGCGACCACATTGGACGTAATCCAGTGCACAGTTCATGGTGCAAGCAGTCTAGCAATCTGATGTTTCAGTATTTGTTTAAATGAAGCGTCTAACTAAACCTGAGACACATGTCTTATACAGTCAAACTTCAGTAACTCGAACACAGGTAGCTCGTTTATCATTACGAAAACACGCCTATACAAATACATTGCCACCTTTATCGCCGAAAAAATGAAAATTTTATGGTGAAAAATTGTGATATTTTCCTTATTTCTACTCAAAATATAGATTGTGGGTACTTGTTAGAACCGCCTCCTCGAGGCGGTTCTAACGAGTACCCACAATCTATATTTTAGAGCAGAAATAAGAAAAATAAGGTATACCCCCGGAAACCCGAGTTTTACTATATAAAAGTGGGGTTCAAGGGGTCAAAACTCTAAAGGCGTGTTTTCGTAGTGCTTAGCTAATTCGGACCGGCCCTTGGGTCCCTAATATTGTTCCAGTAGCCCCAGATATCTATATATTTGGATATCTAAGGGAGGTATTCTTGCTTTTATCTTGAAAAGGTATGTTATGTGGCCTCATCATCACGAAAACACCCCTATATAATTCTGAGCCCCCATTGAACCCCACTTTTATCGAGTAAAACTGGGGTTTACAAGGGTAAAACCTTTTTATCTTATTTCTGCTTTAAAATAAAGATTGTGGGTACTCGTTAGAACCGCCTCAATGACGTTGTTCTACAATCTATATTTTGAGCAGAAATTAGAAAACTATCACAACTTTTCATCTTAAAATTTTCGTTTTTCGGCGGTAAAATTTACACTGCATTTTTACAGGCGTGTTTTGTAATCTTAGAATCGCTTCAATGAGGCGATTCTAATGAATATAAACAACATACCTACCTTTATTTTTACACAAGATCGTAAAGATATACACATATGCCTGAAAACATGACGCTACGACTCGACCTCAGTAGTTCAAACTGCCCCTATCTCGAACTATGGAAGTTTAACTGTAATTGCGCTCCCGCCTATCGGGGCTTGAAGAAATAGATTGGGATGCATGGTGCGTCCGCGCAGAGCTGAAACCGACTGAACTTGAGTCCACTTAGGTCAAACCAGGCTCTCTCTCTATATACACTTAAGGGGAGGAGATACACCTGGCAGATATTTCCGCCATTTGTCAAAGGGAGACAACTTTTGGGACTTCGTGTTCGCTTTTCTATAAAAAAGGTCCACTTTTAAAAGATAGAAATTGTTTGACCACTTTTGACATTGGAGACAAAAATACTTTTGCAGGAGTTGCCTCCCCTGAAGGAGTATCAATTCCCCTTAAGAACCCATAATACGAGTTTCTGAAATACTCATTTAGTTATAAAAGATACATTGATGCACAACAAAGACTCTTAACAGTTTAGCAGCAACAATAATTATATCTATTCCGTTCGAGGACGCATTAAGTTGTCTTCATTTTATTGTATAGCCTGTAATTGGTAGCTTATACAATTAATGTGTCGGATAGTGAGCAGAATGACAGAAATCAGACAAATTTAATCTCCTATTCTAAAACAGTCAAACGGCGCACTAGACAATGTAATGAGGATTTTATTAAGCGAAACTGTGAGAGAAGTCTTAGAATCAGACTGAAAATAAACGTTATTCATCATGTGGACAATATGCAGTAAAATTCTTATATTGTGACCACCTTTGGGACTGTTCAAAAGTGGTCTTTAAGACTTTAAGACCACTTTTGAACAGTCCCAAAGGTGGTCTTTGACCAGAGGACACTGTGTGCAGAAAACACAAATAAAGACCAGTTTAGCTTATAAAGCAGAATTAGGCTCAATTTTGGTGGTCTTAATAGCGGAATTTTACTGTACATATTTGGTATTTCAATAAGATAATGCATCCGTGCCACATGATCCGTTCTTTCAGATGTCCAAAACGGTATAATTTCTAACGAAAATTTGTGATATTTTCTTATTTCTACTCAAAACATAGGTTGTGTGTGCTCGTTAGAACCGTATCATTGATTGATTCTAACGGGTAGCCACAACGCATCAATGATTGATTCTAACGGATACCCACAATATATGTCTTGGAGCAGAAATAAGAAAAAAATAATGTATACCTATGTAACTCAAGTTTTCTCATATAAAGCGGTGTTTACAGGATTTTTAGGGTTGTGTAACTGAATTATTCTGATATATAAACTTGTAATATTTTCTTTGTTTATCCTTCCAATAAAGATTGGGGTTGCTTCTTAGAACTACTTCATTGAGACGGTTCTAAAAAGCACCTTCAACCTTCTTTTGGGGGCAAGAATATAGAAAATATTATTTATCTTTACAAATCCTCCCTATATCTCTATCAAAAGCTGTTTTCACAAATTATTCACAATATGAAGCTTTTAGCTTGATATTTTGTTCATGTTTGTTATGCAAAGAGCCACTCTGTTTATGAAGAATTTCTGCATTACGAAAACACGCCTATACAAATACATTGTGAACTTTATCGCCGAAAAAATGAAAATTTTAAGAGTAATCAAAGTACTGAAAGTACTGAGGAAAGTTGATTTATGAGGAATAATTATTATATAACAATGTTAGTCGTAGATCAAGCAGTTATCTAGATATTTTGTTGAAAAAATAATATAGAGACTAACGTCCCATATCACAGGTCCTGGTGTATGAATGCCATTTGACGTGTCACCAGTTACAATTCTGATTCTGGTTCTGATTTGACAAGGTCCAAGTGGGTTAAAAAATTCGACAAAGAAAAAATGATTCATCGATTGTTTTGAGCTTAACGACAGGTCAACCCTAGTGGATCATTTTGTCTTCTCCATGAGAAAGAGATAGAAAAGACAGTAGAGGAGATGATTTGTTTGTTTGTTTGATTTGAGGTTTAACGTCCCCGTCGACACTGTAAAGGTCATTTTGGAGACGTTGCTTCTAATTTGTGGGACTTTTACCCGACATTGAGATGAAATGACCTCTCAAGCCCTGCCGCCCAATTAAACCAATAGGGTACATACGCATGAAAGGGCCGACTCGCACCGCTTTGCCTGGGCAGGCTTAGATCCTCTAAGCAATTTACCAGTACTCGTGTGCGGGTCGGTTTCAGCTCTGCGTGGAAGCATCATGCAGCCCATATATTTCTTCAAGCCTCGATGGGCAGGGCCGTTGTAGTGAAGATGAAAGTGTGGGACAGAGGAGAAAGAGGAAAATGAATGGAAGTTAGAAACAGAAGAAATGTCAACACTCCCACACTCTACCGTTACCTGCTGCAAGGACAGCAGGTGTTGCCCAACTGTAAGTCAATATCAGCTGGACTCCCCAGTGACACAAGATACACATCGCCATTGCCTCACTCAACTACCCCCGCGAAGAAAATACGGAAGAAAGAAAGAAAAACATGCCTGCCAATTTCTTCATGGTCCAACCATAAATTTCTAAATTAGTACATGTCTGCTAATAATCTTACAGAGAAGTTCTCCTAGCGGGCATATGATGTCTTAGCAACGTCGCATTGATACGACGATGCACATACGTTGTGCAGCTGCTTGGAGCTATGTTCCTTTGGGCGTCGGGACATAATCAAAGCGCCAAAGACACTGAAATGACAGATTCTATAAGATAATCATAACACTGTGAAAACTTACAGAAAACCTATCTAAAAAGATCCTCAAATTTGGAAAAGTAGTTCTGCAATTTCCATTATATGATATGTTTGCAGATGTCTATAGACCGGTGGTATTATGAAATGCCATTCGATGTTTCAAATTGAAAGAAACCATTTACGTTTTCTGAACCAAACATTAAACTTCAAGTTTTAACAATGCTACTGTCGATAAGTAACAGTTTTTGTCTGGTCGGTTGTGGATACCTCTCCAAAAAGATACTCAATGGGAAAGAGATCGGAGGAGAAAGGCTGGCTAGCCCAGTACATGAATTCCACTTGCCTGGAGACATTTTAGTAAGAACAGCACTATGAGCCCGCGCGTAATCCTGCTCGACAAAAAAAACCCGGATTCTGAGCGTAAACAAATAAATGGAACCACGTGAGGCCGACGCACTTGACTGATGTAACGTCTAGCTGTTCAGTTCACTTCTCAGCCATGATCTTGAATGTTCTTAATGACACTAAGCTGCGTTCGCTAACTACATACAATAGCGCGCCACACAATTACGCTTATTCCACCCAATATATATGTCATGCTCTATTACGCACGAGTCGCCTCGGCATACCTTACACCTATATGTCGAAACACCCCGAAACGACAACCGGCGTGGTTCACGCTGAAGTGCGATTTGTCACGGAAACGCATATCACGTCAGTCGCTAAGATGGCAATTTACGTATTTCATGCACCAGCGTAAGTGATCCATACTGTGTAATGTCAACGTGTTATTTTTGGTCACGACAGGGACGTCTAGCTCTCAAACGTGCATCGCATAAGGGCGACGAACAGTGTCAGTGCTTATTAGTCGGTAGTTGGGACCCTTGTTTATCTACAGGTACAGTGTAGCAGCTGCCGGCGGAAATCTGTCTCGCATATGCGTTTGTCGGATGAATCGATCTTGACGTACTGACGTCGGTCTTCCGCTACATCGACGTCCACTAGCGTCTTCTGTTTATAGTAAGATGTCGCTCCAGTAGGCGATAGATCACACACATGTGGCGCCAAAAATCAGAGTCAACATCATCCACTTTACGACCAGCGTCTAACTGTCCATTAGAAGCCTCCGTGGTGTAGTGGTTATGCTACTTGTAAACCAGGAGTCGCAGGATCGATCCCAGGCTTCTCTAGACTTTTAAACCGAGGTATCGTCTCCGTATGTCCTTAGCTGTTGGTGGGACGTAAAACTCAAACACTCACTCACTCAATCTAACAGTCCAGGGGCACGCTTACGATCCTTTAATGAAAAATGTTGCAATACGCTCTCACTTAAAAAATTAAGTTTCCTCTTTTCTAGGCACGACTTACATCACACATCAAAAGTTTAATCCTGAACATGTGGTTTCTGTCAGTACTGGTGTGAAGGTAGTACAAAGGATCGTGACCGGACTGGTAACCATACGTCACGGTTGATTGATTGAACATTTTTAGCTTAAGGGCATGGTGCCTAAGCGTGTTGGAATCATGCAATCGTTTGGTTTCAGAATCAAAGCACTGAAAGTGTTTGTGGGATGTAGGTTGGGGTAATAGTCCTGGGCTGAGATTTAAACTGTTTAATCTAACTCTGAAATTCCAAACAAATAGTGAAGATTTTGATAAGAAGCGGGTTCTGCAGCGTCCGATCTTGCTCTACACTTTTTCCCAAGCTCACCCTATGATTGCAGGATAACCCTCTTCAGTCTTATGGAATACCTTGATCTCACTGCGGTTATTTTCTGCACGAAAAAAGTGTTATTCTGAGAAGTCAGTGATAGTCAAATAGATGGTAGCTCTGAATCGCTTTTCTTATTAGTAACTTCGGGTCGAATGCCTAACAATCAACCCAAACAAAGCCGCGTCGTTTGTAAGTGTTGGGTACATGTGAGTGTTATCTGTAAAATCTGCACTAGAATCAAATGTTGGATCTGGCAAACACTGTAGACTCAGTTCAAACGCCACAGAGCACGGTGCTGATCTTGTTCTACACATTTTTGCATCAGTTACTAACATCTTGAGTTTAGACGAATCGGTCCAAGTCCCCATTAATGACCAGCCTGCATTTAGAAACAATCGGCATGAGTGTTGTCAGTGCTTTGACTTATTCACTACCTTGAGTTTATGGAGTGTACTCTTCCATCACTGGAGTTGGGCTCGTCCATTCTGCTAAATATGGCACCTAAAATTGTATCAGAGGACCTACACTGTTTGCATAGGTATCTGTACCATATTCCAGGGTTGAAAGGGTCAGCCTTTCTCGCAAAGTCTAATATACACCTAAGTTGTAACTGACCTAGACTTGACCTCGAAAGCCAGAAAACCCATTAATATTTTTGTCTGCAGCAGACTGGTCTTTAAGGATTAAATATTGATAGCACTTGATTTAAACAACACGTGTTTTGTAATATTAGAGCTCTCGAAAGCAGGCGAATTGTTGGTCAGTAAAGGGTTGTGATAAGCTTACTCTTTTAACCCTGTAGACCGGTGCAGACGCCGAGGTAGAAATACACTGTATCTATGCAAACCTTGTAGATCCTGATAAGACGGCACGTAGCTAGAACGTCTCGCCAGAATCCACATGTACACTGTTTGCCATCCTGTCAGTGAACTAATCAGAAATCCTTTTCTATAAGAATATATTTAAGGCAAGAAGAGTCCTATTTAGAAACTCAGGGATGAAAGAGTAAAACATAAATATCACCGAAACGTGCGTAGGAAAATAGTTCCAGAGTACTGTTTTCTTTTCAGAATTCGTCTTTCTGTGCCAATTTATATTCAATCCGTATTAAGTCTCGAAAACTGAAATATTTTGAAAGACGTTCCATGCGGGATCGTCCTGCAAAATTAATTTTCAAGAGTTCATTTGGACTATTTTATGCAGCGAACGAACAGCGGAAGTGGAGCAACGCGGTCCAGTACCGGAAGTAGAAATGTAGTGACAAAGAAACTTGATTTAAAAAATCAACTTTCAAAAATTGTGAAGTTTTTCTTATTTCTGCTCAAAATATAGATTGTTGGTACTCGTTAGAACCGCCTCATCGAGGCGGTTCTAACGAGTACCAATAATCTATATTTTAGAGCAGAAATAAGAAAAATAAAGATTACCCCTGTAAACCCCAGTTTTACTATATAAAAGTGGGGTTCAAGGGGGTCAAAATTATATAGGCGTGTTTTCGTGACGGTGATTATAATATTTTCTTATACTTCTAGGTGTTGGAAACTCATCGCTTCTAAAATAGAAATAAAGGCAATGATCAGAAATCGACACAATTAATCCACACCTCCCATAAGAAACACCACCAAAGCGAAACAAAACGTAAACATGTAATAACTAGACCCTATCTTTAAACACTTGTTCAAAGAGATTTGACAATAGGCCTTGTATGGTTTCATAAAATGTATGAAATACATGTATGACGTTTTGCTGTTTCCTAGAAAAATACAAATGAAATGCCAGACCATATGCATACTGGAAATGTTGTATATGATAATAGCTTATGATCGTTCAATAAGAGATCATTTTAAAATGACAATTTGTATTGTTTTATCGCGTGTTAAATTCAGGAGTTAAAAGATTATCTCAAAAACGAGGTCATGTCATCTACCAACGATATTCATTTAGTACGAAAGTAGATAATTTCTTAGCTAGTGTTTAGAGCATTAGCTTCAAGTAATGAAAACCACCTATGCACCAAACTTAATATAAAAAAACTGGGCTATACAAGGGTATAAACCATTTTCATTCTTTATGTTCAAAAACATCGGTTGCGAGTCCTCATTATAACTGCTACCTATATTTCGATTAAACTCACATTTTCATCAAAATAAAAATGCCAGCTCTGGAGATACAGGAGCATTATGCAAACACGCCCATACAAATACATTGCCACCTTTATCGCCGAAAAATTTAAATTTTATGATGAAAAATTGCGATATTTTTCTTATTTCTGCTAAAAAAATAGATTATGGACTCGTTAGAACCGCCTCAATAAGGGTTCAAGGGGGTCAAAATTATATAGGCGTGTTTTTGTGATACTGCCCTAGGTCATACAGGCAAAAAAGGTAGATTAAATGAGTGTGACGCATCCTGTTACTACCACAAATAGGCCTAACGTGAACACTCGACCATGTTTACGAACCGAACTAGTTTTATAGTTAATTAAAGGAAACATTACACTGATGCATCTCGTAGTGGTTTCGGTTTCGATGGCATCTAATATCAGATTGCGTATTATGGCAATCAGTTTGAACTGTTAGCTTTTCGGCATTTTGATACCTAATGATCGAGATATGACCCTTGTTAGCAACAAAAAGTCTGGAAAAGCAACCATGGTTACCTTTGGAAACAAAGAATAAAAGAACAAGAATAAAAATACAGAGTCAAGCTTTCTTGACTATGCTAGCTAGTTTCGGCCAGTTAGGCCCCATAAGCAGCGACCCTCGTGTCGATTTACCAAAATGTATTCCTACAAATCCTAGAACTGAAGATACTGATCAGATTGCTTCGTCAACTGCTCTGTATCTATACTCTTTGCAAAGATACAGCGAATCCTGATTCTTCAGGACAAGGCTTAAATGCTATGTAAACTGAATTATTCGAACATGGAACATCCGTGAAACTTCGATACCTCAAACACGGACGGCTAGTTCAGAATGGCTACTTCAAACTTGTGCTTGAGTCCATAAAGACTCCTTCCCATAGTTCCAGATATCAATATACAGTTAAACCTGTCATAGTGGCCCCCTCTATTAAGCAAGCAACCTGTCTTAAGCAAGCATGCATTTTGTTCCCCAAAAGGCAAATGCATTAAAATTTACCTGTACTAAGCAAGCACCTGTCTTAAGCAAGCACATTTTCATCATTCATGAGGCGCTTGCTTAACACAGGTTGGACTGTATATAGAATAATTTATAGAGGGTTTTTTTTTTTATTTTATCTTGAAAAGAAATGTTGTGTGTATTCTAATGAATACACAAAACATTCCTTTATTTTATACAAGGTTGAAAAGGGATTCTTCTCATTCACCCAAAATATGTCTCGTTTTTTACTTATTTATTTATTTATATTTATACAATATTTTCAGAGGGTGACACTTTTAGCTCGAAAAGCCATTTTACCAAGTGGCCCTTAAGCCCCCGCCCATAGGGGCTTGAAGAAATATATGGGCTGCATGATGCTTCCGAGCAGAGCTGAATCTGGCCCACACACTAGTACTGGTAAACCGCTTAGAGGATCTAAGCCTGTCCAGGAACCGCGGTGCGAGGCAGACCGTCCATGCTAATAAACCCTATTGGTTTCATTGGGCGACAGGGCTTGATATGTCATTTCATCTCAATGTCGGGTGAAAGTCCCACAAAATTGGAAGCAACGTCTCCAAAATGACCTTTACAGTGTTGATGGGGACGTTAAACCTCAAATCAAACAAGCAAACAAATACCAAGTGGCCCTCTGTAACAACAACAATACATAAAACAAATAAAACAAACATTACATGCAAATATTCACATAATGTAATTTCAAACAATTGTAAGAACTGATAAATGTGTACAGGATGCAATTAGACAGACAGTACTTAACATTGGATTAAGCGTAAATGATAATTTTGCTATTTTGATATGTCAAAATGAATTTCGTTAAAATTTTAAACTTGAAAGGGAGTTAGATAGAATTTACAAATTATACATATTATGATTAGCAAAGTATCATTGTAAATAGGATAATATATAGGTTGTGCAGTTTGATTTGTTTGTTTTATTTGAGGTTTAACGTCCCGGTCAACACTGTATAGGTCATTTTGGAGACGTTGCTTCCAATTTTGTGAGACTTTTACCCGACAATTTTTAATTACATTGAGATGAAACGACATCTCAAGCCCTGTCGCCCAATGAAACCAATAGGGTCTATAAGCATGGACGGTCCGACTCGGACCACTTTGCCTGGGCAGGCTTAGATCCTCTAAGCAGTTTACCAGTACTCGTGTGCGGTCGGTTTTACCTCTGCGTGGAAGCATCGTGCAGCCCATCTATTTCTTCAAGCCCCGATGGGCGGGGGCCGTTGTGCGGTTTGATTAATAGATAAAAAAGTGCAGTTTGATAAAATAGAGTGAGTGAGTGAGTTTTAGTTTTACGTCCCACCAACAGCTAAGGTCATACGGAGACGGGACCTCGGTTTAAAGAATCACCCGAAAGTCTTTGATAAAATAGATAAAAATAATTTAAAGACATTGCTTTACAGATGTTTTAAATTCATTTAAGTAACTTTTTTGTTAAAGGTGGTGGCAATGAATTCCATGACCGAGAAAGACCTTTCGTTTTGCGCAGTTCTTGATATAGGGGCAGTAGCAATTACTTAGGAATATACTTTAACCCTTATCTTGCTGAATAATCATTTTAGCAGTACCCATTTCTGTCTATCAATCAATCAAATTACTTGATGTAATTCATTGCTACAAATTCATAAACTGAATGCCAAACAGAAGCCATCTGATCTGGATCTACACTGTTTGCAAAGATAGGGGTTGTCGTTAACAGCAAGACAAGGGTTAAAAATCCCATGGTTCAAGATACAAAATCGTAGCCACTGTGTTACCTTAGAATGAAGCCACTTGCTATCAGAACGATTGTGGCAACTATGCTGCAAACGGTTACAATCCTCCAATCTGAAATGGAAACACAAAAGGAGTCAGCGAATCAAAGAGGTTGCATTAGGCGGACAGCGAAGGCTCAGATCAGCCTGCGCATCCGCGCAGTCTGATCAGAGCCTTCGCTGTCTGCATGAATCAACAATGCGTGAGCCTTAGTTTATCACTAAAGCAAGCGAGAACGATACACATTCGGCTCTTTAGTGACATTGAGTTTTTGGCATGACCGAGAGACATACTTTTCATGGCGCAGCTTATTTCATACCCTTATTTTCTGCTTTAATCTTCGTAGAAATGAGATTTGACAATAAGCTACTTTTAGTGGGCATCGAATTCTGAAACCAACAATGTGCTTCGTCTGATGAAAATGTTTATATGTCTCATATCGGTCGTTGAATTATTTGAACACAGACCCTTTGGAAATATTGCGTCCAAATGGTGACATAAGCAGACTCTGATCATTCCATACAAAGCTTAGGGTTGAGCAGCGTTCTGTAAATTCCATCTTCCATTGTTGATTTCTATTTACCTCAATTACAGCAAAGTTCAGAAGATTTAGGAAAGATAGAAGTAGCTATGCCACAAAACGTCCGTGAGTGACTGTTTCTCAGTCTTCTTCGATCAATTACTATTATAACTGTATTTTCTGTTCCGTTATCTGTGTTAAATCGAGTACAGTAAAATTCCTATATTAAGATTACCTTTGGGACTGTTCAAAAGTGGTCTTAAAGACCACTTTTGAACAGCCCCAAAGGTGATCTTAAAGACCACTTTTGAACAGCCCCAAAGGTGATCCCTGACCAGAAAACACTGTTTTTAGAAACCACAAAGAAAGAATAACAACGCCCTTCAAAATAAGCTTTTTAAACGAGGATTAGTCTTCATTTTAAGTGGTCTTAATAGCGGAATGTCACTGTTGTTACATGTGATTCTTAGGGGCAAATTCTTTCCTCTCCTTTTAAGAGTGGATCCCTATTCAAAAGGGAGACAGTTTAAAACATATGTTTCCTCTCCTGAAGGTGTACCCAGTCCCTTCAAGTGCCAATAACAATTTTAGCAATTTTCAACTTTCAGATACATGCATTTTCTTATATTTTGAAGGCATGCGATTTACCTGAAGGGCAAAACCTGATTTTCTCCGAAAAATAACAGAAAACACTTCAAAAGGATAACTCTTCCGTGTGCTAAAATGGCATCTTTCTTACTTCTTAAGGGGAAAGGGAACACATGACATATTTTTCCGCCTTTTTCAAAGGGAGATAACGGGACTCCCTGTTTGCTTTTCCCTAAGCCCTGTCCCACAGAAAAAGGGGCCTACTCTTAAAGGAGCGAATTCTTTTCTTTAAGACATCTATTGACAAAGGAGACAAAATACTTTTGCAGGCGTTGTCTCCTCCCTTGAAGGTGTTCCAATTCCCCTTTAGAAGCATTTTTGGTAAAACTTTGTAATATTTCTACTCCAAACATAGCTGATTTTTGTACTCTTAAGAACCGCTCCCATGAGGTTCTAACGAGTACCCATAGTCTATGGTTTTGAGCAAAAATAGGGAAAACAATGCATTATAAATTAACCCACTTTTCTTTATGTAAAAAGGGGTAAGGCTGGTGTCCATTACAGCTTGAAATATCATGTTAACAAGTCCGGGAAATGTACACCCTTCCAAACCACACTTAATATAGACAAAACAGGGGTTTACAGGGGCATACATTATTTTGCTTATTTCTGCTGCAAGACATAGTTTGTGGGTACTCGTTAGAATCGCCTCATTAAGGTGGTTCTACCGAGCCCCAAACAACCTATGTTATGAGTTTAAATACGAACAATATCATACATTTCCATTGGAAAATTGACCATTTTGGGAGTATGAAAGAATGCATTATGTCACACGAATGTGCTATCGTTATGGTTTGTTCTTGGCACGTGAAGATTTACAATATATCTTAACAATAATCTATTCAGTTGCCTCATTCTTTTTGACAAAAATAGCCATCAGAAGAGATGGCAAATCCCCCGACCAAAAGCCAATATAGCCTTCAGAAGATTGTTCACCAATAGAACATACACCAGAATTAAACCAGCAATATATCACAAAAGTACCGCAGTTAAGGCCATCACAAAATTATACTGTCAGGGGACATAACTAAAAAACCTGAGCACTCAGAATTGTGGTTCTTGCGAATGACATGCCTGCTTAAGCTCATGTATTTCTGTACAAAGTACCACCAGTATGTCTCAAAGGGTATTGGAGATATGGGGATCACAAGCTGGTCTTACTGTTATACTGGAAGGGTAGATAACTTAAATACCACAGCACCAACAGTTGTGGTTCTTGCACATGACACCCCTTCTGTACCTTGTATACAATTGTGCAAAGTTCCTTCAATACATCTCAAAGGGTGTTGGATTTATTGCCTTTACAAGGTTATATTGTCAGGGGAGATTACTAAAAAACCAGAGCACCCAGAGTTGTAATTCTTGAGCATGACACACCTGCTTAACCTCGTGTACATCTGCATCAATACCACCAATATGTCTCAAAGGGTACTGGAGGTACGGAGATCACAAGGTGGTCATACCGTTTTATTGGAAGGGGAGATAACTCAAATATCATAGCACCCAGAGTTGTGGTTCTTAGGCAAGAAGTGCCGTCGCAACCTTGTATACAATTATGCCAAGTACCATCAATATATCTCGAAGGGTATTGAAGTTATGGCCATCACAAGGTTATATTGTCAGGGGAGATAATTTAAAAACCAGGGCACCCAGAGTTGTGGTTCTTGCACGGGACACATCTGCTTAACCTCATATACAACTGTACCGAGTACCATCAATATATCTCAAAGAGTATTGGAGATATGGCCATCACAAGGTAGTGATTCTATATTATTGGAAGGGGAGATAACTAAAAAGCCATGGCACCCAGAGTTGTGGTTCTTGTGCATGACACAGGGCCTCGGCCTTGTGAACAACTGTGCCAGGTATCATCAATATATCTTGAAGGGTATTGGAGTTATGGCCAGCACAAGGTAGCCTCTCTATTTTATTGGAAGGGGAGATAACTCAAAAACCATGACAACCAGAGTTGTGGTTCTTGTGCATGACACGCTGTCTCAGACTTGTGAACAACTGTGCCAAGAACCAACAATATATCTCAAAGGGTATTGGAGTTATGGCCATCACAAAGTAGTCATTCTATTTTATTAAAAGGGGAGATAACTAAAAAAATATGGCATCCAGAGTTCTGGTTCTTGCGCATGACAGCCGTCTCAGCCTTGTGAACAAGTGTGCCAAGAACCATCAATGAATCTCAAAGGGTATAGGAGTTATGGCCATCACAAGGTTGCGTCTACGGACGGACGGACACACAGACCGACGGACGGACGGACGGACGGACGGGCGGACGCCAGGCTGATCGCTATATCCCCCGAACCTATTCTGTCGGGGGATAAAAAGGTTTCGTTTGTATAAAATCTTGTTTGTTCCTAAAGATTTATAATAATTACCAAACTCATTTATGCATCTTTCTCCCTCAAAACCGCATTCGGGCTCATCTCTCGGTGGGCCACCATTTCGCCAAGTAATTTTGTTGTACAAGTTAAGCTCCTGAAACATAGAAGATAAATATTATTTTAATAGAGTCATAATGAAAACACGCCTATATAATTTTGATCCATTAAACCCCACTTTAATATAGCAAAATTGTCATTTAAAGAGTATAAATTATTTTTCTTACACAGACACTGGTACTTTTAAGAACCGACTCGGTGTGGGCGGTTCTAACGAGTTATCACAATCTATGTTTTGAGCAGTAATACGAAAAATATCAGAATTTTTTATCCGAAATTTTTCATTTTTGGCTGAAGAATGTTCAATATATTTGAATTGGCGTGTTTTAGTAATGGGCGCTCTGCTAACATCACGAAAATACGCCTATATAATTTTGCCCCCCCCCTTGAACCCCACTTTTATATTGTAAAACTGGTGCATACTGGGGTAATCCTTATTTTTCTTATTTCTGCCCTAAATTTTAGATTGTAGGATCTCGTTAGAACCGCCTCGATGTACCCACAATCTATATTTTGAGCAGAAATAAGAAAAATATCACAGTTTTTCATCTTAATATTTTTTTCGGCGTTAAAATTTACAAGGTATTAGTAAAGGCATGTTTTCATACATCGCCAAAGAAACTTTGTTAGATCTGTCTGTTTGTATTGGAGTTTAACGGCCCAGTCAACACTATTTAGGTCATTTTGGGAAGGTCAGTTTACCTATCAACACTTTTCCTGGACAGGCTTATAGTAAGCGGTTAACCAGTACAGTGCACATTCTTTCGCCAGAAACTGACAACTGCCCTTCTTGAATCAGCGGAAGGGAGCCAATAAAGGTAGAAAAGGTTTCATGATCAATCTCCACGAAAGAAAGTTGCCGACCCCGGCAGGTATCGAACCCGCGTCCTCCTGATCACCAGTCAGACGCGCATCCGACTGAGTTACCGAGGCCAGCGAAACTGTTAGAAACATGTTAAATATGTTTGCTCGATTGGAGGTTTAACGTCCCTATCAATACAATTTAGGTCATTTTGGAGACGTTGCAAGCCTCGTGATACCATTTTTGACGCCAAGGGAGTTTTGTTCTATCCATCCATCACATCCATGTAGAGTTCAATTATTCCTCACCGGTATGCCCATTCCTGAATACGTCATTCGGAAGTTACCAACAGGTTTCATATTTGCTGTACTGTCTTCATCATTTTGTTCCAGTGTTAGTAAGGTATAATTACCCTCGGCGTCACCGTAGCCATCAATGTAAACCTCGTATCCAAGAACACCTATAAGACATCACGCAAACACGCCTATATAATTTTGACCCCCTTGAACCCCACTTTTATACAGTAAAACCGGGGTTTACAGGGGTAAACCTTATTTTTTTCTTATTTCTGCTCTAAAATATAGATTGTGGGTTATCGTTAGAACCGCCTCATCGAGGCGGTTCTAACGAGTACCCACAATCTATTGTTTGAGCAAAAATTATAACACCTATAAGACACCACGAAAACATGCCTATATAATTTTGACACCCTTGAACCCCATTTTTATATAGTAAAACTGGGGCTTAGTGGGGTAAACCTTATGTTTCTTATTTCTACTCTAAAATATAGAGTGTGGGTACTCGTTAGAACCGCCTCATCGAGGCGGTTCTAACGGGTACCCACAATCTATAGTTTGAGTAAAAAATAAGAAAAATATCACATTTTTCATCTTAAACTTTTCCTTTTTTCGGCGGTAAAGTTTACAATGTATTTGTATAGGCATGTTTTCGTAATGGATAATTATGTTCTATGAAATGGTTATCCTTTGGAAACAAAGAATACACCACAGAACTGAAAAGTATGAAGTGTACAAATTTGTCTGGGCTAGACAGCTGGTTTGGGCCAATAAGGCCTAATCAGCAGTGACCCTCAAATATTTTCAAAATTCCATCACGGAATTAATGATCCCAAAGAACAAGAAAATATAAACTAAGGTAGTTTTTGGATTCTGGTGCAGATGGTGCTAAGTAATTTATTTCCTTTGGAATCATTTAGACCGTTTTAGAGTTTTTAAAACAGACTACTGCTCCTCGAGTGCAAACAACAATACTGCTTTTGAGGAGTCTCAATGAAACCGAAACCCATTTATTATTATTATTATGAAAACATGCCTATTCAAGTATATTGAAACTTTTACTACAAATTAAAAACAAAAATATCGGTGAAACCGATGGATGCTCCCCGAAGGTGCAATAGTCGGAACATGAAACATTATCCTAGTTTAAGAGCGGTATACTGTGTATACTAACTGTACTTCAAAATGGAGTATAACAAAACCTGTCAGTGGACAGATTAGCTTGCCTGATGGCACTGTCATACAAACATCAGCAACACAAAAGTCGGAATAAATGAAAGGAAGTGTCTTCAGGTACGATACCATATCCCAAGATCCTGGGTGGTAGTTTATTAATTATATTAATTGGGTAAAACTGTTTAATACAAATTATTGAAAACTTACTCTCGTACACAGAGGCAATCCTCATAGAACTGTCTCCAGGTATGGTTCCGTATTGGGTGCCCTTACATGCATATAAAATAGCAGACGGGTTCGAAAATGGATCTGATCCTATCCCCTTGACTGTCAAAAAAGGTCAAAAAAGGTCATTTTAGAAAGATTTCTGCCTCCGGCAAGTTTTTCTAAAAATAGCCACAGTGACCTTGACCTTGAGCCCAGCACTCTGAAAGTCTAATTTGCTCGAGATAGTATCATACCCAACATTTGGGTGAAGTTATATTAAAATCCATCAATCAGCAAATGACGACGCTGGAGCGATGACAAAGTTTTTTTCTAAAAATAGCCGCAGTGACCTTGACCTTGAGACCAGGAACCTGAAAGTCAAACTTGCTCGAGATATTATCATACCCAACATTTGTGTGAAATTTTATTAAAATCCATCAATAAATGTAGGCACTAGAGCGATGACAAAGTTTTTTTTTCTAAAAATAGCCACAGTGACCTTAACCTTGAACCCAGGATCCTGAAAGCCGAACTTGCTCGAGATATTATTATACCCAACAATTGTGTGAAGTTATATTAAAATCCATCAGCAAATGACGACGCAAGAGCGATGACAAAGTTTTTTTCTAACAAAAGCTGCAGTGACAATGACCTTGAGCCCAGGACCCTGAAAGTCAAACTTGCTCGAGATATTATCATACCCAACATTTGTGTGCAACTATATTAAAATCCATCAATTAATGTAGGCACTAGACTGATGACAAAGTTTTTTTTTCTAAAAATAAACACAGTGACCTTGACCATTTGTGTGAAGTTATATTAAAATCCATCTGCAATTGACGACGCTAGAGCGACGACAAAGTTTTTTTCTCTAAGAATAGCCGCAGTGACCTTGGCCTTGAGCCCAGGACCCTGAAAGCTAAACTTACTCGAGATATTATCATACTCAAGATTTGTTTGAAATTATATTAAAATCAATCAATAAATAAAGGCACTAGAGTGAAAACAAAGTTTTTCTAAAAATAGCCACATTGACCTTGACCTTGAGCCCAGGACCCTGAAAGTCGAACATGCTCAAGATATTATTATACCCAACATTTGTGTGAGGTTATATTAAAATCCATCAGTAAATGTAGGCACCAGAATGATGACAATGTTGTTCTAAAATAGCCACAGTGATCTTACCCTGCAGCTTTAAACAAAGTACCATAACTGTGACAAAACATCTAACCCGATAGCACGGATAATATGGACACCCCTATTGCTACTTAAGATTCCATTGCAGTTTCGTTGAATTTCTTAAAGTAGTTGCTGAGAATTCGCGTGGACACGAACATTACCCCATATATTCATGCAGAATTCATCAAAGGGCCATAACTGTTGGAAATATCATCGAACCAAAACACGCAGGTGATATGCGCATCCAGCTTCGATACTTAATATTCCCATTAAAGTTCATTGAAATCCGACCAGTAGATTCTGAGAATTCGCGTGGACAAGAGCGGGACGGACACACGGACGAAGCGGCGACTATATGCTCCCCCGAAATTCTTAGGGGAGCATAAAAAAAACACGAACATTTTCAGATAAACTAAAAATCTGATATTTTTCATATTTCTGCTTAAAACATAGATTATGGGAACTCATTAGAACCGCCGCTAAGCGAGGCGGTTCAAATGAGTGCCCATAAATATTTTATCTATCTATCTACTGATACTGCGTCGGTCATATTTGACCATTACCGCAGGTGTAATATTTGAGCAGAAATAAGAAAAAGTAATGTGTTCAAAGGCATTCTTAATTGCTTTATTGTTTTTTTTTTTTTTTTTGAAGAAAACAAACTAAATAAACATTGATCATGTTTTATAATAAAAGTATAAATCTCGTGAAACTTGTTATTTCTTAATTTCACTTTTTTATCTTCTCACCTACAGAGTTGAACAATTTAGCATCCTTGACGCAAAAAAGTAGTCGCGTACATATTGCAAACGAGTTGTGTGTAATCTGTTAAGCCAACGCGTTTACATGGCAAGCTCTTGGGAACAAGATGGATTTGAATTTTGTTTTACAGTCCTTATTTTATTTATATCGACCCGATCGTTTATCAAAGGTGTACAAACCGGAGTACCCGGAAAAAAAACCCGCTTGATTTACCATTGTAGATCTTGGTGACCTACATGTGGCCCATGCGGCCCAAGTGAGACTCGAATCAGCAGTGGTAGACCTAATGTTTACGTGACAGCACTGTTAACCATAAGGCCATAGAGGCCCGTAAAACCTACATAATATTATTTTGTCAGAACTACCAGGATACAGGCCCAGATCTTAGCTATAAAAGATATTTCTGATCTGTGATCCAATGTCGAAACATTAGCCACCCCAGAACTGGGCATTGCCCTTTTGGTTACGACTAGTACTGTTTCAATTATAATGTCGTTGCTTAGATGCCATCATGAAAACACGTCTATATAATTTTGACCCCCTTGAACCCCACTTTTATATAGTAAAATTGTGGTTTACGGAGGGTAACTGTCCCCGCCCATCGGGGCTTGAAGAAATAGATAGGCTGCATGATGCTTCCATGCAGAGCTGACATCCGACCGCACACGAGTACTGGTAAACCGCTTAGAGGATTTAAGCCTGCCCAGGCAAAACGGTGCGAGTCGGAGCGCCCATGCTTATAAACCCTATTGTTTCATTGGACGACAGGGCTTGAGATGTCATTTTATCTCAATGTCGGGTAAAAGTCCCACAAAATCGGAAGCAACGTCTCCAAAATGACCTTTACAGTGTTAATTGGGACGATAAACCTCAAATTAAACAAAACAAACAAACAAGGGGAAACCTTATTTTTTTCTTATTTCTGCTCATAAATATAGATTGAGGGTACTCGTTAGAACAGCCTCGATTAGACGGTTCTAACGAGTACTCACAATCTATACTTTTAGCAGAATTAAGAAACAGATCACGGATTTTCATTAGAAATATGTGAAAAATGCACTATGTCGCACGAGTTTTAGATGCGTCCTTCTTTCCTAAGGAGAGTTTACGGTAATTGTATCGATTCCTGATCATTGCTTTCCTTTGTACATGTATTTCTTGTGTATAGATAGTAGTGCACTTCTCTTACAGAAGTGGTTCTTAGGTGTGTGCAGTGTGGGGATGGGGGAGGGCAGTGACAAACAACTTGACAAAAAAGGCGGGGAATAAATTGTCTATGGAAATGTACTTTGAAATGGTGGTTTAGGTAGATTTTCTGTTTTTATCCTGGAAATGTACATAGTATGTACTCGTTAGAATTGCCTCGATGAGGCGAGTCTAATGTGGCAATTCTAATGTGTACACATAACATACCAATATTTTATACATGTATTCTGCATAATATAAGAAACATACATGGGTGTGAGGGTTGGATGGATAAATCTGCCCCGAGGGACACTGTCTGGCATCACGAGGCTTGCTTTCCTATCCACCCCTCACACCCAGGCAGGGTTTTTATACCCCCACAAATGAAATTTGGGGGGGGGGGGGGGTATATAGGAGTGAGCTTGTCGGTCGGTCGGTCTGTTGACTTGGTTTCCAGACGATAACTGAAAAAGCGCCTCACCGATTTTTATCATTTTTGGTACACTGATGTAACATCATAAAATACAGGTCAAATTCGATTTCCACTACAATTCGTCCATTTTCGACATAGTTATGGCCCCTTTCAAGTGAAAAAATTGCAAAATGCCGCTGTTGTACTATCAAGGCAGTTTTTGTGGGGGTATTCATCACCTTTAGTGATAGCTCTAGTTTTTCTTGCATACCTTCGATTTCTGAGCGCAGATTTTCAATATTGCAGTCACTTTGGTTGCTGCCATATTGTGATGGCACTATAGTGATGTTTACTGGCGTCAAGTTACGTGCTGGACGTCAACCTTACCGACGGCGCATATGAGGGTCGTATTCAACCAGTGCATTTATCAAACACGTGAGAATATTCGATTTTTAACCTGTCCCTGGGTAAGAACACCAGGGTTAGAACATAATTTCTATCCCAAGCTAAAGCTACGGATTTCCTTATCTGGTGTGCAAGAAAATGTGGTTCACAGGGGTGTTCATTCAGTCTCTGACTTGTTAAGGTGTTGGGCTGTTTTATATCTTACAGATAACTTCACGAAAACACGCCTATATGATTCTGACCTCTTTAAACCTCACTTTTATTTAGTAAAACTGGAATTTACAAGTTAAACCTTTTTTTTTTTTAATTTCTGCTATAATATATAGATTGTGGGTACACGTCAGAACCGCCTCATCGAAGCGGTTCTGACGTGTACCCACAATAAAAATTTGGAGCAGAAATAAGAAAAATATTACAATTTTTCATCTTGAAATTTTCGTTTTTTCTGCGGTAAAATTTACAAAGTGTTTTCCTAATGATTTCCTAACCTACACCAGCTACGACAGAGGCATACTATACCTACTGGTAAATGTCGTGTTACGGATCCTGTTTATAATGTCGGTCCCATTATTTGCCTGCCCTCCGTCTTTCAAACAGGCGTCCAACGCACGTGAATACACGGTAACTGCGTCATAAAGGTAGGCTGCATATATTGGTACTGCTATTTTCTGTGAAAATAAAAAATATGGAAAACCATATCAATCAATTAAGAAAAATGCATAACTTCTGTATACACGTGTAGAATCTTCCGAAATGCATGCAAAAACAAAGGACAAAACCTAACTGACAGACTGGCATTTCTATTTGAGCTTCCAATCTTTTATGATAAGTTATTGCCTTATTAAAAAGTCCGCAAGTTCTACCAATATTATAGTCTTTCAAAACGAAGTGAGACGTGACTGCACTTTTAATTTTGGACTAGTCTGTGTTTTAGGGTAAGTCGCTTTCAGTTGGAATTTTACATTGGGCGATATGGTTTTACTGAGATTCGTACTGCATCATATTAACCACTTGGTCACGTCTTCTACATAATGGCATTCTCAAAAATCTTATTTGTAATTTTAAAATCCTGCGAAAAGAGAAATCCGAAACCTGCTTCCCCTAAAACTTGGAATAGTCTTGGCACGCTTGAACGTTGAACTCTCAAAGGTCGTTGATGAACTATAGTTACGGACATTCCTCTATTTTATTGGTAAGTTGATAGTTTTTGCACATCCATGCACACGCTACCCTGAGACAATTGCCAGAATTACTTTTCTCACTTTCTGTTTGGGCATAAACACGGGAGTGCACACTTATGCCGGTGAACTTTCTCGGAACGTTGCAACTGGAAAAGTCTAATTTAAATGTGAGCTTGGCGAGCGTTTTAATCAAATGTTATTGCAGCTAAGCATGCTGCACATGGTCTTGCAAAAACAAAGTGTATCATATCTTATTTATCTCAGCAATTTTGCGCTCACCAGTTGTGCATTTTGGGACTTTATGGAATGGGATTACACGGGCGGACTAAGCCACAACACAACTACTAACCTTCAAATCAAAATCACGACCTAACCGTTATTACGTGTGTGCTTGACATATTCCATGTTCGGACGTCACATGCCAAAATGCACAGAACACAAAACTTTCTAGAATGAATGAGTAATCTCGAATAATTCTCTTCGGTGTTAGAAGTTCTAGTTAATGAGTTTAAACTTAACCCTTATCTTGCTGTTCACGACAACCCCTATCTTTGGAAACAGGTGTAGATCCAGATCAGGTGGCTTCTGAAGAAGCCATCTGATCAGGATCTACACTGTTTGACATTCAGTTTATGGATTTGTAAGAATAAATTACATCTAGTAATCTGATTGGTTCAGAGTCAGAAATGATTGTGGCTAAATTGAATATTCAGCAAGAGAAGGGTTAGTATTTTCAACAACGAATTACAAGAAAAAAATGTTTACATTTTGCAAACCGCCTAAACTTGGTCGCAGTCCATAGATTGGTTTTTCCGAATTTTTCTGTCTCACATCATCTAGAAAAGGTTCCCATAGCCTGTTCAGAGGGGGACGTGGAACCAACAACATGACCGGCTCAAATGACTTGAGGTTATCGTCGTGTAGGTCATATTCGTCTTCAAACGGGGCTGCAAAAAGAATAAATGTTATACAATACGTAATGACCACCCTCGTGAACCCCAACTTTATACAGAGAAAAAAAAAGGGTTACAAGGGTATTTTATTTTCCTTATTTCCTCTCAAAACCATAGATTGCGGATTCTCGTTAGAACAGCCCCATTCATCTCTGTGAGATGGTTCAAACGAGCATCAACATTACATGTCACCTCACTAAGTTGGTTCTAACAAGTACCACATCCATGAGGCAGTTTAATTTAACACCAACAATCTATGTCGCCTTACTGAGGCGCTTCACCAACAGTTCTCCTCAATGAGGCAGTTATAACGAACACCAACGGTCCATGTTTGGAGCATAAATAAGAAAGTTATAGCATAATTTCTTCTGAAAATGTCATATATGTGCAGACAGTGATGGCAGCTGTATATCGCAAGGATATATTATCTGTATGGTAAAAAATAGCGGATAACAATATTAAAAATGATAGTTTGGGGTGATAAATCGGCGGTTGTACGGCAGGAAGTTTCCTTTTCTACTTAAAACTCTCCAAACGGCAGTTTTCCTTGCAGTTGTACGTATTAATTTGTTTTTAAAAGAATTTTCTATCTACACAAAGAGGCCAACCAATGAAAAAACGACGGTACATGATGACCTCGGGTTTCCGACAACATATCGCAGAATATACTGCCGCAAATTTTGACGTTATCAAATGGGCCCCGTCAAGCGATTTTGGTACTTATCGACTATGCGAGCAGCGAAGGTTCAGGCGAGCCTGCGCATCCGCGCAGTCTCGCCAGAACCTTCGCTGCTCGCTCATACAAGCAGTGAATCAAGAGGAACTTTCAGACAGAAAGGCATATCCCTGGCCCCTCTGAATGGCTGGGCATGCGCAGTTAGAATTTGTCATGACGGAATGCTCGAAGACACAAATTCGCTTGGCGGGGCTCAAATAAAGCATCGCATAACATATGCAAGTGCGTTAGAATCCTCATCTTTGTTCCGCAACAGACGTATAAGATCTTGAAGTGACGTTCCAGTAATCCTACCGGAGACCTATATGCAAACCAAATTATTTAGCGTTTTGTAGTGGCGTAGCACTTTAAGGCAGAAACGCAGCTGCATACATGTTACAAGAAGAAGAAGAAGAAGAAGAAGAAGAAGAAGAAGAAGAAATTTACATGTGTCCAAAGTATACCCAACATTTATTACGCACATTGGCTACGCGTGTGCGTAGTTAATAGCAGATCGCCTAGCATATTTTCCTTCTTTTGTCACTGGGTTCACTCTTAAAGGAAAAAAAATCCCCCTTTAGGGAGCTATTTCTTTCCTGAAAAAGGGATCCCGATTTTGTGCGTTTACTGCATTTCTTCTTTGGCTTTGGACTGAGCCCAGCTTATTTTTTCTTCGCTGCGTCCCTGTTTTGAAAAATGTTTTAGCCCAGAACGAATATTTGGCTAGAAATATCAACATCTTCATCTTGACCTTACCCTAACGAACCCGATTAAGCAGATCATGACATTAGTGGTTCAAAGGCGGTTGTTTTGAAACGATTTCTTTATTTGTGTAGTTTTCTGGCTTCAATGTTTAATGTTAGTTGAAGTTTAAGTTTCCCTTGAGGAAACAATGTCAGACAAGCTTCCTTCTTTATGGATTAACCGCAGTGAAGTTCAAGAAAAAATAGAACGATTGAAAATTTTGTTACCTAATATTTTGGACTGGCCTATAACGAAAACAAGACTATATAATTTTGACAATTTATATAGTAAAACTGGGGTTTACAGGGGTAAACCTTATTTTTCTTATTTCTGCTCTAAAATATAGATTGTGGGTACTCGTTAGAACCGCCTCGATGAGGCGGTTCTAACGTTTACCCACAATCTTTGAACAAAAACAATAAAAATAACACCATTTTTCATCTTAATATTTTCGATTTTCAGCGGTAAAATTTACAATGTATTTGTATATGCGTGTTTTCGTAATGGGATGGCACAAACTGCCAAGAATATCTATGAGGTCAGAAAAGTCTCAGACAGACTCAGATAAGCCGGCTTATTAAAATTCTTGGCTCCGCTATAGATGTTTCCATTAGGGTCTTGTTATTTCATGTCTGTGTTTGTTTTCCTTTAATGTCTCTGATGGGAGGTGTGGGTTAATTGTAATCGATTCCTGATCATAATTACCTTCATTTCTACATAATAACATTCTTGGCCAAAGTTAGCTGTTCTACTTACTTTTCACTATATAAGTAGTGGGATCTTCTGTGTACAACCTTTCATCCATTGCTATGACGACGTAGTCACTTGTCTTGTCCCCAAGAATATCACGAAGAAGGCGAACAAAGTCAATCAAGCCATGGTAATCGCCCAGAAACACATAAACTGAAATTAAAAACACTTTCTATGAAACCGCTACAGTGGACATAGTGTATGCTTTCATATACATGTATTTGATAGCCAGACTCGGTAGCTGAGTCGGTTGCGCGTCTGACGGGCGATCAGGAGGACGCGGGTCCAGCAACATTCTTTCGTGGAGATTGAACATGAAATCTTATCCCCTTCCGCTGATTCAAGAAGAGCAGTTGTCAGTTTCGGGCGAAAGATTGTGCCCTGTACTGGTTAATCGCTTACGCACGAGTTTATGGTTGGTTTTAACTCTGCGAGAAGCACCATTGCGCCAAATCAATTTCTCCAAGGCAGGGGCGTCACGCCCCTGTTACTGCACCAGTGAGCCTCTCAAGGCTGGAAGATGCCAATCACAACAACTATCGTCTGCTTTGTCGCCTGTTGGTTATTTAAAACGTCATTGAAGCAAACAACTTGGGCCGAGATCAGTCTTATCAGGGTACATACCGTTTGCCTGTTAGAGAAGCGGTCTGATTAGGATCCATAATGTTTTTCTGTATGCAAAACTACTTTGTAGAAATTTTGCAAGAAAATGCAGCAAATGACATAAACAGACGACATTTTCAGATTCAGTTTTTCATGGCATCTAAAGGGTTAACAATAATGTGCTTTAAACATACTATACCAGAGGCTATAATAGCCTTCGATGATTTCCTGTAGATTTTAAATGGATGCGGATCTTTGTCTGGGTTCAAATCCGACTTAAAAGGTGGCTCACAATTTGGGTTGGTTTCATGTCAATCATATTAAAAGAATCTTCAATGTAGTCCATAATTACAAGCCGCGTTTGTTGGCGCCTGGTCAGGATTATGCTACTATTAGGACGCTTGGCCTTGAGATGGGTTACAGAGTTACTTCTGATCGGCATCGGTAGCTAAATGTTTCTGTTTAAATCCTACAATGATCGATGTTCTATGCATACATGGATTTTTTTCAAATGAATATGTTAAACGAAGCACTGACAGCACTGGTGGATCGATTGTCTTTTTGTAAGAAAATGGGCCCGAACAGGGGACTCAGTCCGTTTCCGTTAACCTTTGGTTTAAACATATTTTATTATAATAGCAGTAACATCATGTCAAAATGTGACAAGTGAAGATAAGATATGGGATTAGAATGAAAGCACAAGTACACATCTACCCAGTTAACCATTGAAGTAAACAGTTTAGAACCTGCCCAACGTCTAGTCGGGGTCTACGTTGTTGCCGATGTCTCAGTACACGGGCCTAGTCCAGATTTTACATTTCACACTGCGCCCTGACGTCACATGGAGCTATAAATAACCGGTACCGGGATTTTGTTCCATTACGATAAGACACCCGTACGACAAAATGCCATTACGAAAACACGCCTATACAAATACATTGCAAACCTTCCCGCCGAAAAAAACGAAAATTTTAAGATGAAAAATTGTGAGATTTTTCTTATTTCTGCGCAAAATATAGATTGTTGGTACTCGTAAGAACCGCCTCATCAAATAACTATTGTTCTGATGAAAATGGGTGATATCTTTTTTTCCTATTTATACTGCAAATCTAGGTTGTGGGTGCTCGTTAGAACCGCCTCACTGAAAATATTGTATACCCCCATTATCCCCAGTTTTCTCTATATAAAGTGGGGTTTAAGCTGTGCTAATTATACGGACTTGGTCAACGATAGTCATGTGGACAATAACATGCAGGAAGCTTTCGTAGTTAGTAACTTTAGGTCGAATCGACAATAAAAAAATAAAAATATATGACACAAAGAATCTTCTTCCTTAGAATTTTTGACATGGAAGGGTGTCTGACTTTATCATTTATTTTATTTATTACACCCTTTTCACAAAGATCCCAGTATGGCAAGCCACAGAGAAGACATCGATCAGACGCGCGTTTGCTGCGCCTGGACTGCGTTTGCCCTGTTCGCTGGTGTCTATTTTGAACGCTGGGCAAAACGGGCTTAAATGACGTAAATGGCGTTATGCATATTTTCTGTCAATCATAAAAATACAAATATAACTTGCTTCTTTGATATAAGACCAGATGAGCTTTTAAGGATTTCCCTAAAATGCTCCATTGTGCATTAAACATTTATTGCGGTGGCTGCTCTTTAAAATTATTTTGCACTCTTTATTATGGCAATTCAATATTTCTGTATGGAAATGACGTATTAAGTTACATAATAATTGACTGCTATTGTAGTTTAAAGCAACAAAGCGTCATTGGGATGGGCCATGTCTTCAACTTTAATTGCCTTATAAGGTTAAAAAACATTTTATATAATTCCTGTCGCATATAAAAACATGTCTCATCGGTCTCTCACATCCATTACGAAAACATGCCTATACAAATACATTGTAAACTTTATCGCCGGAAAAACTAAAATTTTAAGATGAAAATGTGTCATATTTTTCTTATTTTTGCTCAAAATATAGATTGTGGGCACTCGTTAGAACCGCCAAATCGAGGCGGTTCTATCGAGTACCCACAATCTATATTTCGGAGCAGAAATAAGAAAAATAAGATTTACCCCTGTAAACCCCAGTTTTACTATATAAAAGTGGGGTTCAAGAGGGTCAAAATTATATAGGCGTGTTTTCGTGATGAAATTCTTATTGATACATATCACGTTAACAATTCCGTGTCTTAAAGTGAAAACTGGGGTTTACAAGGGTATATATTATTTTGCGTTTTTCTTCCCCAACGCCCCCGTCCATTTAGGGCTTGGAGAAATAGATTGGGCTGCATAATGCTTTCACGCAGAGCTGAAACCGACAGCACACAAGTACTGGTACGAGAGGTTCTAAGCCTGCGCAGGAAAAGTGGTGCGAGTCGGACCGACAATGCATATAGACCCTATTGGTTTCATTGGGCGGCAGGGTTTGAGATGTCATTTCATCTAAATTTCTCACAAAATTGGAAGCAACGTCTCCAAAATGACCTATATAGTGTTGACGGGGACGCTAAATCTCAAATCAAACAAAGAAACAAATACTTCTTCCCCAACACATACACCATGGGTACTCCGGTTAGTACCGCCTTACTAACGAGCATCCAAAACCCAAGACACGAGTTTTGGTACTCGTTAGAACCGCTTCAATGAGGCGGTTCTAACGAGTACCCAAAACCTATGGTTGGAGTATAAATAAGAAATATATCACAAATTTTCATCAGACAAATTCACATTTTTAGGTATGCAAGAATGCATTATACGAGGGCGAGTCAATAAAAACAGCCTAACTTATTTCCATTTCTTTTTCGATGTAATTGCCCTCTGGAATGATACACTTGGACCAACGCTGTTCCAGTGCCATAAGAAGCCAGGGTCTTTGTCTCCAACTCACTCCTCAACTGCCCCCACGATTTCTTCGTTGGGCCTGAAATGACGTCCACGGATATCCTTTTTCGAGATTGGGAATAGGTAACAGTCACTAGGAGCTTAGTTTGGAGAATAGGCGGGTGCGATATTAGCTCGTACCCAGTCCGCTCAATAGCATCCATTGCAATTTTTGCAAGTGTGGACTTTGTCCTGTTGGTGCAGAATCCATCTGGAGAGTTTACCTCGGCGTTTTTCACGGACCGCAGTTCCAAGTTGGTCGAGCAAATTTCCATAATACTGTTATTGTACTTTTCTTTGCTAGAAAGTCCAACATAATAACGTCTTGTGCGTCCCAAAATACAGTTGCCATCACCTTGCCAGCAGAGGGTTGCATTTTGAACTTTTTTTGGCCTCGGAGACCTCGGCCCTACCCACTGGCGACTTGGGAGTTTTATTTTTGAGGCGCATAATAATGCTCCAAGGTATCATCTCTAGTCACTAGACGGAGAAGGAAAATCATCTTCCTTTGACCTAAACCGCTTCAACAATGCGATGCATACTGATGCTCTGGTTGCTATTTGCTCGTCGCTAAGGGATTTGGCATCCCAACGGGCTGTTAGCTTGCGCATACCCAAGCGATCATGTAAAACTGTTGAAACGCTACCATGTGAAATGTGTAATGCATTCGCTAATTCTTCCATCTTAATTCGCCTACCAGCCGTACTTTGATACACATTTCTTCATCAATGGCATCTGACGGGCGCTAAGACCTAATTTCGGCTTCTGAAGACGTCCCCAACTGAGAATTAAACCTGTGCATACGATGGTACAGAAGACCCAAAAACATTGGGCAACTGCTTTTGTATTTCCTTATCTGATTTCCCTTTCAAATACTAGTACCGAATTGCAGCACGGTACTCAGCTTTTGACGAAAACCTTGCTTTTGCACCGCTAGACATGTCTTATGAGTGAATGACACGATAAGGGTGCAATTTTGCCCTCATGCCTAAAACATGTATTGAAACAAGGCATGATGATCTTGGTTGTTTCTGTCAATTGAAAATAGGATAGGCTGGCTACATATCAAGATGACTTGCACTCCTATCACACGGATGTGTTATCGTAATGTTGAGACACATGTTCTACGATACGATGCGTCTATGTGTCCGCACGGTCTAGTCACAGTCTTTGCGTGTCGCAAGAGTCATCTGTGGATCCTGGCACATCCACTGAATAAATATTACGAAAACACACTCGTGCGACATAGTGCATATTTTTCACATCTCCAAAGTGGCTACATTTCTGATGAAACTCCGTGATTTTTTTCGTTATTTACACTGCAAACATAGGTTGTGGGTGCTCGTTAGAACCGCCTCGGTTCGGACTAGTACCCACAACTTATGTCTTGGAGCAGAAATATGAAAAATAAAGAATACACCGTAAACCCCAATTTTCTCTATATAAAGTGGGGTTTAGGGGACGTTCATTTCACGAACATGTTATGTGGTTGAACCATTAAATTTCTTTATTTTAAGCAAACAGTGTAAACCCAGATCAGATGCTAATAAACCATGGGGTCACCGTATTAGATTAAAACAAGAGGATCACGAGGTCCTGATCCCCCCCCCCTCCCCCCCCCCCCATGCGCCCTAAGTATTATTTGGTGAGCTCAACCTTTGGTCATCATCTGCCCAAACTTGGTAGGATTAAGTCCGGTGATGCCACATTTCAAGTTTGAAGACAATTGGCCGAGCGTTTCTGGGGGAGACTTTTCAAGCGTTTTACCATATTTTGACATGACAATTTGGTCATTAAATGTGACCCGAGCCTTTTTTACAAGCCTAAGGATCCAAATTTGACCTTGCCGTGAAATAAGTCAATGTCAACCTAGGAGCATCACTTTTGCAAAGTTGGTAGTACTCAGTCACTCGATTTTTTTCAGATTTACATGTAGTTTCAAGACAATTGACCCAGCGGTTCTGGAGAAGAACGTGAATTTATAATATTTTACCATATTTGGGAATGGGGGTCATCTTGCTCACGTGACCTAAACCATTCGATCCTTGAAAATTATGTTCTCTTATTGTCAGTAGTCTGCGTATGAAATAAAATTGAAGTTGGCCAGCTGCTTTTGAGAAAATATCCTTTGAAGTGTCGATTGACCTGGTATCCAAGCAACCTTGGGCTACGGTCGCCTTATGACCTTGACTTCTAGCATTCGCAGACAATCATTTTGTACCTACTCTTATGTACTATATGTAGTAGGCCACAATTTGTTCGAAAAAATGCATTGTTTTACCTTTTTTCCGTTGAAAAGCCTAAGGCACCAAATTTTACCTGGCCGTTAAATAGGTCAGATCAACCTAGGGTCATCATTTTTTTCGAACTTGGTAGTACTCAGTCACTCAATGCTACATATCAAAATTTAAGACACTTGGCCGGGTGGTTCTTCAGGATTGATTTTTAAGTTATTTTTTTTTTAACATATTTGGCCATGGCGGCCATCTTGGCCATCTGACCTTGACCACTAGAACAAATTTTCATTCAGGAGTCTGCATATGAAATGTACGGACGACGGATGATTGATAACGGAAGCTTACCACCTTATTAGCTCCCTCCCACCCCCACCCCGGAGCTTTTGGCTCAGTGGAGCTAAAATCGTTTTCTCTTTCCTGCCACTTTCGATCAGATCGATTTGTTTGTTTGTTTGATTTGAGGTTTCACGTCCCCGTCAATCCTGTAAAGATCATTTTTGAGAAGTTGCTTCCAATTTTGTTGGAGTTTTACCCAACATTGAGATGAAAGGACATCTCAAGCCAATGGAACCAATGGGGTTTATAAGCATGGACGGTCCGACTCGCACCACTTTGCCTGGGCAAGCTTAAATCCTCCAAGCGGTTTACCAGTATTCGTGGGCGGTCGGTTTCAGCTCTGCCTGGAAGCATCATGCAGCCCATCTATTTCTTCAAGCCCCAATGGGCGGGGGCCGTCGATCAGACCGATAACGTTGCACATGTAACAGTTTGAAATACGCTCGTACTGTTGCAGCAATATCGTCTCATTTTAGTGTCATTTAGAAGATGCCAATAATTATAAACAAACAGTATGTTCCCTGAATAAGGGAATTTTGCATACAACGAAAAACTAAGTATTAAGAGAAAAAATCAGAAATGTGGAAAACAAAATGAATTGTCAAATTTTTCGCGTTACATTAATGTAACTACTTTTAGTTTGAAGGGCAATGGCATATTTACCATTAATTGATTGATAACGTTCCGCATGCTGGGTATCCAGCAGACGCCATTTTAAAAAGATTTAACATCTCATGCAAATTGTCTCCTTTGTTATAAAATGTTGATTACTATTTTTGCTAGCAAATCTTCTTCATTAAACTAAAATAATCATCACGAAAACATGCCTATATAGTTTTGACCCCCTTGAACCCCACCAAAGGGAACAATCCTCGTAGTTTCACAAAAATATCCGATATCGATTTGCGACAGTTGCCGCAGACTTAACCTGTAAACATCACCACCAAAATTAATAGGAAAGCCGTATTAAATTGATTAAATTACAATTTTAGAAGAATGTGACAAAAAAATTATAAGTTATTTTCAAAAAGTTCTTTTATTAACAGGGAATTAGATATAAAATTTATAAAAATAAATTAACGACTTAGTTCTTCCATTTTACTTTGAAAAGTGGAAGTTGTACTCCTATTCAACTTATATGTATTTTGGCAAAATGCTCCTGAACCTGCATTCAATTGCTTATTTAAAACTTATTACTTTCTCATTGGTTCTTTTATAAGTCATGACTAGAAAGAAATTTCTCAAAGTTTGCAATTATATATATCATTTAATTCTCAATTAAAACATGAGTTCTTCCATTTTGATTTGAAAATAAGGAAGTCAGCTTTTCGGCACCTGTATTTTTTCTCGTGAAAATGACCACGAGCGCCAGCAGAACAAGATTACTTTAGCACAGTCTCATAATGTTTATTTATTTATTTTATTTATTTAATTTATTTTATAGATTTACCAATTAATTAATTAAGTTTTATATGATAAAACTGGGGTTTACAGGGGTGAACCTTATTTTTCTTATTTCTGCTCTAAAATATAGATTGTGGGTACTCGTTCGAACCGCCTCGCCTCGCAACTAGCATCACTTTGTCGTCTGCTGAATTCGCCTAGAGAGTGGTAAAGGTTAAGTTATGACACTTTTGATGCAGGAAATAAAGGCGCCATGCAGATGTCACCATGCAAACTGTTACTACGACGCATATTGTTATAAAATTATAACCTTTTGCGTCGAGCTTAATTTATTCCCTAACGCAAAATGTTATAAAATGTTGATGACTATTTTGGTAGCAAATTTTCGTCATTAAACTATATGAAGGTTTTTGGTTAAAATGGACGTGGTGACCCGGAAAACAATTTTTTAACAACATCTGCCTCGCCAAGGCAAAAATTCGCTGAAAAATACATGTAATCATCACATTTTACCATTTCGCTTTGTGAGAAAAAATGAGCACGTCGCAAACTGTTATAACTTTTATGAAATTCTTAATCGTCGTAAAATTAGGTTGTAATCGGCTAAACATCTATTTTCAAAATTTTATAACATTTGGCGTCGGGCGAAAAATAAAGTTCGTCGCAAAATGTTGTAACTTTTATAAAGAACTAAATCGTTTAAATTTTAAGATGTTTGGAGTTAAAATCGACGTGTCGGTACTTAACACATCTTTTCTCAAAGTTAGAAAAATTGTCATCAAACTTTTATAACATTTGCGTTAAAATTGGGGGGGGGGGGGGGGGGGGGGGAATTAGCTCGAAACAAAATGTTATAATTTTATAACATCATTTTGTGTCGTTGTAACATTTTGCGTGATGACAGCGCTAGCTTTCGACATAGCGTCAAACGGTATAAAGCGTTAAACCTAAGTACCGTGGTGGATAGGAAAATAGAAGTGGCGGCAATGATCAGGAATCGATACAATTAACCCACAGGTCCCATCAGAGACACCAAAGGGTAAGAAGCACAAACATGAAACAACAGACCCTAATGGAAGCATCAATAGCAGAAAGCCAAAAGGGCAGTTACTTTCCCACAAAATGGCCAATTGGCTATCCAAAACAAAATAATGTAAGCGATACACACATTCAAAGACAAACATAACAAAAATAAACCGCGACAGAATAACCGCCTCGGAACGGTCAGTGAAACAAATTATACTGGGGTTGGGGCTTGAATCGATTTTTACGTGGCCACAATCCTCGCCCTTATTCCCGTCGCAATTTAGACAAATCATTTGTTCAGTCCGGATGAAGGCCTCCTAACTCATCAGTGCAACATCTCCGTGAACACAAAAATCAAACAACCATAGAGGTGAAACATCGGTGGGGACTCGACAGCAAGAAACCACTGAAATATTGGAGCAAAAGAAACCCAAAAGTTAGACTCCGATGGGCCCGACCAGAGACAGAGATCAGGTACCAACCAACATTACACAGAATTAGATTCTCTCTAACTCTAAGTAAGCCTTTACGCTGGAACCGTCATAGAATCTGAGGCCTGATCCACCGGCGTGCAATTAAAGAGGGAAGCAAAGTTGTCAACCGTGAGTGGGTTAACTACCATGCATGCAGTTTGTCGTATAGCATTAATGTTGTACACTATCTTTTTTATATCGAAGAATGGTTTTACGAAAATGGGTACTGAAGTCATTGCATTTATATATTTTTTTTGAATTTATATACCAAGTTACCATAAAATTTGGGTTCCGATAAACCTTGTTACAGAAGAGATTTAAGTCCAACATTGATTTTTTAAATTAAATCGGAATGACGCCTATAAAATTTGGAAAAGGCTTTGCGTAGTTTATGAAACCGATAACCCTGATTAAGAAGTTTAGCAATTAACAATTTATTACGAGTGTAGCAGTTAACAATTTATTACGAGTGTTGAAGTCAGTTACATGACTAGGCACTCTAGGAAATCGAATTATTTGCGAAATAGAAACGCCATAGGATGCTGCACCATCCAAGAAAGGAAAATTTACTATTTAAGTCTTTTACACAATCTGCTATCCAAATATTATTTAATAAGATTTGGTTATAATGCAATAATGCAATTTCAAATACGTTTCGGTCGTGCAACAGATGCCGCGCTGTTAGACATACATTCTCTGAAGCTATGCACCGAACCCCTCCCCCGCTTTGGATTCTCATAACTTTCACCCATAACATACTTAGCGTTCTATGTAAAAATACAAATGCCAAAAGAAAAAAAAATATACAGTAAAATCCTATATTAAGACCACCTTTGGGACTGTTCAAAAGTGGTCTTAAGACCACTTTTGAACAGTCCCAAAGGTGGTCTCTGACATGTAGAAAAACACATAGAAAGAATACCTGCAACCTACTAAATAAGCTTTTTAAAGCAGAATTAGTCTTAATTTTAGGTGGTCTCAATAGTGGAATTTTACTATATATTGTCGCGTGCGTAACAGTACTGAAACAATGTTAAGCGCTGTTGAATGACCGATGACATTTTGTTCAAAATGTTATTTGAAAATAAATACTTAGGAAAGTGTTTCTAGGAAACTATGTGACAGAGTGATATCCAGCATGATTAAAGCGAGAAATGAGTTCCAATAAACCTTTAGTCTCAAGGCAAATAAGGTCTTTAAATTCGGAACGCATTTAACACATTCTTGTCATCTGAAATTGGCCATGGCTTTCTAATAAAAAATCTCTAGACTAGTGTTGTTATGTCACTGATCTTCGGTCTTGTAATGTCATTGATTTGCCCTAGAAATTAACAACATTTTTAGTTTGTGTAGACGATTGCGTGCATTAGAATAGAGGCTCCATGAATAACTTTTATACTAAAACTGTTAAACTTTTCATGTTTGTGCTTCAAACACAGATTAACCCTTTCATCATTGAGATTGTTATTAAGTAGATCTTCCATTTTTGAATTGGGGCACATCCTTTCTTGTGAAAAGGAGATTTATGCACAATCATAATGAAGTGACAAACAGTGTTCATCCTTAGGAGACCCATCATTACATCACGAAAACACGCCTATATAATATTGACACCTTTCAACCCCACTTTTATGTAGATCTAGTAAAACTGGGGTTTACAGGGGGGTAAACCTTATTTTTATTATTTCTGCTCTAAAATATACATTGTGGGTACTCGTAAGAACCGCCTCAATGAGGCGGTTCTAACGAGTGCCCATAATCTATAATTTCGAGCAAAAATGAGAAAAAAATCATGATTTTTTATCTTAAAATGTTCGTTTTTTTTATGCGGTAAAGTTTACAATGCATTTGTAGAGGCGTGTCTGCGTATTGATGAGTCGTCTGAGCTGGATCTACACGGTTCGCATAGGTATCAATACTGGTCTACAGGGCTGAAAGGGTTGAATGCTTAATAAGCTTGTTCCAACGATTTTTTGTCTACGCCCATGGGCGTAGACATTATAGAGATTGAGTTTAACACGGAAGTACAGCCATTAGTTACCCACAATGCAGGTTGACCTTTCGATTCTTATGCTCAACACAACAAGTATAAGCTTTCACAAGAAGAAAAAGCAGCCCATAACACGTGTAAGCTTTCACACAAAAAGAGGCCGGCGGGCAGATCTCTGGCACAGAATTGCTATTACATTTGTACAAGCCTATATTTCTGTCATATTGTACAGGCTAATACAAAAATATACATCTACAAACTCTCGATCACGGCGGACCACTGCTTATCCTATAAGCTACTCAACAGCCTTCGGCTTTGGTGAGCTAAAAAAAACGTACCTCGCCGTTAGCAAACTTTTAGGTTTAATCTTCAATTAGTCGTCTATAAAGTCTAACTTCTCCAACAGTTTTCAAGCATTCAATTTGAAAGATGTCACAAGCATACATGTGCCTTTTTAAAGATGAAAAAGTCCTTTTTCTCAATATTACAGCATTTTTAGACATTATACATCAGTCGGCAGGATGGCAATTAGAATATTGATTGCCAAAGACAGTTAATTGTATAAAACACATTTCTGGGATTCACATTTAATATGTGCTAAGCGTAGACCTAGCTTTTTGTAAAAGCTATACTTGTTTATATATAGAGGAACAATGTACTCCAGAAAACAACGTATTTCCGTATAAGTTGAACTTGTCATTTGAATTTATTTTCTATTTCGTAGCATTAAACGTGTTGACAGATTGCGTGTATGAAACAAAAGGCGCAATGGATAATCTGCGAATGATGCATTAAATTTTGAAAATGTAGAGGTGTTATTTTAGCGAAAGTTCGTGCTATTACGGTTGGTATGATCTTTATGTACTCGGTAGATCGGCTTGTTCCTTCACGGAAGACGAATAACCATGTGCATGTAATTTCTGTGACTGCAAACTATATACACTAATTTCAACATTCGTACTTCACAGCGGCTAAAAATAAACAAGTTTAAACCGAAATGGTAGGGTAGTACCTTAAAATCAGGCAACCTACTACAATGTTATTTTACTTCCAGGTAGTTACTTTATATAATGATTGATAAATCTGCCTTTCAAAATGATATTTTATTGAGTGAGTGAGTTCCCGCCAACAGCTAAGGTCATACGGAGACGGGACCTCGGTATAAAGATTCACCCGAAAGTCTGAAGAAGCCCGGGATCGATCCTGCAATCCCGGTTCTATCAGGCGAGTAGCATAACCACTACACCACAGAGGCTTCTGATAATGATATTTTATTGAATGTAAAGTACCATGCCCCCAATTATATCTTGACAACATATAACATACATCAAAGGATTTGATGAAGGCTCAGCCTATACGTATCCTCTCCTTGATGGCCGGTATATATAATGATATACACACATACAAAATATAATTCATATCCGCCGAGATCCCAATGTGAGTGAGTGAGTTTTAGTTTTACGTCCCACCAACAGCTAAGGTCATACGGAGACGGGACCTCGGTTTAAAGACTCATCAGAAAGTCTGGAGAAGCCCGGGATCGATCCTGCGATCCCTGGTTTACAAGGCGAGTAGCGTAACCACTGCACCACGGAGGCTTCTAAGAGATCCCAATGTCGATTCAGCGTTGGGACTACTGTGAAAACGTTGATACTTCATGTGTCGATTGCCATGACTAACATTATCAGACTATTATACACAGAAGACATCACGAAAACAAGTCTATATAATTTTGACCCCCTTGAACCCCACTTTTATATAGTATAACTGGGGATTACAGGGGTAATCCTTATTTTTCTTATTTCTGCTGTAAATGATAGATTGTAGGTACTCGTTAGAACTGCCTCGATGAGGCGGTTCTAACGAGTACCCACAATCTATATTTTGAGCAGAAATAAGAAAAAATATCACAATTTTTCAGCTCAAAATTTTCCTTTTTTCGGCGGTAAAATTTTACAATGTATTTGTATAGGCGTGTTTTCGAAATGATATTTTGTACTGAAACTGAGGGAGAGGATAGAATAATCGGTGGAGAGTTGGAACTTGGGACTTCCTAACTGAAGTCCCTAGTAGTTTTGGGGGCGATTGTTTGTCAGTCGACTTAAAGTTACTAAGCACCATAACTCCTTGTTGATGTCCAAGTGACTCTTACTGTTTTGAAGGAAACCCAGATGACGGTTATTTATAGAAATAACCGCGTTGAGGTCAGAGTGTTGTGTAAGAGGGTTGTTTCTTGCACACCAGACAAGGAAATCCGTGATTTTACCCTGGGATAGAAATTTATGTTCTGACCCTGGTGTTCCGACCCCAAATCGAATATAATCGCGTGTTTGATAAATGCACTGGTTGATTACAACCTCATGCGCCACTAAACATTCCTGCTGTGTCATCACAAAATGGCGGACGTCGGTAACCGAAGTGACAGCAGCATTAAAAATTCGCAATAGAAATGGAAGGTATGCAAGAAAAAGAATCCAATATGGGTGTGAGGGATGGATAGAAAAATCCGTCCCTCGGGATCACTGTCCGGCATCACTCGGCAAGCCTCGTGATGCCGGACAGTGTCCCTCGGGACGGATTTTTCAATCCACCCCTCACACCCATATAAGATTCTTATATTATAGAACCTGGTCTGGAACCATGTGTTGGGTTTGGCAAACAATGTAGACCCTGATCAGAATGCGGCGTCAGATCAGGGCCTACGCTGTTTGGTTTCAGTACAAGAACATAAGGATTAAATGAAACTGCCCAAGTTACCCAAATGCTTCATTTTTTTTTTAAAAGTAATGCCACTATATTTCTTGCTGGACATTGTTAACTCTATAATGAATAAACAAAGCACATCAACGACATTTTGCTGTGTGCCATGTCATCTATTTTTCTTTTGGTGGCTTAAGATAATTCTCAGTGTGTGCGTGTGCGTGCGTGCGTGTGTGTGTTATGTAAAATTCACAGGAAGTTTTAAAAAGGAAAATAGAATTATTAAATAGTAGTAGTTATAAGGGTTAAAAATGAATTGAACATCAGTCAGACTCAGACCTGAATGTGGATTCATCTTTTTGTTTGAATCTAGGTTTTATAACCCATTCAACGCTATTTAGGTCAATTTGGAGACGTTGCTCCCAATATTGTTGGATCTTTATCGGGCATCTCAAGTCCTGCTGCCCAAATAAAACCAAAAGGGCTTATATGCAAGCGACGGTCCGACTCGCACAACTTTGCTTAGTTCTTTTAAGCGGTTTACCAGAACTAATGTGCGTCAGTTTCAGCTCTGCGTGGAAGGACCATGCAGCCCAATCTATTTCTCAAAGCCCCGATGGGCAGGGACCTGCATGTGGCATCTGATCAAGGTATTCAGATCAGGGTATTCACCCTTTGGCTACAGCAAGGAAATGACATCGACATACATGTACATGCAATTTAAGTTGTTCTTTTGTTTCAAAGTGAATTGTGGATTCTGTGATGTTTTTATTCAGATTTCACTTGCTCTCAAATATATATATATATATATATATATATATATATATATATATATATATATATATATATATATAGAGAGAGAGAGAGAGAGAGAGAGAGAGAGAGAGAGAGAGAGAGAGAGAGAGAGAGAGAGACTTTCTAGAGGTCCAGCTGACGGGTCTCACGTTGGAGAAGTCCTTTGCCCTCCTGTTAGAGCACGGTTCCCAGGTGTCCACGGTGTCTTCAATGAAACTGACTGGATTTTTTAGTAGTATCGTTTATTTTTGTCTCACCAGTGTATATACATTAAAACTTATCTTATATTTAAAACTAACAAGTACATATACAACTGCCATTCTAAAAGAATTGTGAGAGACACTAAAACTTGAGTTATTTCAAGTATTAGCATTTATAAAAAACTGTATACCATGATATACAGATATATGAAAGTGGACCCTGCCCCGAGAAAAACCAGCTTATGGAAGTTTTCACTATCTGATACCTTTAACATCAGCAACAACCGCCTCATTGAGGCGGCCCAAACGGGAGCCCACAATCCATGCTCCAGAAGAACAGGGACTACAGCAATGTATACCCCCACAAACCCCAGTTCCACTTAATAAAAGTGGGGCTCAAGGGGATCACAACCATAGAGGCATGCATTGGGAATGGCACAGCCAGCTTCTCTCAAGACACCGCACACATTCTCACTGTACAAAACACACACACACACATACACATATGTATGAACAAGAACACACACACACAATAGCATGAAATATCATGGCGTTTGAATCTGTGCGGTATGAATTATGGCACATGCACAGTGCAAAAAGCATAGCATTCATACACTTATTTAGTAAAACGCCATTTCACAATACATAAAAGTTAGGGCTTTGGCCGGAGACGTGCGCTTAAAAATTAATGTTATTTTTCTGGAATAAAAGTTACAGACGACTTAAAAAGTTTCTCCTACGTTCAAGTATCAATGAACAAACTTTGGCACATGACCTCACCATTCTAGAATCAGACAAAAGAAAACACGGTTTTTGCATATTGCTATAGCCTTCAAATGCAGGATTTACCAACAATGCCTCTCTAATTAAACTCAGCCTTAAATCATCATATATAGGACAGACCACCAGTACGTGTTCCTCATCTTCGATGCAAGAGGTACAATGGAAACAAACTCGCTCACTCAAATTCAAATTTTGATAGCGTCCAGTTTCCACCTTAATGGGGGCTGTTCCAGACTTAAACTTAGCCAGCGATCCTCTATGCTTTCTAGACAGTATTTCTAAGCAGTAAGGCTCAACATGAAAATCATTTTTCATTTGCTTGTATGTACGAAGTTTGTTTCCACCAGCGCCTCTTCTCCCCGAGGTCCGATTTAAATCACTGTGCCATTTCTGAACAAAGTCATCATATACTTTATCTACAATTTGCGAGCATATAAAACTTGGTTCTATGGGATATGAAATTTGGTAGTTTTCCTGTACATTATACTTTTGGAACTGTTTTCTAACTCTAAAATTCCAGTTTCTACATGAATTAGTACTTTTTGTATCACACCAAATAAACACTCGTTTGTTTAGTCGACTATTGTCCATGTTCACTAAACGGCACCAATGATTTAAAACTGACTTCCACAACCTACATTCCATTGGGTACCATACAGTGTCACCACTTACAGCTGCAACTGGTGTGTATTTACCTACATTTAGAAAATATCTAGCTGCTCGATTTTGCACGGCCCGAATACAGCTGAAACATTCCGTTCCCCATATTGGGGCTCCGTACATAACTACAGGGTACACAATACTCTCATATAGCTTGTAAAAGACACTATAGGGTACATCACCAAAAGACTTTGCCTTAGCAATAATCAGGCCTAATGCTCTATTTGCAGACTTAGCCACAGCCTTAGCTGTTTCTGAGAAATCTAGAAATTCAGTTAGAATGAGGCCTAAGTATTTATAAGACTCAACTACCTCCAACTTTACATCACCAATAGTAAAATTTGTATCTGATCTGGGAACTGATGGTGTTCGAAAATGAACTATTTTAGATTTTGTTGCATTTATCACCATCCTGTTCAGCGTGCACCATGTACTCAAAATATTCAGTAGAACTTGCAGATCCTGCGGATTTTCAGCCAAAAGGACAATGTCGTCAGCAAATAACAAGATGTTTATCTTGTCCTCCCCACAAACCACACCAATACCCGTGCTTTTCATTTTCAAAGCAAGATCATTTATGAAGAAGCTGAACAGGACTGGTGATAAAGGACAGCCTTGCTTTAAGCCACATTTTACCTCAAACCAGTCAGTATTGAAACCATTTATTCTAACAGTACACAAGACTTTGTCATACAGCGTCTTACGTTGGAGAAGTCCTTTGCCCTCCTGTTAGAGCACGGTTCCCAGGTGTCCACGGTGTCTTCAATGAAACTGAATGGGAAACTGAAGTCCCGCCTTTTCTAGAACAGTAAAATTCCACTATTAAGACCACCAAAATTTGAGACTAATTCTGCTTTAAAAAGCTTATTTAGAAAGTTGCTGTTATTCTTTCATTGTGTTTTCAGCAAACAGTGACCACCTTCGGGATTGTTCAAAAGTGGCCAGGTTAACAAGTTTGTGAAATGAACCCACCCCCCCCCCCCCTCTACACCCCATTTTATACAGAGAAAAATGCGGTTTACGGGATATTTTTTATTTTTCTTATTTTAACATGAAACAGATTGTGGGTGCTCGGAAGAACCGCCTCACTAACGAGCATCCACAATCTTTATTTGAACTAGAAATGGAAAAAAACCAAACGTTTCATCGAGAATATCTGAGTACTCGAGAAAGGAAAGACGCCAGTTTTGCACACTGGTGTGTTAACGTAATGCAAGAAAGGAAAATAAGTAGGTCATGATATAATTTTATACATATATTTATTTCAAACGATTAAATTGAACCAATAGACTGCAAAGCTAGTTAAAATGTGATAAAAACTGACACTCATTCGCTGTACGAAGTAGTTTTAACCGGTCCAATTTTATGACAAGATTGTATTATTCCGCGAGATTTCAGAATTTCGTGTAAAAATCATTTAGAAAATTAAATTTTAGCTTTCATCAAGGGATAACAAATGAAACAATAACACCGTGAAAATAAAGCTTTTAGCTGTATTGGACTTGCAAATCAAGTTACATGTATTTGCAAAAACAAATAATTAGAAAAAAAATGGGCCCCGTCAAGCGATTTTGGTACTTATCGCCTATGCGAGCAGCGAAGGTTCAGGCGAGCCTGCGCATCCGCGCAGTCTCGCCAGAACCTTCGCTGCTCGCTCATACAAGCAGTGAATCAAGAGGAACCTTCAGACAGAAAGCCATATCCCTGGCCCCTCTGAATGGCTGGGCATGCGCAGTTAAAATTTGTCATGACGGAATGCTCGAAGACACAAATTCGCTTGGCGGGGCTCAAATGATTATGAAAAAATTGGTCCTAAGTTTTACGACAGGCAGTTTGACACTTCTAAACAATCAGCCATCAATATTTTACATTACGCTCGACATAATATTTTTCGGATATTTACGGTAATATTTGTTATGTCATTTGAAGTTTCGGTGCACTGCAAAGACAAGCGTTTTGACAGTATGTTATAAAATACCATCTACATTCATTGGTACTTCTCTTACAGGTTTTAGGCATTTGTACTTGTTAATACCAAAAAAATATAGGACCCTATTGTTATTTAGAGAGACAGCTGTCGTTTAGTCAAGGAATGCGGGGAAAATATTACGGTATGTTTATGTTCCGAACATAGACTGTGGCTATTCAATCACCCTCAATTTATATTTTAAACAGACATAAAAACATATGCGCAACTTTTAAATTGGAATTTTCCCTGTTCTCTGTGTAAAGTAAGTTTTTTTTTCTGTGGACATTTATTAAAAGCGCGCCAAGATTTTCATCCCGATTGCAAGATACTGTAAAAATCCTAAAAAATTGGACACTTTGAAGACTTGCTGAAAGTCTCTTAAAATATTAACACATTTTGTTACATGACCCAGTACGGAGTCCAAAAGGTGCAAACGGAATGACAAACAGTGTAGACCCTGACCAGACTGCTGCTAAGCAGTCTGACCTGAATCTGCACTGTTTGCTTAGTCCTATCTGTCCAAATACTTAGGATCTTTGCGGTATTACAGAATAACCCCTTTCAAGCTCAAATGAATCTTTCTGGTGTTTTATCTGGGCCTGTTCTGTTTGCAAAAGCCCTGTTTAGAGGCTGCAAAAGCCCTGTTTAGAGGTTGGGGCAAATTAAAATCAAAATATCTTACTTCTGGTTTTCTTGTAGGTCGTTTCAACAATTTCATACATGTTGTCGTTAAACGCATAGGGCTCTCTGAAGTAGACCATGTTATTAACCATGACATTACTCAGTTTACACAGGTCTTTCAGACTCTCAGCAGTTTCATTCCATATAGCCGATGATCCTACTACCAAGGTAAACCTGAAAATGGAATTTGAAAACAGGAAACAACTGATACGTTTTTTTGTGAAATGGTTGTTAGTGGGTACGAAATGACCAAAAAAAAACGGGTACGAAATGACCAAAATGGTACGAAATGACTAGGGTACGAAATGACTTGGGTACGAAATGACCGGTTACCTTTTTAACCACTTTCTCGTCTTAAGGGGAATGGGAACACCTGGCTATTTTTTCCGCCATTTTTCAAAGGGAGACAGCTTTCGGGACTTCCTGTTCGCCTTTCTATTAACCCTGTCCCACTGAAAAGGGTGTCTACTCTTACAGGAAAGAATTTGTCCCTCAGGAGCAAATTCTTTCCTTTAAGAGTTGACCCCTATTGACATGGGAGACAAAAATACTTTTGCAGGAGCTGCCTCCCTTGAAGCTGTTCCCATTCCCCTTAATTTAAGTGATTTCATGTACATCTAAGAATGTGATGTCATGTATGGCTCTTAAACTGACGTTTTTTTCTGAAGTTTTCCTTATTTATACTCTAAACATAGGCTGTGAGTGTTCGGTAGAACCGCCAAAATGCGTACTCACAACCAATGCCTTATAGCAGCAATCATAACGAAAGCACACCTATATAATTTTGACGCCCTTGGACCCCGCTTTTATATAAAAAAAACTGTGGTTTACAAGGGTAAATCTTTTTTTTTTTATTCATGTTCTAAAATATAGATTGAACCGCTTCATTGAGGCGGCCCAATAGAGTATATACAATCTTTATTTTGAGCAGAAACAATTGTTCGTCTTAAACATCACGAAAACACACCTATATAATTTTAACCCCCTTGTACCCCATTTTTATATAGTAAAACTGGGGTTTTCAGGGGTAAACGTTATTTTTTTATTTCTGCTCTAAAATATAGATTGTGGGTACTCGTTAGAACCGCCTCGATGAGGCGGTTCTAACGACTGCCCACAATCTATATTTTGAGCAGAAATAAGAAAAATATCACAATTTTTCATCATAAAATTTTCTTCTTTTTTTTCGGCGATAAAGGTAAGTATTTGTATAGACATGTTTTCGTAATATTTTCTTTTTTCAAGTTCGGCGGCAAAGTTTACAATGCATTTGTAAAGGCGTGATTTCGTAATGACTAAAATCCTCTCTATTTCATGTGGAGTTTACAAGGATTCAAATTTCGCGGAACTGCTGATGCGATTTCGATTGCAAAGAAAGAAAGCGGGATACATTACGAAAACACTCCTATTCAAATATATTAAAAATTTTATCAGCAAAAAACAAAACAAAAACAAAAAAAATGAAAATTTTCAGAAAAAAAAAGATAATTTTTTTATTTCTGCTAAAAACATAGATTGTGGGCACTCGTTAGAACCGCCTCGATGAGGCGGTTCTAACGAGTACTCACAATCTATGATTTTGAGCAGCAATAAGGAAAATAATAAACGTGGGGTAAATGGGGGTCAAAATTATAAAGGCGTGTTTTTGTAATGGAAATCAAAGCATTGGCAACGCTGGTGGGTCGATTGTCTCTGAGTGTACATGTAGCCTGAAAAGAAAATGTTCCAGAACGGGGACTTAAACTGTTTCTTTATCCTTAACCTATGTTGTACCAAATGGAATCTTCATCCTTATATATAGCAGGAGTCCATTTCAAAATTTAGTGTTGACAGGTTGTGTTTTCTTCAAAATTTATTTCGAAATTTGCTGAACTTTTTTTTGCAAACAGTGTAGGCTCTGATCAGACGCAGCGTTCTGCGGCGTATGATCTGGGCCTGCACTGTTTGCCAGGGTACCCCTTTTTGGATTTCTGGTACCAAATGGGTTACATCCACTGTAAGCTAAATCGATCCAAAATGATAAAACAAGTGGTCCATTCTGGAATAATTACCTTTTCCATTTGTAAAACTGTAATATGGACATAATTGATTTGGATACTTTCGCTGTTGATGGTTGAGTACGTGCAAACGTTCGTCTTGTTACACTCTCTTTGTCATCTTTTCCGATCGCTGAATCATGGCATTTCTGAAAAACAGACACATATCAAATGATGTATAATACGAGTACTCAACCAGAGGTTTGCAGAGGTTAACATTAGTTTCCTTATTTTTTGGGCGATAACATTTTGGGGCGATTGTAATCGCCACATAGTGATTAGAAGAGTGAATTTTGGATAACTGCAAAATGCCCATTTTGTACCGGAAACCCCAAAACGGTACAGTCCATATCAAATGCCGCCTTCTGCGGAGTCTGATCGGGACCTACGCTGCTTGAAAACAGTTTAGCTATTTTCCAAATAAAAGACACAGCCTGACATCACTAAATTATGAAATGATCTTGTGCTTGCATATGGTAACGATTCCATTCAATACAAAATGGGTTAAAGTGCTCAGTATTCGAAAATATACAGAGTTCTATTATGGTCGCTCTGGTAGTAAGTTATTCTGGCTATAGAAATTTCCTTGACATGATATTTTATTGCATGCACAATCGGGCGAGTAGAAGTCTAAAATAGCTGGGAGGGTAAAACCCGTGACTTCCGCGGTAATAGGGCGTTTCGTGTTGGAGACGTTTTGCCCCAAACTATCAAAAGACCCGGAAAGATTCGTCCTAGGACGCAACTGTTCTCATTTCGCAATTGATTCTACCAAGGTGTTCTAACAGGATAGTTGTTGTTGATTTGGGGTTTAACGTCCCCGTCAACACTGTAAAGGTCATTTTGGAGACGTTAAAAAAGTACCGTTAAACTGGTGGTCACATTATCCTCTAACAGGATAGGAAATGGAGGATAATGTGACCACCAGTTTAACGGTACTTTTTTAATAAAGGAGATGGTTTTGATTTTGTTTGTTTGATTTGAGGTTTAATGTCCCCGTCAACACTGTAAAGGTCATTTTGGAGACATTGCTTCCAATTTTGTGGGACTTTTACCCGACATTGAGATGAAATGACATCTCAAGCCCTGCCGCCCAATGAAACCAATAGGGGTTATAAGCGTGGACGGGCTGACTTGCACCGCTTTGCCTGGTCAGGCGTATGTCATCCAAGCGGTTTACCAGTACTCATGTGCGGGTCGGTTTCAGCTCTGCGTGAAGGCATCATGCAGCCCATTTATTTCTTCAAGCCCCGATGAGGGGGGGGGGGGTGGGGGGGGGGGCGGAGATGGTGAAAGATACCACTTTAGAAAGTCATTATGCAAACACGCCTTTACAAATACATTGCCACCTTTAAACGAGTACCCACAATCTATATTTTAGAGCAGAAATAAGAAAAAATAAGGTTTACCCCTGTAAACCCCAGTTTTACTACATAAAAGTGGGGTTTAAGGGGGTCAAATTATATAGGTGGGTTTTCGTGATGATTTGCAACAGATTCTGATTACTTTGTTTCTGATGCTCATATCATTTATATATAGCTGAAATACTTGTAAGATATGATAAAGACATATTAACTTTTTTTTCTAAAATCTAAATTAATAACAACTCATTACGATAACACACCCGTGTGACAAAGTGCATTTTTCACATCTACAAAATGGCCACTTTTCTGATTAAAATCCGTGATATTTTTCTTATTAATACTGCAAACATAGATTGTGGGGGCTCGTTCTAACGAGTCCCCACAACCTATGTCTTGGAGCAAAAATAAGAAAATTAGTGTATTTCCCCGTAAACACGTGATGTACAACAACAACGGAAACAAGTTTGTGACCAAATAATCCCTTAGTACAAGCTGTAGTTAATGTTTTCTGTAAAGATTTCTGCTTAGGAAAGAAGACGTACATCAAAGACATGAAAAACGTCGAGTATGCAAATTTTCTGGGTCCGATTAGCTAGTTTCGTCAAATTAGGTCTCACCAGTGACCCCCAATATATTCAAGCCCTGTTTAAACTACTATATTCTTTGAAGCTTGTTTTTTTTTTTTTTTTTTTTTTTTTTTTGAAAAAAAAAAAATACCAACCAGATGCAAAATTTGCCTAACGCAATCGAAAGATCACAAACAGTCGCCCTATCAGCACTGTCAGTGCTTTGAATGCTCCAAGACCTAGATTGTTGGTACTCGTTAGAACCGCCTCAATGCGACGGTTCTATCGAGTACCTACAATCTATATTTTGAGCAGAAATAAGAAAAAAATCACAATTTTTCATCTTAAATGTTTCGTTTTTTTTTTCGGCGGTAAAGTTTACAATGTATTTGTATAGGTGTGTTTTCGTAATGAACAAAATGATGATGCCCTGTAGGACAGTAAGCCAAAATACTGTAAACCGGATTATCTGAATTGATTTTAGACTAAGAGTTCGCTGAACAGGATAATAAGCAGCTGAGTTCTGTCGAGAACCCAGTACCTATATGACATCACGTTAAAAAAGCCCATATAATAAATGTGCTTGTAAGCTCAGGTATACAAAGAGAAAATTGGGATTACGTGTACAATGGAAAAATTATTTCATTATTCTTTCTCAAAATAAGAAGACGGGCACTCCCAGAAGCGGTACTAATAAGCACCCATGATTAATATGTGAAACAAAAGTAAAAAAACAAAAATCACACGTTAATATTTCTGAAAAATGTCTTCAAGACACATAGATTTGAAAGGTTGAACTTTATGCTTGACAAAGGTTTGATATCAGTATGGAATCTTTAACTACCGTTACAACAATGATGAAACCTACCATTCCAATACCAACAGTAAGGCTGACACGATTAATCGGATAATCGATTAATAGATCGATAATTTAAAAAGAAAAAGAAAAAAAAAAGTACCATTTCTGATTTGCTTGTAATCGATTTTTTAATAAGTACAATTTACTGCCCGAAGTTGTGCCTAAAATAGCTGGATGTGTGGCAAACAGTGCAGACCGTGATGAGACGTCGCGTTCAAATACATATGGTAAAGTACAACATATGGTAGGAGTCATGCTCAGACAGAAAGCCAGACAGGTATGACAAAATTTTCAGTGATTACTAATCGATTATCGGTCACAATGGCAGGACTGATAATCTATTGTATTTTCAGCTCCGATTAGCCAGCCCTATACAAACAGTGTATATGCAGATGAGACGCCTCATTACGGCAAATATAATGGAAAAAAAGATATTGGAAGCAATATCAACTCTATGTAATGAAATATTTGAAATATCACGTTTACCTGTTTGTGTACATAAATGTCCTTCTAAACCTTACGTAATGATTGGGAAAAGGGGTTTACAAGATTCAAATTTTGGGTGGACTGTTTATTAATCGACTCAAAGTTACTAACTACAGAAGCTTCCCGTCTACTCTTGTCCACGTGACCATTGCTGACCGTCTACAAAATCCAGGCAAGCGGAACTCTTACAGTGTTGTGCGACTGGAATCTGGACTAGGCTTGTGCACTTGGACTTTGGCAAACAGTGTAGACCCTGATCAGACGCCACAGAACGCGGCGTCTTATCATGGTCTCAACTATTTACTTATTAAATAATCCAATAAAACAGTTTACGCATCAGAACAGACTATTTTCATGGCCTTCAGCCAGAGACAATCGAGCCGCCAGCTCTTTCAGGGCTTTGAGTCTTGTTCATTACGCAAATACGCCTATACAAATACATTTCCACCTTTATCGCCAAAAAATGAAAAATTTATGATGAGAAATATTGATATTTTTCTTATTTCTGCTCTAGTTTAGAGCAGAAATAAGAAAAATATGGTATACCCCCGGAAACCCCACTTTTACTATATAAAAGTGGGGTTCAAGGTCCCTTGGGGGTCAAAATTATATAGGCGTGTTATCGTGATGTCTGCTCTGAAGCATAGATTGTCGGGTCTCACTTCTTATTTTTGACATGAAACATAGATTGTCGGTGCTTATTGAGGAGGTTCAAGATTACGCTCAACCGCAATATCTGTTTCAGAACCGAAGCAACTGTCAATCCGGCAGAAAAAAATGTTAACAACCATTAAACATAATCATACAAGGGATGTATTATTTTAGTTTATCATATAACGTCAAGTCTGAGAGTGTAATAACGCTATGTAATAAAACCCGAAATCAACTAGTGGATTAAATACAATGTATGCAAATTAGTTGAGTACGCCCCATGACGTTACACGTACGACGTCCTTAACGATGTCGCGTTTTCTAATGGCGGAATATTGATGATTGTGGTAAACAAATCGAGAATAAAATGCGTTTTAAATGACATATGATAAATAGAATATTGCATTCGGGCCCATGTTTGATTGAATTTATTTAACTCGTTGAAGAAAAGGGATAAAAATCTCGGCAAAGCCTCGCATTTTATCCCTTTTCCTCTATTCGTTTAATAAATTCAATAATACATGTGCACTCATGCACATCTAAGATCCTCAATGAAGCACTGACAGCACTAGTGAGGTTGTTAATAACCGTTGCCTGGTAGCCGTACAAATCGGTTATAGTCACATGGACATGAACAGCGTAAAGCTACCACGCTTAGTAACCTTTGATCGATTGACAAACAATCGACAAAAACGTAGCTCCAAAGACGTTTCTAAGTCGGTTAAGCAATTAATGCGGAATGATCTCTTCTAAGTCCCAAGAGAAGGGAAATAGTAATTGCATAGTCTCAATATCAATGCAGGCAGAAATCTATTGTTTGAACTTCAACATCTGAGGAACGTCATGAAACAAACAAACAAAACAACCGTGTTTGCTATTTGCGACTCTTAACAACAAAGGTGTAGACCAGCTTCAGCATCCGTAAGATCATGTGACTATATCTTAACCCTTATCTTGCTGTTCAACAACCCCTATCTTTACAAACAGTGTAGATCCAGATCAGATGGCTTCTGAAGAAGCCATCTGATCAGGATATGCACTGTTTGGCATTCAGTGTATGAATATGTAGGAATAAATTACTTCAAATAATCTGATTGGTTCAAAGTCAGAAATGGGTGTTGCTTAATTGAATATTCAGCAAGAGAAGGGTAAGTTACAGTTTCTAGTTTCTATATCTCAAATTTCAAGTCTCTTGCTAGTCTGTGTAGCAAAGAGGCTGGTTTGTATTTTACCAGAGGCCAGTTTTCTAGTGACGGGGCACATTGGTGAGAAATTGATAACAGTCAAACTTCGATGACTCGAACACCTTTAGGACAATAAAATGTTTTCAAGATAGGGACAGCTCGAGCCAGTCAAGGTTACTTATATGGCCTGATCAGGAGAAATAATGTGGATAATATTACTATTTTCTGTTAAATAGTCGGCTACTGCCCATCGGGACTTGAAGAAATAGGTGGGCTGCATGCTGCTGCTGCTTCCACACAGAGCTGAAACTACTGATAATGATAAACCACTAAGAGGATCTAAGCCTGTCCAGGCAAAGCGGCGCGAGTCGGACCGCTCCTACTTTTTAACCCTATTGGTTTCATTGGGCGACAGGGCTTGAGATGCCATTACATATCAATGCCGGGTAAAAGTCCCACAACATTGGCAGCATCGTCTCCTAAATGACCTATACAGAGGTGAATGGGACGTTTAACCTCAAATCAATCAATCAAAATCTGTTAAATAAAGGTATATTGTGTGTACTCATTAGAACTGCATGGCGCCTAATTGAGGCGATCCTAAAAGGCATATTGTGTGTACTCATTAGAATCGCCTCACCGATGCGGTTCTAATGAGCACACACAAACTGTCTTTTCAAGAAAAAAATAGAAAAAACTCTTTTAAGGGGAATAAGAACAACTTCAGGGGAGGCAACTCCTGCAAAATTATTTTTGTCTCCCGTTTCAATAGGGGCCAACTCTTAATGGAAAGAATTATGAGCAAATTCTTTCCTTTAAGAGTAGACTCCTTTTTCTGTGGGACAGGGCTTATAGAAAAGCCACCAGGAAGTCCCGAAAGTTGTCTCTTTCTGAAAAATGGCGGAGGTCAGGTGTTCCCATTCCCCTTAAAGGTGCATTATTGAGCTATCCGGAAAAAATGCTTCCAAAAATAAAATACATATAGCCGGTATTTTTCTTTAAAACAATACAAATGAATGCATTTTATGCAAAAATGCGAACAATTATGATGACAGGTAAACGAGTTTGAGAGGGATTCCCTAACTAGGTTTCGAACACTAGTTAGATCTATTTTTAGTTCGTGACAAAAATAGAATCTCCATATATGACGTTATGCGACGTTCATTTTTGACCTTGTTTGCTTAGGCCATGCCTGAATCGGAAAAAAATATGACGCTGAATACAATGCCATAAGTAACGACACTCAGAGACGATACTGTCGCCATGAATGTGTAAAGTGACAGATTTATTTTTAGAACAGAAATTCCGAACACATGTTCAGATCGAAGGGTAAACACGAATGAAAACGACCATTTTCACAAAGTTCTGAAGCTGTATTTGGCTCCAAAAGTGTACACATGACAAAGGAGTATGCATTGAAGATAAAAACCAGAAAAAAAAATTGAGACCCGGTAGCTCAATAATGCACCTTTAATTATCTTAAATATATTGATATCTGGGTTTGGGGAAATTTGTAATGACTTGAGAACGTGTTCGAATTATCCATAGTAAACAATAGATCGGTGTTCAAGCCACTGAAGTACCAGTTCAAGAGAACGGGAACACCCAGCACATTTTCCGCCGTTTTTCAAAGGGAGACAACTTCGGGACTTCCTGTTCGCTTTTCTATAGGCTCAGTCCCACTGAAAAAATGGGGAAAGAATTTTGATTCGATTTTGGGTAAGAACACCAGGGTTAGAACATAATTTCTATCCCAATCCAAAACTATGGATTTCCTTATATGGTGCTGTGCAAGAAACATAAATCCATACACATTCAGGATAATTTAGGAAGGCTTTTCGGATTCTATCTCTTGGAAAAGGTATGTTGTGTGTGCTCATTAGAATCGCCTCAATGAGGCGATTCTAATGAGTACACACACCATACCTTTATTGTATGGAAGATCGAACATGTATCCTTAAGTGCTCTCTCATCATTTGTTTTGTTTGTTTGTATTGGGGTTTAACGGCCCAGTCAACACTATTTTAGGTCATTTTTGAGCCGGTCTGTTTACCTATCCACACTTTTCCTCCATGGGCAGGCTTATACGTAAGTGGTTAACCAGTACAGTATTCATTCTTCCGCCAGAAGCTGACAACTGCCCTTCTTGAATCAGCGGAAGGGAGAGAATGACCGCTCATCATGCCTCACGACCTGTCGCTATGGTTAAACATCAGTAGTTCGAACTACCTATACATCGAACCAGTGCTCATAGTGCCATAACATAACGATAACACGCCCATAACATAGTGCATTTTTTACATCTCAAAAATGGCTACTTTTCTGATGAAAATCTGTGATATTTTTCTTATCTATACTCCAAGCATTGGTTGTGGGTGCTCGTTAGAACCGCCTCATTGAGGCGGTTCTAACGAGTACCGACAACCTATGTCTAGGGGCACAAATAAGCAAAAAAATGTATACCCCTGTAAACCCCAGTTTTCTCTATATGTAGGGGAGTGTTCATTTCACGGACTTGTTAACGTGATGAATATTCGAGCTCTCGACGTTCGACTGCTATATGTGCCTTTTCACAAAGGTGTTTATGCATCAGAATACCAAGTCCGTGTAATGAATAACCCTAAAACCCCCATTTTGTATAGAGAAAACTGGGGTTTACATGGGTATACATTATTTTACTTATATTTGACCCAAGACATAGGTTGTGGGTACTCGTTAGAACCGCCACAGTGAGGCGGTTCTAACGAGCAACAACAATCTACGTTTTGAGTATCAATCAATAAAATAGCACACATTTTCATCAGAAAAATGATATTATGCACGGTAGCTCAAAGGAACTGACGTAATACATTTTGCAATAAAAAGAGATATTTTTAACGATTTAATCACAGTTCCATCGGACAAATAAGGATGCATAATGACAATTTTCTCGATGATTTCTAGAACAACTAAAATAAGACACGGCACGCGAAAAGGGTCATTTGCAAAGGGGTTTTAGAAGTTGGATAAAAATGAACAATCGAAGTCATACCAGGTACTATGAACGACATAGGGTCACGAGCAAAGTTGGTGAACCCGAAGCGGAACAGCGTCACTGACGTCATATCAGGGTTTCATTGTTTCCTCAATGAAGCGGTTCCAACAAGCACACACATACTATGTTTGAAGCAGTAACACGAACATTATCACAGATTTTCATTTTTGAGGCCATACACTATGTCATACGTAAGGGGCATCTAACATACAACTACCTTACGTGACATGCTTAAGTTGTTTAAACTTTAAAAAAGCGATGTTAAAAGGCATCTGATGTTTCACAGTAGACATAGTTCACCAAAGGGACTTTTGATGCCCGCGGCAGGAATGTCATATGCTATTTTGTTTTGAAAACGACAGTTTGGCATTCGGTGGGACTTCTTTATGCCCGCGGCATGGAAGTAATCTGTTAAAATTTGTTCTGAAGAAGAGACTTGGACAAGCACTTTCAATTATTTTCTCTTTAATTGTTTTGCCTTTCAAATAATATTATTCATTTCTGAATTTCTTTCAGTCACAACTTTGACTGAAGCTGGCATGTAAATGTTAAAATGCCTGCCCCCGCCCATCGGGGCTTGAAGAAATAAATGGGCTGCATGGTGCTTCCACGCAGAGCTGAAACCGACCGCACTTGAGTACTGGTAAACCGCTTAGAGGTTCTAAGCATGCCCAGGCAATGCAGTGCGAGTTGGACCGTCCATCCATTTGTTTGTTTGATTTGAGGTTAAACGTCCCCGTCAACACTGTTAAGATCATTTTGGAGACGTTGCTTCCATTTTTGTGGGACTTTTACCCGACGTGGAGATGAAATGACATCTCAAGCCCTGTCGCCCAATGAAAGGACCGTCCATGCATATAAACCCTATTGGTTTCATTGGGCGGCAGGGTTGAGCTATCATTTCATCTCAATGTCGGGTAAAAGTCCCACAAGATTGGAAGCGACGTCTCCAAAATGACATATACAGTGTTGACGGGGACGTTCAACATCAAATCAAACAAACAAAAATGTTAAAATGTACGATACAGACTCAAGAAAGCGTAAGGCGTGTCTAGGTCCCAATGTACCATGGATTTACCCTCAATTGCTAAAAATACCTTTTTTGACCTTGTCATCACCGTAGCTCCTTCAGTTTTGATCATCGGATCTTTCTGAAACTTATATGTAAGGTGGCTTGGGATAAAAACTCGGATGAGTTCGAAAACCGGCCAATTCGGCCCATTTATCATAGGGTTACATCCCTTTGATTGCTGAAAATGCCTATTTTTGACGTTGTCATCACCGTAGCGCCTTTAGTTTTTATCGGATCTTCCTGAAACTTATATATAAAGTGGCTGGGGATAAAAACTCGGATGAGTTAAAATAAATGGACAGATCGGCCCATTTGTCATAGAGATACGGCCATTTGATTGTTAAAAATTCCTATTTTTGACCTTGTCAACACCATGGCCCCTTCAGTTTTGATCGGATCTTTCTGCAACTTATATGTAAGGTGGTTTGGGATGAAAAACACGAACGAGTTCAAAAACCGACCAAGTCGGCCCATTTATCATAGAGTTACGTCCCTTTGTTTGCCGAAAATGCCTATTTTTGACCGTGTTATCACCGTAGCGCCTTTAGTTTTGATCGGATCTTTCTGGAACTTATACGTATGGTGGCTGGGGATAAAATCTCGGATGAGTTCAAAAACCGGCCAGGTCGGCCCGTTTATCATAGAGATACGGTCCTTTGATTGCTAAAAATGCCTATTTTTGACTTTTGACCTTGTCATCACCATAGCCTCTTCAGTTTTGATCGGATCTTTCTGCAACTTATATGTAAGGTGGTCTGGGATGAAAAAACACAAACGAGTTCAATAAACGACCAAGTCGGTCCATTTATCATAGCGTTACGTCCCTTTGTTTGCCGAAAATGCCTATTTTTGACCTTGTCATCACCGTACCGCCTTTAGTTTTGATCGGATCTTTCTGAAAATTACATGTAAGGTGACTGGGGATAAAATCTCGGATGAGTTCAAAAATCGGCCCGGTCGGCCTGTTTATCATAGAGATACGGCCCTTTGATTGCTAAAAATGCCTATTTTTGACCTTGTCATCACAATAGCCCCTTCGGATCTCTCTGCAACTTATATGTAAGGTGGTTTGGGATGAAAAACCCGAACGAGTTCAAAAACCGACCAAGTCGGCCCATTTATCATAGAGTTACGTCCCTTTGTTTGCCGAAAATGCCTATTTTTGACCTTGTCATCACCGTAGCGCCTTTAAATCGGATCTTTCTGAAAATTATATGTAAGGTGGCTGGGGATAAAATCTCAGATGAGTTCAAAAACCGGCCAGGTCGGCCCGTTTATCATAGAGATACGACCCTTTGATTGCTAAAAATGCCTATTGTGGACCTTGTCATCACCGTAGCCCCTTCAGTTCTGATGGGATCTTTCTGAAACTTATATGCAAGGTGGCTTGTGATGAAAACTCGAATGAGTTAGAAAACCAGCCAATTCGGCCCATTTATCATAGAGTTACGTCCCTTGGCTTGCTGAAAATGCATATTTATGACCTTGTCATCAACTTAGCGGCTTCAGTTTTGATCGGTTCTTTCTGAATCTTATATGTAAAGTGGCTGGGGATAAAAACTAGGATGAGTTCGAAAACCGGCCAAGTCGGTCCATTTATCATTGATTGCTGCAAATGCCTATTTTCACCTCACCTGGCCCGAAGGCTCCAAGGGAGCTTATAGTATATAGAGTGGGTCGTCTGCCGTCGTCGTCCATCCACACCTTTGACCAGTTATATCTCTGCAGGCTGATTTGTGGGGCTTGAAGAAACAAAATGGGCTGCATGATGCTCCCACGCAGAGCTGAAACCGACCCGCCCACGAGTACTGGTAAACCACTTAGAGGATCTTAGCCTGCCCAGGCAAAGCGGTGCGAGTCGGCCCGTCCATGCTTATAAACCGTATCGGTTTCATTGGGCGGCAGGGCTTGAGATGTATTTCATCTCAATGTCGGGTAAAAGTCCTACACGGCCCCGCCCATAGGGGCTTGAAGAAATATATGGGCTGCATGATGCTTCCACGAAGAGCTGAATCCGGCCCGCACACTGGTAATGGTAAACCGCTTAGAGGATCTAAGCCTGTCCAGGAACCGCGGTGCGAGGCGGACCGTCCATGCTAATAAACCCTATTGGTTTCATTGGGCGACAGGGCTTGAGATGTCATTTCATCTCAATGTCGGGTAAAAGTCCCACAAAATTGGAAGCAACGTTTCCAGAATGACCTTTACAGTGTTGACGGGTCGTTAAACCTCAAATCAAACAAACAAAAGTCCTACAAAATTGGAAGCAATGTCTGCAAAATGACCTTTACAATGTTGACAGGTACGTTAAAACTCAAATCAAACAAAAAAAACAAAACAAAACAGGCTGATTTGTTTGTATGTTTGATTTGATGTTTAACGTCTCCTTCAACACTGTAAAGATCATCATAAGTCCCTAAGTTTTGAACAGACCTTTCTGAAACCTGCATACAAGTAAGTTAGAAATGTGTTTGCAAACTAACATTGTTGACACATTACTCCCAGTGTCGGGTAGTCTCCTCCTTTGTGGCCGAAAATGCCTATTTTGTACCTTGTCATCACCATTAGTCCTTTAGTTTTGATTGAATCTTCCTGAAACTAGCATATAATTAGGTTGGGATTAAAAGTTCGGATGAGTCTGAAAGCTGGTTATGTCTGCCTATAGTGTTACGTCTCCTTCTTTTCTGGATCTTTTTGAAACGTATACATAAAAAGTCAGGGAAAGAAGCTCGGATGAGTTTGAAAAGTGGTAAGGTCAGCCCATTGCATCTCCTTGAATTGCTTTCTGAAAATGCCTATTTTTAACCTTGTCATCTCCCTAGCCCCTTCAGTTTTTATCTGATCTTCTTGATAAGTCAGGGATAAAAGCTTAGTTGAATTCGAAAATTGATGAGGCCAGCCTATCTTTCATGGAGTTCCGTCCCTTTGATTGCAGAAAATGCCTATTTATAACCTGGTCATTACTATAGCCCCTTTAGTTTTCATCAGATCTTCTTGAAACTTATGTATAAGTAAGTCAGGGATAAAAGCTGAAATGAGTTCGAAAATTGACGAGGTCAGCCTATCTGTCATAGAGGTACATCCCTTTGATTGCAGAAAAATCCTGTTTTCGGCTGTTTTTGACCTTGTCGTCAGCATAACTCCATGCGTAACAACTGAAACTTCCTGAAACATTGAATCTGTTTGCTCAGGTGATCAATACAGGACCATTCATTGTCCTCTTGTTTATTATTATTTGCATATTTTTTGTTTATTCAGCGGGTTAACAAAGTAGTTAAAATGACTTATTAAGGGAAATGACACGGTTTTCTCTAATTTGTTCATTAATCAACATTACAAATATCATAATGGCTCTAGGAGCAGATCCAATCATTAAATAAAACAAGATTGCCACCAATAATGGTTTAAACTAACAGAAAGTGTGCCAATATGCATGTCAGCTGTTTTCTGTTCTCTTTTGTTGTTGTTGTTGTTGTTGTTTTGTTTGTTTGTTTGTTTGATTTGAGGTTTAACGTCCCCGTCAACACTGTAAAGGTCATTTTGGAGACGTTGCTTCCAATTTTGTGGGACTTTTACCCGACACTGAGATGAAATGACATCTCAAGCCCTTTCGCCCAATGAAACCAATAGGGTTTGTTAGCATGGACGGTCCGCCTCGCACCGCGGTTCCTGGACATGCTTAGATCCTCTAAGCGGTTTACCAGTACTAGTGTGTGGGCCGGATTCAGCTCTGCGTGGAAGCATCGTGCAGCCCATATATTTCTTCAAGCCCCTATGGGTGGGGGCGGTTGTTGTTGTTGTTGTTGTGTGTCTGTGTGTGTATGTGCGCGTGTGTGATAATGATTTTCATATTTATACTCCATCGATTGTGGTTGCGCGTTAGAACTGTCTCATTGAGGACATCACGGAAACACGCCTATATAAATTTGAGCCCCTTGAACCCTACTTTTATATTGTAAAACTGGGGTTTACAGGGGTAAACCTTATTTTTCTTATTTCTGCACTAAAATATAGATTGTGGGTACTCATTAGAACCGCCTCAATGAGGCGGTTCTAACGAGTACCCACAATCTATATTTTGAGCAGAAATAAGAAAAAAAAACACACAATTTTTCATCTTAAAATTTTCATTTTTTTGGCGAAATTGGTTTCAATGTATTTGTATAGGCGTGTTTTCGTAATGAGGTCCTGTCCATACTTTGGAAAAAATAAGGTAAAATGTTTACCCTGTTAAACTCACTTTTATCCATATACTGTGGGGTTGATTTTGTTTGTTTGATTTGAGGTTTAACGTCCCCGTCAACACTATTTAGGTCATTTTGGAGACGTTGCTTCCAATTTTGTGGGACTTTTACCCGACATTGAGATGAAATGACATCTCAATCCCTGACGCCCAATCAAACCAAAAGGGTTTATAGGCATGGACGGGCCGACACGCACTAGTTTTGCTGGGCAGGCTTAGACCTTCTAAGCGAATTACCAGTACTAATGTGCGGTCGGTATCAACTCTGCGTGGAAGCATCATGCAGCCCAATCTATTTCTCCAAGCCCCGATGGGCGGCGGCGGTACTGTGGGGTTGAAGGGGTATTCATCATTACGATAACACACCCGTGTGACAAAGTGCATTCTGTCATATCCCCAAAATGGCTACTTTCCCGATGAAAATTTGTGGAAGTTTTCTTATTTGTACTCCAAATATAGATTGTGGGTGCTCATTAAAAACCCCTCGTAGGAGCAGAAATAAGCAAAATAGTGTATACCCCTGTAAACCCAAGTATTCTCTATATAAGCTTTTTTGTGTGTGTGGGAGGGGGGGGGGGTGCTCTTCATTTCACGGAGTCGTTTGAATACTGTGACTGGCGAAATGGGCTTTTTGAACTGAAATAGATTGTAAGAGCTTCGCGTCTGTGCCTATGGCCCTTATACGAAAACGACTAGACATAAAAGGCTGTACCCAGCATTTCACAATACGGACTTCTGCAATACGAAAACATGCCCATTCAAATGCATTGTAAACTTTACTGTCGAAAAAAACGAACATTTTAAGATGAAAAATTGTGATATTTTTTCTTATTTCTGCTCAAAATATAGATTGTGGGTACTAGTTATAACCGCCTAACGAGTACCCACAATCTATATTTTAGAGCAGAAATAAGAAAAAAAAAGAGTTACCCCTATTAACCCCAGTTTTACTGTATAAAAGAGGGGTTCAAGAGGATCAAAATTGTATAGGTGTGTTTTCGTGATGGTGAAATGCGAAAGCCTACATATGGGCCCCGTCAAGCGATTTTGGTACTTATCGCCAATGCGAGCAGCGAAAGTTCAGGCGAGCCTGCGCATCCGCGCAGTCTCGCCAGAATCTTCGCTGCTCGCTCATACAAGCAGTGAATCAAGAGGAACCTTCAAACAGAAAGCCATATCCCTGGCCCCTCTGAATGGCTGGGCATGCGCAGTTAAAATTTGTCATGACGGAATGCTCGAAGACACAAATTCGCTTGGCGGGGCTCAATTATAAAGAAGAAACAATGTGACCAGACTACCGTCGAAATGACTGATTTTCTCCGTGTGTTCATCAGGTAATGAATACCCCTCTAAACCCCACTTTATTTAAGGATAATGTGAGGTTCACGAGAGTATTCATTATTTTTCTTATTTTTGCACAAAAAAAAAACATACGAGCCCCGCCAAGCGAATTTGTGTCTTCGAGCATTCCATCATGACAAATTTTAACTGCGCATGCCCAGCCATTCAGAGGGGCCAGGGATGTGGCTTTCTGTCTGAAGGTTCCTCTTGATTCACTGCTTGTATGAGCGAGCAGCGAAGGTTCTGGCGAGACTGCGCGGATGCGCAGGCTCGCCTGAATCTTCGCTGCTCGCATAGGCGATAAGTACCAAAATCGCTTGACGGGGCCCATATTGTGGGTACTCGTAAGAACGCCACATTGACGCGGTTCTAACGAGCACCCGCAAACAATTATTGGAACTATATAAACATTTTCTACTGAAAAATGTTAGTTCTGAAGCTAGGAGAGTTGATGTTTTGATGAGTTGATGAGTTGATGACATCTCAAGCCGAAACCACTAAGGTTTCCGGAACGGTCCGACTCGAACCACTTTTTCTGGGCAACGGATCAGACCTAAACGGTTTACCAATACTCAAGTTTGGTCGGTTTCAGCTCTGCGCATAAGCATAATGTTTTAAAAGCCCCGATGTGTCAGGCACACAGATCAAGTGTGTGTTATGGTAAAGTGGTCTTCAATCTTTAAACTGACCACAACGATTTGTTCCAAGTTCGCCATCAAGCAAATATTACACCAATGCCGAACTGATAAATGAAGTACGAATTTTGGAGCTACAGTATACGGTATAATCTACGAGTTCGATGTAAGAACCGCGATCACTAAAGTATGATCGAAAGGTACTTTCCACGGTTCAACCAACGAGGATATGTCGGTTCGACCATCGTTGACTGGTTCCCAGTTTTCCCTAAAGTACTGCAGAACATTTGAACCAGTAATTTTTTTCGTAGACATTGATTGGTTTTTATACCGAAAATAGGGGAAAGGCGAAATAAAAGTAACAGCAGTCAAACAAAACTAAACTTGATCGAATCTCTTCTATATCTCAAATGTCCGGCACGTGAAATAGTCTCCGTCTAAGACCCGTTTAATCAGGTGGTTGTATCACGAAAACAAGCCAATATAACGTTGACCCATTTGGACCCCACTTTTATATAGTAAAACTGGGGTTTACAGGGGTAAAACCTTTTTTTCTTATTTCTGTTCTAACATATAGATTGTGGGTACTCGTTAGAACCGCCTCATCGAGGCGGTTCTAACGAGTACCCACAATCTACATTTTGAGCAGAAATAAGAAAAATATCACATTTTTCATCTGAAAATTGTCGATATTTTGGCGGAAAAGTTACAATGTGTTTGTATAGGCGTGTTTTCGTAATTGTGTGAGGCGAAGGTGACGTGTATCTTGCGTGTCTGCTTGTGGCATCCAGCTGATATTGGCTTACAGCTGGGCAAGGCCTGCTTTCTTGCAGAAGGTACGGGCAGGGGGTGGGGTGTTGCTCTTCCTTCTGTTTCTACACTTCCATCCACATGTAGTTTCCTCTATCTCTCCTGTCCCTCGCTTACACCTTTTCTTTCTCTTTTCTTACTTTCTCCAATAACCCCTAAGAGCTGAGGTGTCGTTAACCCATTTTGGACCAGAAACACCAAAACGGGTACCCTGGCAAACAGTGCAGTCCCAGATCAGACGCCGCAGAACGCAGAACGCGGCGTCTGATCAGGGCTTTCACTGTTTGCAAAAAATTCAGCCATTTTCCAAATAGATTTTGAAGAAAACACAACCTGACACCCCAAAATTTTGAAATGGACTCCTGCTATACATAAGGAGGAAGATTCCATTTGGTACAAAAAGTGTTAAACCCCAATACAATCAATCAAATGACTTGTTTTAGACTATCAGGTAATTATAGTGATTTTACGTTTGATCTTAACGATACTGTCGTGTAGACATTTTCGTTTATTGGTTGTGTCGCTAAACATTCACCTTAGTTCAAAAAGGAAGACTCGGCTCACACAGAATGTGCGGACCTTCGCTTCCATTTATGAATGACCAATAAAATGGTCAGTGGTGACACCGACCAGCAGATGGGTAGCCACGTAGGCGTCATTTGTCGCAAAGCACAATATAAGAATAATCAAGAATAATCGAGAATAATCAAGTGAGTTTCTTTATTTATTGTTTAAAACACTTGACGAGGCAATTCTAACAAGTGCCCACAACAATGGTTTAATGGAGAATTAGACGTTCTATCCTCAATTTTATCCTTGGAATATCTACTGATTTGCAGCCACGCGCCATAAGAAGCATTTAATTATATGCAGAAGAACTTTTTGCCTCTTAATCCTTCCTGACGAATACGAACATAAAATATAATTTCTTTTAATTTCCGCTGCGTCTGTCTAATACCTTTCATTAATTTGACAAGCAAAGTTTAGCACGTATATTCGTACAATAGGCGGATAGCCTTTCGTGTTCATTTGACTTGCCCGCTCATAGGGGCTTGAAGAAATATATGGGCTGCATGAAGCTTCCACGCAGAGCTGAATCCGGCCCGCACACTAGTACTGGTAAACCGCTTAGAGGATGTAAGCATGTCCAGGAACCGTGGTGCGAGGCGGACCGTCCATGCTAATAAACCCTATTGGTTTCAATGGGCGACAGGGCTTGAGATGTCATTTCATCTCAATGTCGGGTAAAAGTCCCACAAAATTAGAAGCAACGTCTCCAAAATGACCTTTACAGTGTTGACGGGGACGTTAAACCTCAATTCAAACAAAATTGACATTGATGCCTAATCCGTTTAAGCGAATAGGTCAGTCCATCCAATAGCTTTGGACACGTCCATTGCCGATTAAAGGTGTGCCTGATTTATTTATTTATTTATTTATTTATTTATTGCATGTGTTACACAAAGAGGGCAAAGATGGTCCTGTATCGCTCACCTGTGGTCAAGAAAACCATTAGCGATGTTTAGGAAAAAAAAGAAACTGTGAAGAAAGGCAAGACATGTTTGCTTACCTGGTTGATGATGATAAATATCATGATAAACATGATAAACATGATAAATAGTTTCGTTAATGTAGTCGTACATCAGTTGAACCCTGGCCGGGGTCATTTTTCCGAAAGTTTATAATTTGAAAATCTTGGTAGAGGTCCACTAGATGAAGCTTCATGCCAAATATCAAAGATCCGGGCCTTCTGGCTTCAGACAAGAAGATTGCCTATATATAAGTCTATGTAAAATACTTGGGCCCTGGAGCGAAGCCATTTTGGCCGCAACAATCTTGGTTGAAGCTATTTACTATATATCAAAAGCCTGGGCCTTCTGGATTCAGCAAATAGACTTTGAAGGTATTCCCAATATTAGTCTATGTAAAGCAAATAATCCCTGGGACGCGGCCATTTTTGGCGCCAGGGCTATTATTTGAATGACCTTGGTAGAGGTCTACTAGATGAAGCTTTATACCAAATTTCAAAGACCTGGGCCTTGTGATTTCAGAAAAGACGATTTTTAAAGATTCCCCCTATACAGTGTAACCTCCATTAAACAGCCATCCTGGGAAAACTCCAAAACTGGCTGTTTAAGGAAGGAGGCTGTTCAACAGAGGGAAATGTCTGGGATGCTGTATGGAATGCTATCGACAGACATAAAATAGTGATTACTGATGTCAGCTCAACATGGATGTACAAAAAGAAAAATAAATAATGGGGAGGTGTCATCTGAAACCTCTCCATCATTTATGTTTCTTTTCATTTGCTTATAATACAGATATCACAATGGATATATTGGGAAAAATAAATTTTGAAATTAATAAATACCCCAGAAGAGAAATTCCTATTTTTACATCTGATTTTTTGCTATTGAGATATCTCTGGCTGTTTAATAGAGGGCATTTAGATTTGGTAAGGTGGCTGCTGGCTGGAGGAGAGAGGTGGCTGCTGAGCAGAGGTAAAATATTTAGCAAAATGCTATGGGAGGAATTATTGTGGCTGCTGAAGAGAGGCGGCTGCTTAACAGAGGTGACCATTAGTGGAGCTTTTACTGTATAAGTTTATGTTAAACATGCGGGCCCCTTGGCGGGGCCATTTTTGGCCCCAAGGCTGTTATTTGAACAATCTTGTTGGAGGTCCATTAGATAAGTCTTCAAACCAAATACCACTGATCTGGGTCTTGTTTTCCCTATATATGTCTATGTAAAACATGTGGGCCCTCGGTTCAGGCCATTTTGGCCTCAAGACTATAATTTGAACAATCTTGGTATAGGCTTCATACAAAATATCAAAGACCTTGGCATTCTGGTTTCAGACACGAAGTTCCCTATATAAGTCTATGTAAAACATGTGGGCCCTGGGCTGTGGCCATTTTTTGGCCCAAGGCTACAATTTGAACAATTTTGGTAAATGCCAACAAGATATAGCTTCATACCAAATATCAAGACATGGGCCTTCTGGTTTCAGTAAAGAAGAAGATGTTTATAGGTTTTCCCTATAAATGTCATTGTAAAATATTTGGGCCCAAGGACGGGGCCACTTTTGGCCCCAAGACTATAACTTGAACAATCTTGGTAAAGGTCCACTAGATGAAGCTTCATAACAAATATCAAAGACCTAAGCATTCTGGCTTCATATGGGACAATTTTTAAAGGGTTTCCCCTTTTTATGTATGAACAACATGTGGGCCTTGGAGCGGGGCCATGTTTGGCCCCTAGACTATAATATGAACAATCTTGGTAGAATCCACTAGACGAAGCAAAAGACCTGAGCCGTCTGGTTTCAGACAAGAAGATTTTTAAAGGGCTTCCTTATAAAAGTAAAACATGTGAGTCCCGGGGCGGGGCTATTTTGGCCCCAAGGCTATAATGTGAACAATCTTTGTAGAGGTCCACTAGTTGAAGTTTCATACCAAATATCAAAGACCTGGGCCTTGTGGTTTCAGGGAAGACGATTTTTTTTAGTTTTCAGTTTTAAAATATGTATCTATTTTTGGCGCCATTGACCTAGATGTGCAACGGACCGGAACCATTTGAACAACTTTTAAAGATCAACTAAGGCTCATTTCTGTGAAATTTGGTAAAAATCCAGTCAGTGGTTTGGGATGAGATATCTTTTGAAAAACATGTTTACGGGCGGACGCACGCACGGACGACGGGCGACGGGAAACATGATCACAAAAGCTCACATCGTCACTACGTGACAGGTGAGCTAAAACAACGACAAAAAAAAAAAACGTCTAATTAGGCAAACATTGAAGACACTGATCAAACGCCGCGTTCTGCGGTGGCTGATTTGGGTCCTCGCAGTTTGTCTGATTTTGCGGACACTAGCTAAATATAGAATGATTTTGTTGCTTCTGATTGCAATGCAAGGCTGATTTATGTAACTTGTGGTTTTAGTTCCTACATTCCCAGTGAATCGTGCGCACCGGAGCTTCTGTAAGGCTGTGGGTTCGATCCCCGGCCACTCTAAGGCGCTAGATGGCACTAGGAGCTCCTTTGTATCACGGGTTGTCTTAAGAAGATACATTAAGTCAGTTAAGGCAATACATAGTTTCTTTGTCGCCATTATTGTCTTGTTGTTCTTTTCATGTTTGGATGTATGTGTTTTGCTCTTATCTTGAATCCACTGGTTTTTGTTTGATTGATTTTAGATTTAACGTCCCCATCAACACTATATATATTATGTCATTTTGGAGACTATGCTTCCAATTTTGTGGAACTTTTACCCAACACTGAGATGAAATCATATCTCAAGCCCTGCCGCCCAATGGAACCAATCAATGCATGGACTTGCCCAACTTTGCCTGGGCAGGCCTAGAAACTCTAAGTGGTTTACCAGTACTCGTGCGGTCGGTTTCAGCTCTGCGTGGAAGAACCATGCAACCCAATCTATTTCTCCAAGCCCAGATGGGCGTGGCCCGGTGCCACTGGTGGGTTGTGAAATTTGATTGTGGCTCGTTCCAGACTGCTCGCTCGAGCCTTTGCTGTATTTTTATGCAATAAGTGCATGTATCCACGTTTATGCTTAAGGATTCTTTAAAGTATTTACATAGCATGAGGGTCGTTCAATAAGAATGTGGCCTTACATATTTAGAGTCACGCTTGACTTCTTCCTTTTTAACATAATCACCCCGCAGCAATAAGCACTTCCTCTGTCGACGTTCTTAGGCTGAAAGTCATTTTTGTAGAATTCATGATCTTTCGAGTCAATCCAACCTTCAACCGCCGCCTTAAGTTCTTCATCTGACCGGAAGCGACAGCCACCCAATTCTTTCTTCAAGTTCGGAAACAATAATTATCAGTTATCCCCTATATTAATTGCATTGTAACATAGTGGCCTGATAAAGATACGCTATCTCAGGACAAGTGAGCTTTACCAGGTCAACGTGATATTGCACTTCTATGACCTGGACTACTGGAAAAAATAGCAAAACTGTAGAAGTGTACAAGGGGATTAACTGATAAATAGAATACCAAATTCGTGTCATTTGATATCAAGTTTATCAGGCTCGGCTTCGAGAACGCATGTAGAATCGCTCGGCAAGCCTCGCAATTCTACAAGCGTTCTCAAAGCCTTGCCTGATAAACATGATATCAAATGACACGAACCTGGTATTCTCTATGTAATCACCAGGTGCCATATCAGGAGAAGTAAGAGTTTGAAACCGTTCCGCTTCATTGCGTCCACAGAAATTTGCAAGTATGAACTATGTTGCAACAGTCTACCTTTCGTGTTTTTTTCCCGCGCCTTTTCTGTACTATAGCTAGTTTGTCCAAAATATTAGCACAATAGTTTCCATTAATAATCTGGCCATGAGGTAAATAGTCCACCGAAAGATTCGCCTTCCCAAAACACAGGTGCCATGACCTTGCCAAATGAAGGTTGAGTCTTGAATTTCTTAGGACGCGGTGAACCAGTCCCTTCTTTACTCTGCTCTTTAGTCTCCAAGGTTACTCGGCCACTTTTAAAGTCAGTCACACAATTTTAACAGTTGAATATGAAGGAGCAGTCTCTCTGTAAACTTCTCAGACAATTCCTCATACATTTCCTGGTTCTTCTTCTTTTTCAGAAACAGGTACATGTATCTAATCACTGTTCTGTGAGAAGAAAATTCGGCAACACCGACCCCTGTCATGTTGTTTTAAATGTTGATATGTAAGCGGCATTTTGATTGGATAATTGGAAAATAAGAAACAGAGGTCTATTTGCATTTTACGAGTACACCTACATTTTAAGGGGACACTCCTAATTTTACAGGTATACTCGCATTTTAAGATGCGGGTACACCCGTAAATTTAGGGGTGTGCCCGCAAATATAGGGGTATATCCCAGAAAATGCAGGTATACTTGTAAAATGCAGGTAGACCGCTAAATGCGGGTGTACCTGCAAATTTACGGGTACGCCCGCATTTAAAATAGGAGTGTACCTGCAAATTTAGGGGTGTACCCGCAAATTTACGGGTGTACCTGTATATCTTAAATGCAGGTAGACCGGTATCGGTCATTTTGACCCTTTCTTGTACCCAATATTCTAGACTGATGGATAAAATGTTTAGTAAATACGTTTTAGGCATCGGTGTATAATATGTGAAAAGCGTGCAATGGGTTTGACCAGTTAAATATTGAACGACCCTCGTAATATCCAGTTACTAGAGCAATTTGTAACGTAACCTTATTGCGTGTCAGGATACCAACCATTAAATCATTCTGACACCGGCTACACAGTTTGATTATATAATTTGAGCTTTTCCTGCGAATCAGTGTCACCCATTCGATTATATATCGAATCAATTCGAGTCTTGCTTGTTTCTTCCACGGGAATAGGATTAAGAGGAAAATTACTGTCGTCTCCCTGACTTAGAGACAGACAAATATTTAATGTTTACCCTTACCATGCTGAATATTTCAATGCATTACACTCCTCCCCGATTTTCAGCCATTAGTGTTGCATGATTTCAATTTTAACCATGGATTCAGAAGCAGGATGGAAAACAGTATAGATCCAGATCAGCTGGCTTCTCAGAAGCCAGCTGATCTGGATCTATACTGTTTTCAAAAAAAAAAAAAAAATGATATTTCCGGGTTCAGCAAGGAAGGGTTATGAGGCTTTCTAACTGAGCGGCTGCATTAGCCGTGACAAGTATGAAGGAACCTTCGAGCAGGTCATTTCAGCCACCCGCCGCCCCCGCCCATCGGAGCTTGGAGAAATAGATTGGGCTGCATGTTGCTTCCACGCAGAGCCGAAACTGACCACACACGAGTATTGGTAAACCGCTAAGAAGGACTAAGCCTGCCCAGGTAAAGTAATGTTATTGATTGATTGTTTTTTATTTTATTTTTATTTTTTATTTAGGTTTTACGACCCTTTCAAGATTATTTCACTCATATTGAGCCGATCGTTAAGCATAGGTGGGCGAAAACCGGAGTACCCGGAGAAAAACCACCTGACCATCCGTTGAGAACTTGGCGTCTCACATATGACCCCAGCTAGGCTCGAACCCACAGCGGTGAGAGACCTAATGATTTCCGCTCTTATCCGCTAGGCCACGGAGGCCCGTTGATTGGTTGTTTTGTGTTTTACGACACGTCAACCCGTGTGGATCATTTTGTGTCGTCTCCCAGAGGAAGGGAGAAAAAAGAGATAGAAGAGATAGTAGAGGAGATAAAAGTGAGGGACAGATCAGAGAGGAAAATGAATGGAATCCTCGAAACAGAAGAAATAACATTCCCCCTTTACCCATACCTGCTACAAGGACAGCATGTCTTGCCCAACTGTAAGCCAGTGTCAGTTGGACTCCCCAGCAATGCAAGATATATGTCAACTTTGCCTGATGTGAATCCGCGTTATAAGGTAATTTATACGTACAGAAATGAATAAATATTGCGTGCGTCGTGACACGAACGTTTCAACGTCATCAAACGTAAACCTTGTAGACAACCAACTTTCCTTAAAGCTGAATCAATAACAAACGCTGATTCAACTTTGAGTGCTTTATACCAGCGCCCGCGATCACGGTGTTCGCTGTGTGCTTAAAACTGGACTTTAAGGGTTAAACGAAACACATTACGAAAACAAGCCTATACAAATACAATGTAAATATTACCACCGAAACAAGAGAGAAAATTTTAGATGAAAAAATATGATATTTTTGTTATTTCTGCTCAAAATATAGATTGTGGGTACTCGTTAGAACCGCCTCAATGAGGCGGTTCTAACGAGTACCCACAATCTATATTTTAGAGCAGATAGAACAAAAATAATGTTAACCTCTGCAAACCCCAGTTTTTCTATATAAAAGTGGGGTTCAAGGGGGTCAGAATCATGCAGTCATATTTTCGTGATGAGTCACAAGTTAAGACTCAGTCCAGGACAATTTCCTCTGCCTACACCCTGAGACAATCGACCCACCATTGCTGTCAATGCTTTAAATATGTTGCCTCGGTGAAAAACCCGTAGACAACCGTTTTCTCATGACGGCGGTAATGTTACCCTGCAAATCGAACTTTTTTTCTGAATTAGTTGGAACTTGCTAGGATACTCTGCTTAATGAATATGTAAATGCAACGCCGTAACCAAGCAGGCACACATCGCTAGGGCAACGTCAAACCAATGTATGTGCAACGTCACGACGTTGCATCGACGTAGATTTGACGTTGTACCGACGTAAATGTGACGTCACAAATACGGCATGTGTCTGCTGGGAAGTATTGCAAAATTTAGCCAATTATTTAAATAAACTGCAAGATTTGCAGTTCCCTCTGACAGACTTAATGGAATCACACAGCCATTTACGCCGAATAAATTCTTCGCCATACCGTTATTAATAAAACATCTTTTGTTCAATCATATCTTCAGAGAAAATTACGCATGATTACGCCACAAATATTTAAAGATCGATCAGAGCATATGCTTGCAGCAAGAGTCTTGAAAACCTTAAATGTTTTAAAAAAGACTCTAAATGTTTGTTATCTTTAATATCAAAACCGTATGTATCCGAAAGCTTCTGACAGTCAAAGTCCAGGTTCCACATCAAGGGTAAAAGTCCGTGAAATCCCACTTTATATAGAGAAAACTGGGGTTTACGGTGGTATTCATTATTTTTCTTATTTCTGCACCAAGACATGGGTTGTGGGTACTCGTTAGAACCGCTAACGAGCACCCGCAACCTATGTTTGAATTATAAATAGATTTTCAACAGAAAAGTAGTCATTTTGGAGGTAAATACCTACATTTTCCTAACCCATTTTTAGGCCATTGGAAAACAGTGCCGACCCAGACCAGACGCCGCAAAAGGCAGCGTCTGATCTGAGTCTACACTGGTTGCTTAAAGTACATTTTTTGCAATATGCCAAAAACAAAAACAAACCTGACACTACTGTAATTGGAACTGGACCTCTCCAAACTTACTTGGTTGAAGATTCCATTGTCATATTTGGGTTAAACGCCAATATTTTTGTTTGTTTGTTTGATTTGATGTTTAACGTTCCCGTCAACACTGTCTAGTTCATTTTTGAGACGTTGTTTCCAATTTTCTGGGACTTTTACCCGACATTGAGATGAAATGACATCGCAAGCCCTGTCGCCCAATGAAACCAATAGGGTTTATAAACATGGACGGTCCGACTCGCACCGCTTTGCCTAGGCAGGCTTAGATCCTCTAAGTGGTTTACCAGTACTTACGTGCCGGTCAGTTACAGCTCTGCGTGGAAGCATCATGCAGGACATCTATTTCTTCAAGCCCCGATGGGCGGTGGCTAACCTCTCCAAACTTAGTTGGTGGAACATTCCATTGTCATGTGTAGTTTAAACGGCAATATATCAAGCAGACAAGAATGCACATAAGTATAGCTTTGCCTGATGTTTAATTGCATTAAATTTCTGTCTTTTTATATTTGAGCCAGCGCATGACAAAACCTACAAAAAGACCATGTGAGCCCAACGAAGACTCAGATCAGCCTGCGCATCCGCGCAGTCTGATCAGAGTCTTCGTTGTGCGTTCTAAGGATAGCTAAGGACCCAATGCTACTTCATACAACAAGAAAAGTCTCTGGTTAGACTATATGGATGCGCAGGCTGATCTGAGTCTTCGATGGGCGCACATGTCTTATAGTAGGTTTTGTCGTGTGCTGGCTCAAAATTTTTGAATCATATTTAATCCTGGAATTGTTTCTGTTTCTGCCTACACTTGATTAAATCGAATAAAGTATTTAGTGGCAAATCATGCCGTTAAATCACAGTTATCAAAGGACAGCTTGCCATGAAATCCTATTGCAATGAATCAGAGATATGTTAAAACTGAATTTAACTATTTTAGACTAACATGGCATATATACCTATTCAAGCTCATGGAAAATTCAAGAAGGCAGCATGTTCCACCAGTAGAATATGCAATAAATTTGCTTTTCGTACACTATCAACCTAAAGAAAATCACTGTTTTGATCGTTGTATCGAAACTAGAAGCCATGACAACAAATGAAGGATCTGATCAGAATCTACTTTACCCATTCAGTACCACTAACCTCTAAAGAGGTACCTTGGCAAACAGTGCATGCCCAGATCAGACACCGCAGAACGCGGCGTCTGATCAGGGCCTACACTGTTTGCAAAAAGTTAAGCCATTTCCCAAATAAATTTTTAAGAGAACACAACCTGACAACCCTAAATTTTGAAATGTACCCCCGGTTTATATAAGGTGGAAGATTCCATTTGGTACAAAAATGGTTAATTAATATCAACTGACCCTAGTTACTAAAAGATTAATATAGTTATCTTCTGGATCGCCAAATAAAGCTCAACAGACGATATTTCCTATGCTTCAATGGTTCAAATAGACTGTAGCGTACGCCCCGCCCATAGAGGCTTGGGGAAACAGATTGGGCAGCATGGTGCTTCCACATAGAGCTGAAACCACCAAACCTGAGTTATGGCAAACCACTTCAAATTTATAAGCCTGACCAGGAAAAGTGGTGCGATTCGGACCGCTCCTTTAACCCTTTTTCCGTGCGGTAGAGCTTGAGATGTCATTCCATCTCAATGTCGGGTAACATTATAGTCGTTTCTCATGGTATCAAGGGTTCCATGGTGCCGGGGTAAACTGCACTATTCCCATGGGCTCCATAAGAAGCGTGATAGCTCAGTGGTTAGTGCACTTGCCTCTGATGCTAGAGGCTCCCTGTTCGATCCCCGGAGGCGGTGATTATTTCGGTGTCCGAACACGCTTCATTGGCATCATTTGCAGGGATGAATGCCAAAAAGTGCACCGTCCTTCGGATCGTGACGTTAACTGGAGGTCCACTGTGCAGGAAGAGTCATCTCCTGTGCAGGTTAAAGACCCCTGCCATAATTACATGACTACTGTATAGGCTTTCAACCCTGTAACCTGGAGTGTATGTAATGTACACCTGCGACTAATGGTCAAATGTGACCGATCGCAGTATAAGTAGAAAGAGAGAAAGAAAGAAATATCCTCACATCAATAAAGTTCTACTGAAGGCTACGATCACTGAAGGCTACGATCGGTGTTTGCACTCATTAAAATCGGTATCTGTCGTTGGTAACATTACAACAACTCGGTATCGGAGCTAAATTAATACATAATAAGGTATCTCTTCGTACAGAACGTGCTTAATAAAGGAGTTGGAAGTGTCTGTGTTCAAGCCGGGACATGAAAACAAAGCCACTAGAAGACCTGTACGACTATTAAAGTCTGATCGCACAGGCTGATTATGATTAGAGTATTTGATGTTCGCATTAGTTTTCTCTAGGCGAAAACTCTGGGAAGAGCGGGTGGATTCGCACACTGATCAGTCTTAGCCTGATGCATTTAGGTTTCGGAGTGACCCAACTCATTTTCGCGTCAAAATGTTGCGGTCTCTTATGAGTGCAGTATGTGCCAAGAATATATCTATTCGTTTAATATTGTCTGCAGGCCGTCATTTCCCGATGAATCATTCAGTTGGTTAAATATTTATAATTTATGTTCTTTCAAGATTGGTTCCTCAAAACGGCATCTCTCTCTCTATCTCTCTCTCTCTCTCTCTCTCTCTCTCTCTCTCTCTCTCTCTCTCTAGAGAGAGAGAGAGAGAGAGAGAGAGAGAGAGAGAGAGAGAGAGAGAGAGCATATTCATTTCCAATTTCAGGTATGGACGCGTTTCGAAAGTCGCACGAGTCGCATCCGCAGAGTGAAACCGAGCACGCTACTGCATGGACTGGTTGACTAATATATCAAATAGGAATCAGCATGGCAGACAGTTTTCTCGACAATTGAATAAAAGCGCTGCAACAAACGAAAATAGGAAATGAGCACAAATTGAAGACAAATCCTCTCAAGTTAGACCACACCTTTCTGCCCGCCTGTTGTCGTTCTAGTTCATAGCCCGTAATGATGTCTCTGAGCATACTGCGTGGAGGTCCAGCCTCATCCGAGACTTTGCTGGCCGGTTATGATAAAAGTCACATTTTCGCAGAGAACGGCAAAACTTACAAGACGTATTAGGCATGCATGCCATAATTATCTCTCTAAATGTCACTCATTTTATTTAACAATGCTTATCAGACAGATCATGCTAATTAAGGTATTTAGTAACAATAAATTTGATAAGGATTCGCTTTTTTCTTCTCATGTTACCTATGCACACGTGAAAGATTGACACCCGGCAAAATATCTAGAATGAAGACAAAGCAGTCAAACCATTCAATACATTCTATGGCTGTTGCACTACGGCGGCGTTATAGTAGGCGTTTACAAAAAATCGTTTACGTTAGAAATGTTTTGATGGTCGATATGTCTGTAGGTGTAAATGTTCATTTGGCGCTATCCCGAATAACGAAGCCCATGTCACAAGCTTTATAGATCTACAAATTCTATGTCTAAACCGGCCCAGCCCATCGGGTCTTGAAGAAATAAATGGGCTACATGATGCTTCCTCGCAGAGCTGAATCCGACCGCACACGAGTATTGGTAAACCGCTTAGAGGATCTAAGCCTGTCCAGGCAAAGCGGTCCGAGCCCAATGAAACCAATAGGGTTTATAAGCATGGACGGACCGCTTAGAGGATCTAAGCCTGTCCAGGCAAAGCGGTCCGAGCCCAATGAAACCAATAGGGTTTATAAGCATGGACGGTCCATGCTTATAAACCCTATTGGTTTCATTGGGCGACTGCTTGGGATGTCATTTCATCTCAATGTCGGGTAAAAGTCCCACAACATTGGAAGCAACGTCTCCAAAATGACCTATATAGTGTTAGTTTATACTAATTTATTTTAGTTCGATTGCGATGAAAGCTTCAAGCCTTTTGTATCGCTCTCGAACACTCATTTCTGGTGTTTTCACGCGCGCGTGCGAGAGAGAGGCAGTGGCTTTCACACCATTCTACCCATTTACACCTGGGGGTGTGGGGCAGAGTCATTACGTGTCTTGCCCAAGGACACACCTCGATACCGGTGGTCGGATTCGAACGCACAACCTCTCGATCATGAGTCTAACGCTATATAGTGCTGACGGGGACGTTAAATATCAAATCAAAACAAATCTGTCTATAAAAGATGTGTTTGTGAAACATGAGCATGACCTCGGACCAAGGTCAATTTTCCTTTAAAGTAGGTTGCAGGTCAAGGTTACAGATCAAAATGTTTTGAATGAGCGGGAAGCCCTTTTCACAAGGAACCTACATGCCAAATATGAAAGCTTTATCTCGAACGGTTTGCTGGTTATGTCCAATGTTAATTATTCTTTAAAGTAGGTCACAGGTCAAAGTTATTTTCTGTATGAGTGGGAAGCCATTGTCACAAGGCAAATACGAAGGCTCTATCTCAAACGGTTCCAACGTTATAATAAAGTAGGTCAAGGTCACAGGTCAATTTTTCGTATGAATAGGAAGCCCTTGACATAGGAACCTACAAGCCAAATATGAAGGTTTAATCGCAAACGGTTAAAAGTTATACTTAAGTATGTTACAGGTCAAGGTCAAGGTCACAGGTAAAAAACCATTGGTGAGTGGGAAGCCCTTGTCACAAGGAACTAACACGCCAAATATAAAGGCTCTACCCCAAATGGTTAGAAAGTTATGACAACTGTTATTTTCGTCTTTAAATCAAGTAGGACAAAGGTCAAAGTAAATTTAATATTTATATGAATGGGAAGCCCTTGTGACAAGGATCCAACGAGCCAAATATGAAGGCTCTATCTAAAACGGTTCAAAAGTTATGACCAATGTTATTTTTTTCTTTAAAGTAGGCCATAGGTCAAGGTCAAGGTCACAGATCAAAATTTTTAATACGAGATGGAAGCCCTTGTCACAAGGAATCTACTTGCTAAATATGAAGGCCCTATCCTCCATCTCAAACGGTTCAAAAGTTATGACATAAGTTAGTTTTTAAGGAGGTCTCAGGTCAAGGTCAATGTCACAGGTCAGATTGTTTTTTTTTTTTGTTTGTTTGTTTTTCTTTTTTGAGTGGGAAGCCTTTATCACAAGGAACCTACATGCCAAATATGACCGGTTCAAAAGTTATGACCAATGTTAAAGTTACCCACGTACAAACCAACAGACAGGAAACGCGGACAGGTGGGCTGCTCTGACTAGCGACAGGTTTTTGCTATTACATGTAGATGCGTGTGATACCTTTCCTTCGAAAATTCTCTCTCTCTCTGCGTGTTTTAACTAGACATTGACGCTATATATAACTACGATGGGTTCCCTACTTAACCCATATATGCCTAGTGGCCCTTTTTTGGGACGTTGGCAAACAATGTAGACCCAGATCAGACGCCGCATAACGCGGCGTCTGATCTGGGTCTACACTGTTTGCTCAAAGAACATACATTTTTGTACAACTTACATTAAACAAAACAAATCTGACACCCCTATAATTGAAAATGGACAACTCCAAATTTATATGTTGGAAGATTCCATTGTCATATATGGGTTAATATGCACCAAGAAGGAGCACGTTGTTTACCTGGTACCTTTGGTAGCATTTTGTGAAGGATGTGCATAATATGTTCCATATCTGATCAGTTTTCATACACAATGGGGTGCTATTATCACGTGAACAAGTCCGTGAAATGAAGACCCCCTTACACCCCACTTTGTATAGAGAAAACTGGGGTTTAAGGGGGTAAACATTATTTTTCTTATTTTTTCTCCAAGTCATAGGTTGTGGGTACTCGTTAGAACCGCCTCAATGAGGCGGTTCTAACGAGCACACACAACCTATGTTAACAGCGTTTATAAGAAAAATATCAAGGCTTTTCATCTGAAAAGTAGGTATTTTGGATATGTTAAAAATGCACTATGTCGTACGGGTGTGTTATCGTAATGGAGTGAATTCATGTTTGATGTCTGTGTGTTTGTATCTCTGTCAGCATTACACATAAACTTAGATTTTTACTGGGATGGTGCGACCCGGGAGCATATTGGGTAGGCAAGTTACATTGTGTAAGTAGGGTACACAATATCAAATTGTGAAGTTCAACATCCTTAACTTGAACGAGTATTAGCTTTTACAAAAAGCTTGAGTCTACGCTCAGCACACACTAATCTGTGTAGTATCTGGACTGGAAAGTAAAATGACAAAACTTATCACGTGTATGTTGTAATAATTTGTCAGTTGATATGTACGTGTATAACAGTCACAGAATACAAATAAGGAAAAAAATCCATCCAGCTTGCCGTCTGACGAAAACATGAAAACAAAAGAAAAACAGAAAAAGAAAGAAATTATATGTGCTATATTATGAGGGCAAAGTCAACAGCATGTTTTCCACGAATATATGTTTATTTTGCAAGTGTGAGGGCAATAAACTTAAGGCAGCGTTCCGGTAATTACCGGGTTTTATTAATTGTAACAAATAACTATCCAGCCATCCAACCAGTCGTTGCTTCCGGAGCAAAAGTCATCATTAGATAAAAACTAAACTACAAAAAAAAAAAAAAAAAAAAAAAAACATTTCGAACACCCATTACCTGTCTTAAGCATTGTGTATTTGATCTGTGACGCAGTTTGGTCATGGAAAGCACACTGAAGCCAGAATAAGCTATCTTTTATGACTGCACAAGGACATTTTTCAGAACCCACTTGTTCGAAACGTGCATGTTAGTGCTAGAATTGTTCACTGTTTACATGCTTTACATGGTAAACATTATTTTCCAAATTTTACATAAAACATGATTGTGGTTACTCTTTAGAACAACCACGATGAGGCGGTTATAACGAGCAATGGAGCAGAATTAAGATCTTCTGAAAATGCTTGTTCAAGAGATATGAAAGACGTCATTTTAATACACATTCTAACACAATGCGCCCATATAGGCAATGGAAAATATTTGTTTATTCTACAACAAATCACGGCAAGGAAGAGCGTGACGAGTAACGTCATTAAAAACTGCCAATTTATGACGTCACTAGTCGATTTCCTTGACGTTGTAACGTCATATTCTCGCATCGAAAACGTTAGAAAAGGATATAAATGCATGTGTTTCAGTCGATAACTTTAGCGGGATTTCTTCTAACAATGGCGAAAAGCTGTGACATTTTGAAGGAAACAACAACATTATTGCCGATTCTCATCCTGTTAGAATCGAAATAGATCAGCTCTAGTTTGTGATTTGGTGAGTAATAAATCACAATTTGTCGGTAAGTTGTAAGTAGACAAATCATGATTGTGGTTACTCTTTAGAACAACCACGATGAGGCGGTTATAACGAGCAATGGAGCAGAATTAAGATCTTCTGAAAATGCTTGTTCAAGAGATATGAAAGACGTCATTTTAATACACATTCTAACACAATGCGCCCATATAGGCAATGGAAAATATTTGTTTATTCTACAACAAATCACGGCAAGGAAGAGCGTGACGAGTAACGTCATTAAAAACTGCCAATTTATCTAATTTACAACTGACCTCCAAATAGTGATTTATTACTCAACAAATCACAGTTAGAGCTGATCTATTTCTTAAATAGATAACATTGCCTAACGAAAGCGTCAGCACTCGAACAAACGGCGCTATACACATCACGTGACCAAGTCCGTGAAATGAACACCCCGCTAAACCTAGATTTATAAATAGAAAACTGGGGTTTAAGGGGGTATACAATATTTTTCTTATTTTTACTCCTAGACATAGGTTGTGGGTATTCGTTAGAACCGCCTCGTTGAGGCGGTTCTAGCGAGTACTCACAACCTATGTTTGTAGTATTTATAAGAAAAATGTCACCGATTTTCGTCAAAAAGCAGTCATTTAAGAGACATGAAAAATGAACTAAGTCGCACGGATGTGTTATCGTGATGAGCTAAGGGGGCACACTACGAGAACACGCTAGTGCGATATTTTGCTTTCTTTCACGAGCAAAATATTTTTTTTTGGTTTTGTTATTTCGTCGTTGTTGTTTTGTTTGTTTGTTTTTTTTTTCCTGATGAAAATTGGTAATATTTCTCTTTTGTTTGCTGCAAACAAGGACAGGCTGGTCGTAATTATATGTTTGGTTTGGAGTTTAATTTGTTAAGACCCACGGAAGTGAATTAAAACAATACTGTTTACGAACACTTATTGGGAATGGGTTCACCTTCAGGGTACTTAACTCTTTCAAATCTTTTTTGTCTCTCTACTCTGAGGATTTGGTTGGTTCATTTGAGGTTTAACGTCCCCGTCAACACTATATAAGTCATTTTGGAGACGTTGCTACCAAATTTAGGAAGAAGCAAAATGAGAAGGCTTCGTTTTTTAGGAGAGATATTACGAAAACATGTCCATCCAATATAATGGCGTTCAGCATGGTGACAGAAATGACAAATATTGGGGTAAAAATTGTAACATCTTTCTTATTTCTGCTTTCAACATAGAATGTGGATGCTCTATGTTTTTGAGCAGAAAAAAAGAAAATTAATATTTACCCCTTTAAAGCCCAGTTTTACTATATATAGGGGCAAAATTTTCATCACGAAAACACGCCTATATAACTTTAACCTCCTTGAACCCCACTTTTATACAGTAAAACTGGGGTTTACAGAGATAAACCTTATTTTTCTTATTTTTGCTCTCAAATATAGAATGTGGTACTCGTTAGAACGAGTGCCCACAATCTATATTTTGAGCAGAAATAAGAAAAAATATCACTATTTTTCATCTAAAATTTTCTATTTTTACGTGTTAAAATTTACAATGGATTTGTATAGGCGTGTTTTCGTGATGATTGGCGTGTTTTCGTGATGAATTATGATGATGGAAACGTAGCAGACGTATTCTGCCTAAAATCTTTCAGTCATCTGGAAAAGGAGTAGATAACAATCAGAAAAAGTAAAAAAAAAAACTCTTGTAACAAGGAACCTACATGCCAAATATGAATGCTCTATCTCAAAAGGTTCAAAAGTTATGACCAAAATGTTATTTTTTATTTTAAGTCGGTCAAAGGTCAAGGTCACAGGTCCAAACTTTTTTACATGAATGTAAAGCTTTTATCACAAGGAGCATACATGCCAAATATGAAGGCTGTATCTTAAGCTATTGTAAATGTACGGCCAATGTAGGTCAAGGTCACAGGTCAAAGTTTTGCATGAATGTGAAGCTCTTATCACAAGGAACATACATGCCAAATATGAATGCTCAATCTCAAACGGTTCAAAAGTTATGACCAACTTTAAAGCTGTCCACGTACAAACCAACAACCAACAAACATACAAACAAACAAACAGAGAGGGCAAAAACAATATGTCCCCGCTATCGCTACCGGGGACATAAAAAGTAACAGACTCGGTTTGACAGAGGTAATTCAACACAGATGCAATATCAGACTCTGACAAACGTCGTACATAATATATTTAGTTAAAGCCATGTCGAGACTATATATAAACATGATTAGACATTCAGAGTCAGTGGACCTCCAGTTTTCAAGGCACTTTCTTATCTTTCAAATCAATACAGGCATCCGGGTATTTTAAAAGGCGGGGTGGTCAAAAACACTGGCGTTAGAACAGAAAAAAGCCCATATATGGTCAAAACAAACGCTCTGACATGTATCAGCTGATTTAAGAATATCAGTTTTGATATAATGTGCATTTTTACGAAATTCATCAAAAACCTAGACATTTCCTTATGATGTTTAAATTGCATTTATACGCTAAATGTAGAAATAATCTTTAATATGACATTCTTATAATCCATCAATTTTCTAAGCATAAACTGCTGAAGCATCGATGTATCAAAGAGGCAGCTAGTGTCTCTCCGATACCACTGATATTATGGATAATGGATACACCTTGCGGCTTTTCCGTCAGTTTTCAAAAGGGAGACATCTTGCCTATTCGCTTTTCTATAAGCCCTGTCCCACTAAAACGGGGTCTACTCTTAAAGGAAAGAATTTGTTCCTCAGGAGCAAATTCTTTCCTTTAAGAGTTGACCCATATTGACATGGGAGACAAATATACTTTTGCAGGGGTTGTCTTCCCTGAAAGTGTTCCCATTCCCCTAAAATTTACTGCTACAAAGCGTGCATGGATCCAGACAAAGATGAGAAGTAAGGATAATTTATGGATAATTATTTTTCCATAAAACATGTTTTGTATGAATTGCCCAATCGAAGCAGTTGTAACAAGTATCTTACCAGATATGTGGTAAACTACGCCTGTATCATTACGAAAGCCCGCCTATTCTAATATACGGAAATTTTATCACCAAAAAATGATAAAATTTTCAGATGAAAATATCCGATATTTTTTCACATTTTGGCTCAAAACATAGATTGTCGTTACTCATTGAGACCGCCACGAATTTACCGCCGAAAAACGAAACATTAAGATGAAAAATTGTGATTTTTTCTTATTTCTGCTCAAAATTATTTTAGAGCAGAAATAAAAAGAATAAGGTACATCCCTGTAAATCCCAGTTTTACTATATAAAAGTGGGGTTCAAGGGGGTTAAAATTGTAAAAGCGTGTTTTCGTGATGAGAAAAATAGTTTGTTTAGTCCGCAGGAGGGATTTCAACATCTCCGAGAACATAAAAATCAAACGGATACTGATAGAGATGACGTTTGACGCCTTTATAAACGGAATTTGTCCTGCTCCAAGCTATAAAATGGAAGATCCTTGTGTCTTATATCGGTTAGGTAGTCATACGCCAGCATACAAAAATGTCACATTCTGAATAAAGAAAAATATTATATCTGTACACGTTTTCGCATCACGAAAACACGCCTATATAGTTTTGACCCCTTGAACCCCACTTTTATATATTAAAACTGGGCTTATACGCGCCTATATAATTTTCACTCCCTTGAATCCCACCTTTATATAGTAAAACTGGGGTTTCGGGGGTAAACCTTATTCCTGATCATAGCCTCCACTTCTATTTTTTTTAACAGGGCAAAACCTTATTTTTCCTTATTTCTGCTCTGAGATATAGACTGTGGGTACTCGTTAAAGCCGCCTCGACGTGTACCCACTGTCTATATTTCGAGCAGAAATAGGAAAATATGACAATGTTTCATCTTAAAATTTTCGTGTTTTTTTTTCGGTGGTAAAATTAACAATGTATTTGTACAGGCGCATTTTCGTTATGGTTTACTTGCTTGTCAATTATACACAGGTACTGGAAACATTAATTTGATTTCAATATCCATTCCTTCGGAGTAACAGAAATTTTGTTTGTTTGTTTGATTTTAAGCTTAACGTCCCCGTCAACACTGTATAGATCATTTTGGAGATGCGACTTCCAATTTTGTGACATTGAGATGAAATGGTATCTCAAGCCGTGTCGCCCAATGAAACCAATAGGGTTTATAAGCATGGACGGTTCGACTCGCGCCGCTTTGCTTGTGCAAGTTTAGATCCTCTAAGCGGTTTACCAGTACTCGTTTGCGATCGGTTCTACTCTGCGTGGAAGCATCATGCAACCCATCTATTTCTTCAAGCCCCGATGAGCGTCATGCAGCCCATGCATTTCTTAAAGCCACGATCAGTGGGGACCGATTAACAGAAATAACAGAAATGAAACCTAGAGCGGAAGAATAAAGTGTTAGCTTTGCACTTAACTTAAAGGACTACTTCAGAAAATGGTTAAACTCCAGCGGTATTGCCCGGGTATTATTGTATGTACTTATAGAGAGAGACACAGTCGTAAACAGCAATCTAAAGTCGTTAACCGTTATCCCGCTGCAAAAATTAACTTAAGTTTAACCACACCCATTTACATTTTAGCCAATCAGATTACTTGATGTAATTTATTCCTACAAATTCCTAAACCGAATGACAAACATTGTAGATCCAGATCAGATGTCTTCTGAAGAAGCCATCTGATCTGGATATACAGTGTTTGTACAAGTAGGGTTTTTTCGTGATCAGCGAGCTAAGGGTTAAAGCTTCTGTTTTACAAGGCTTTCCAGACTGAAATGCTGAAGATTTTAAAGCTAGGTAACAAAAATGGCGACTTAATATCCTGATGACATTAAAGATAGATACGAGTTTAATACCTAATTTCCAGACAACTACCTTTATGGACCACTTTCAAAGATGAGTATCGATTGTCATTAGGCAATTTACATTCTGAACAACAGCAGCAATACCTTTTAACTATTGTCCTTCTGAGCCTGAATATGCCTTATCTTTCAAAAAATGTAGATCCAGATCAGATGGCTTCTGAAGAAGCCATCTGATCAGGATCTTCATTGTTTGCCATTCAGTTTATTTATTTGTTGCAATAATTTGCATCAAGTAATCTGATTGGTTGATAATCAGTAGTTGCTGTGGCATATTTGAATATTCAGCAGGTCAAGGGTTGACTCATTGTTTCGTTACTTTTAGTGCTTTCCCGGCGTCTTAGCTTCGTCGCACCAATGTCGATGAAACGCCGTGTCGTTGATGCGACGTTGCACTGGCACCATTTGCCCAGTGGGGAATCAAAAAGTACTTAATTTGTTCGTGACATGGGTATTTCGAGCAATGGGGCGGGGATAATCATTAGGGCTTAAAAGAAAATCGATTATCAGTCCTACCATTGTGATCGATAATCAATTAGAAATCACTTGAGGTATGGTCATGGCTTACTGGCTGAGCATGGCTCTTACCATTTCTTCTACTTCACTGTATATATTCCTGTACTAGCTGCTCCTCGCTTGGCACTCAGATTTACGGGGTAGAGCTAGGACTGGTCGATCCAGTGTCAGGATAATGTGACTGGTTGTGGTATCATGTAATGTGTCTGGGACATGATACTTCAGTGAGGCAGCACTATAAACGTGAGCATTGAGCTCCCTGTCGCAACCAGACACCGTCGTGATATGACTGAAAAAGTGTTGAAAGCGACGTTAAACCCGAATTCACACACACACACACACACACACACACACACACACACACACACTCTGTATGTATTCCTACAGACAGGACCGAACACACATTGAATATCGCGGCGTCTCATCAGAGTCTATACTATTTACCAATCATGCAGGTATTCTTGAAACAAAATTCTGGGTAGCACAAGTAAATTTTACATGTTCAAATTTTAGAACAAGAATGGTACAGCAAACAGTGAGGATCAGACGACGCGTTCTGCATTTCGAAGTGGACAATGTGCATGTTGCGACCGATCGATTTTACAACTTTAACCCTTTTTGTACCAAATGAAATGTTCCTCCTTATATATAACAGGAGTCCATTCCAAAATTTAGGCGTTTCAGGCTGTGATTTCTTCAAAATTTACTTGGAAAATGGTTTAACTTTTCGCAAACAGTGTCTGATCCGGGCTTGCACTGTCTGCCAATTACCCGTTTTGGGGTTTCTCGTACAAGATGGGTTAACTGCTGTTTTCCATCAGTTCTATCATTTTAAATGCAAAATCAAAACTTCCATTAAAGCAACGCAAACAAAATAGACTGATTTCCAGTGCAATTCCATTATTTTAACGGTACTTCTTTTTCAGTCCTGACATAATTTCTTGAAAGAATTCCAATTCTTTCGCAGTTTCTGGCAAACAGGACAAAACTTAAAGCGCTTAAATGCGACTATTGCACAACAGAAATTAGATTTGTATTTTCGGAATCACTAAAGACTGTCAGATATAAATATGTTGAGCATTTAAATTGGTGTTTATAATCAAAACACTTGCCGGCCTCGGTAGCTCAGTCGGATACATGTACGTCTGACTGGTGATCACTGATCAGGAGGACGCGGGTTCGATACTTGCAGGGGTCGGCAAGATTCTTTCGTGGAGATTGATCGTGAAATCTTTTTGACGGTCATTCTCTCCCTTCCGCTGATTCAAGAAGGGCAGTTGTCAGTTTCTGGAGAAAGAATGTGCACTGTACTGGTTAACCGCTTACGTATAAGCCTGTCAAGAAAAAGTGTGGATAGGTAAACTGACCGACTCAAAAATGACCTAAAATAGCGTTAACTGGACCGTTAAACTCTAATACAAATAAACAAATAATAATCATAGCACTTATATTATATACAGTGCTAGTGGGTCGGTTGTCTCTGAGTGTGGGCTTAGAAAATGGCGGTTTCGGTTAATCCTTAAATTCTTGGGTGTTAAGCATACAGCATAGACCCTAATCAGACGTCGCGTTCTGCTCAATATGCATTGTTTTCCTTAGTCTCACATAAAACATAGACTGTGTGCCATGGGCCTGCGTGGCCTAGTGGATAAGAGCGTCTCTTAATCATTAGGTCTCTCACCGCTGTCTGATTTCTGCAACAGGTGGAGTTTCAGCGGGAACTCCGGTTTTCGCCCCCCTATGGTTAGCGATCAACTCGGTATAAGCGAATGCCCCCGCCCATAGGGGCGTGAAGAAATATATGGGCTGCACGATGCTTCCACGCAGAGCTGAATCCGGCCCGCATACTAGTACTGGTAAACCGCTTAGAGGATCTAAGCCTGTCCAGGAACCGCGGTGCGAGGCGGACCGTCCATGCTTATAAAACCTATTGGTTTCATTGGGCGACAGGGCTTGAGATGTCATTTCATCTCACTGTCGGGTAAAAGTCCCATAAAATTGGAAGCAACGTCTCCAAAATGACCTTTACGGTGTTGACGGGGACGTTAAACCTCAAATCAAACAAACAAAATCGGTATAAGCTAAATAATCTTGAAGGGCCATAAACCTAACCAAAATATAAATAACAACAACAACAACAACATAGATTGTGGCTACGTGTTTGGACTGCCTCAAGCACCGACAATCTATGTTTGAAGCATTTATTTACGTATATGAGTTTGAGGTTTTACGCGAATGTCAACGGTTTCGGGTGCTCAGTGAGGTGGTTCTAACGAGTGCCCGCAACCTATGTCTAGGAGAAGAAATAAACAAAATAATGTATATCCAATCCATGTAAACCCCGGTTTTCTCTATATAGGGTGAGGTGTCCATTGCAAGTACTTGTTCATCACGAAAACATGCCCATACTGAACCCCACTTTTATCTAGTAAAACTGGGGTTACAGGGGTAGACCTTAATTTTCATATTTCTGCTCTAAAACAGAGATTGTGGCTACTCGTTAGAACCGCCTCGATGAGGCGGTTCTAACGAGTGCCCACAATCTATGTTTTGAACAGAAATAAGAAACATATTGCAATTTTTCATCTTTTTATTTTTTTGGCTGTAAAACACCGTATTTGTGTAGGCGTGTTTTTGTAATGAACGTGATAGAGACATATAAGAAAGTATCCACACTCATGCCTCTCTCATGAGTGTGTGTTTTCAATATGAAAACACGCCTATACAAATACACTGTAAATTTTACAGCCGAAAAATAACGTAAATTTTAAGATGAAAAATTGTGACATTTTTCTTATTTCTTCTCAAAATAAAGATTGTGGGTACACGTTACACGGCGACGGTACTACAACATTAAAATGTTATAGCGACGTTGCCATAGTGTTGTGTTTTAGTCTGGCGGAATTTGGATTATATACCGCCCTTATCTCAGTCAGTCGCATCACGAAAACACGTCTATATAATTTTGAACCCCAGCAAAACTGGGGTTTACAGGGGTAAAACTTATTTCTCATATTTCTGCTCTAAAACAGAGATTGTGGGTACTCGTTAGAACCGCCTCGATGAGGCGGTTCTAACGAGTGCCCACAATCTATGTTTTGAACAGAAATAAGAAACATATTGCAATTTTTCATCTTTTTTTTTTTTCGGCTGTAAAACACCGTATTTGTGTAGGCGTGTTTTCGTAATGAACGTGATAGAGACATTAAAGAAAGCATCCTCTCTCCTGAGTGTTTGTTCTCATTATGAAAACACGCCTATACAAATACAATGTAAATTTTACCGCCGAAAAAAAAACAAAAAAAACGTAAGATGAAAAATTGTGATATTTTTCTTTTTTCTTCCAAAATAGATTGTGGGTACACGTTACACGGCGACGGTTCTACAACATCAAAATGTTATAGCGACATTGCAATAGTGTTGTGTTTTAGTTTGGCTGAATTTGGGACATAAACCGTTTCCAATCGGGTCCCTTATCTTGAACCCCCTTTTATACAGTAAAACTGGGGTTTACTGGGGTAAAAATTATTTTTCTATTTCTGCTCAAAAAATAGATTGTTGGTACTCGTAAGAACCGCCTCGATGAGGTGGTTCTTACGGCTACCCACAATCTATATTTTAGAGCAGATATAAGAATAATATCACATTTTTCTTATCTTAAAATTTTCGTTTCTTCGGGGTAAAGTTCCAATGAATTTGTATAGGCGTGTTTTCGTAATAATGTTCAGGTGGTCGATGGTTCGATACTGGCTTTCGCAGAGACTGATCATGAAATATGTTCTACGGGTGTTTTAACATAAAGATTCATCAGCTACAGGCGAAAATAGAACAATAAAAACAAACAGAATCTGAATAAATAGCATTTCAAATTTCAAGGATACCTGCTTGGATTTATTTATTGTAGGTTTTACAAAACAATATCTTGTATTTTCAGCAAATAGAGTAGATTCTAATTGCACGCCGCGTTCTATGACATCTGGTCTCGTCTACATAGTCTCCCAAGCCAATATTCAATTTTTATGGGAACCTTGGCAAAATTAACTTTCGAAAACATTTGCGTCTCTCTCTCTCTCCCTCTCTCTCTCTCTCTGCACAAAACGCCGGAGCGCTATTGGTCAGTGACAATCACTTGGACAATAGCAGAAAACGAGCTCTGGTATTCTTCAATTAGGATCGACTAAAGTTTCTCACGTTATGCTGAAATTTAATACTATTTGCGATCAGGTGAATCACCAGTTCATTCTAACTTTCAGAGCCTTTTATGACATACAGGAGATCAAATTGCCATGAGGGGGCGTCCTTAGCATTACGAACCAACTTAACTTACTTAAGTATTAGAGAGCAATGTCGGTGAACTGTCTCTGAGTGTAGGGGAATGTATACCCTGTAGTCACAAAACGTTGACACAACGTTGAATTAACGTTGAAACAACGTTTTCGTTGTTTCAACGTTAGTTCAACGTTGAGTGCCTGCTGGGTATGCATGTAAATATCAATTGGAGGTGGTCTTCAAATGACCAGCAGGCCAAAATGACTAACAGGCCAATAGGCACTCAACGTTGAACAAATTGAATTCTTACACTGGTAGCCAATAGCTTTTTTGTTTGATTTTAGGTTTAACGTCCCCGTCAACAATGAATAGGTCAAATACAAAATTGGAAGCAACGTCTCCAAAATGACCTATACAGTGTTGACGGGGACGTAAAACCTCAAATCAAATAAACAAAATAATAAAAAAAATCCCCCCAGTCTTAAGTATTGAACTCAACAAATCTTTTTAAACAAGTTATCAACTTAAAATATCAGCTGCAACATGTGATAAAAATGCATTAATCGCTTTCTAAATTAGGAGAAAAACAGCTGATAAGTTTGCAAATGGTTTCTAAACAATGCATTCTTTGAAGACAGAATTTAATTAATATAATCACTTACAAATCATCTATAGTAGACGAAAGGTTATTTATCAGTCTTCGATTTCTTGAAACCTCTCTCACTGTTTCGTCAAGGATGACTATAGCCTAGCCACTAGGCGTTAAAATGAATAATATAGAATTAAAATCATCTTTTGCATTAAATTGAAAGTGTATAAAAATTAGCTAGTCTAGTCTCTCTGGCTCAATTTTAAATCCAAAGATTTGAGACTCTACCAAATAGACGTGCCATTACCAAGACGGTATTAAATTTTTAATACAATAAAAATACCAAAATGATCAGACTTCTATTTTCAGACTAGTAGCTAGTCTAGGATGACTACTATATGGTTTTTTGCTGCGGACAGGGAGGGCAAATTTTAGAGAGCTGAAATCCATCTCGATTGATGAGGTTACCTACTGGGACGGCAAGACCATCGCGAAAACACGCCTATATAATGTTGACCCCCTTGAACCCCAATTTTATATAGTAAAACTGGGGTTTACGGGGGTAAACCTTATTTTTCTTATTTCTGCTCTAAAATATAGACTGTGGGTACTCGTTAGAACCGCCTCGATGAGGCGGTTCTATGGACTACCCACAATCTATATTTTGAGCAGAAATAAGAAAATTACAACAATCTTTCCTCTTAAAATGTTCATCTATTCGGCTGTAAAGTTTACCATGTATTTGTATAGCATATTTTCGTAATGGGTTTCCTATGAACATAAGTACCAACGTCACTCCGATGGTGCCGAGGTTATAAAAGGTTTGTAATGTCAACACAATTTAGCAAGAATTTATTATTCTTAAAAATATCAAAATACAAACAGGCCAGCCATTTTTCTTTTCTGCTCAAATCAGCAAAGAAGGATGTTTGTCCTGTTAATGATCAACAGCTGACATTTCAAATTTGTGAGCGGGACAAATTTCATGCTTAAGCGAGTACAGTATGAAAAACAAAACCCCAAAAAAAACCAATCCCTTATAACCTCGGTCTAGGTTCCAGATAGACTGGAAACAGTACATTCATTTAATCATTTCACTTATAAGAATATGCTTATTAATTTAACCCAGCTCAAAAGCAGTGACTTCCATCCCATAGCACCAAAAGTTTTGGAGATCAGAAAGTATTAGAGAGGAGAAAAATATAAATTCATTGCTAATACAAAGGAGAAGTTGTTGGTTAAACTTTTGGACTGATTCCAGGCTAGGTTCCAGACTGTGTGCCCAATTTTTTCTTCAATTTTCATGCCATGCATTAAGCTTCGGAATTCTAGCATTATTTTGATTCCCTACGGGTTTAATGAATGGGAACATGGAGGCTGCACGAACAGACAGACGGACATGACAGAACCAGGATGACTTACCAGTCTTCTCCAAAGATCGGGACATTTTAACCAAGCTCACTGCATTACGCTAACACATCCATGCGATATAGTGCATTTTTTTTTCACATCTACAAAATGGCTACTTTTCTGATGAAATTTCGTGATATTTTTTCTTATTTATACTGCAAACATAGGTTGCGGGTGCTCGTTTGAACCGCCTCAATGAATGAGGCGGTTCTAACGAGTACCCACAACCTATGTCTTGGAGCAGAAATATAATGTATACCCCGTAAACACCAATTTTCTCTATATAAAGTGGGGTTTAGTGGGGTGTTCATTTCACGGAGTTGTTCACGTGATGGATTACAAGAAGTCCCTGGATTAACACGTATTAATACAGGCAAAATTTCAGGATCATGTTCTTTCAGGCAGAATCCATATATGAAAGGAATGCAGAAAAGTCTGAGACTGACCATATAAAATATAAAAACACCTGTAATACACCAGCCCTACTCGTCAACCTTAACCCTTCTCTTGCTGAATATTCAGTTAAGCCACACCCATTTCTGACCATGAACCAATCAGATTACTTGATGTAATTTATTCCTACAAATTCATAAATTGAATGTCAAACAGTGCAGATCCTGATCAGATGGCTTCAGAAGCCATCTGATCTAGATCTACACTGTTTGCAATGATATGGGTTGTCGTGAACAGCAAGATATGAGTTAAGGGACACGCACTTTTCAATCTATGGCATGAACGCTGCTCTTGGCTCAATATATACTGTGCAGTCAGCCAGTCACCACTGATTTGTGTTTATATTTTAACAACGCAGTCAACACTATTTAGGTCAATATTGAGCCGCTCAGTTTACCTATCCACACAAGGCCCCCGCCCATCGGGGCTTGAAGAAATACGAGGATTGTTCAAATATGAATGCAAGTAGAACGTTTTCTCATGCACTAATGCGAAAATCACCTGGAAATCAATATCACAGCGTAGAAAAACATTTTACCTATACATTGATACCAAACCTGTTGAAGACATTTTTGATGATATATGTTCGGTTTATGGGCATAATGAAATGTCTTTTCCGACAGTTTTTCGTTGGTGTAAGAAATTCAGCTGTGGGCTAGGCTCAACAGAAGATGCACCACATGATCGTCGGCCGAAAAGAGCAACATCTGCCAAGATGGTTGCTAGAGTGAAAGAAATAGTTGCTACCGATGCACGATACACCACTAGGCAAATAGCTAGTATGGTTGGCATCTCATTAGGAGCAGCTCATACAATTCTGAAACGGGATTTGCAAATGAGAAAGATTTGTGCTAGATGGATTCCCCATCTGTTGACAGATGAGCAGAAAAAGACACGCGTTCAGTGCGCCAAGAAGTTGCTTAAAAAGTTTCCAAATTACAATGCACGGTCTTTCGCTAATGTCGTCACAGGTGACGAGACATGGGTTCACTTTTTTGAGCCAAAAAGAAAGATTCAGAACAAAATATGGGCAACAAAGTATTGCAAAAGACCATGCATTGCAAAGCGGACCATGAGCGTCAAGAATGTAATGTATGCCATATTCTTTTCAAATCAGGGCCCTGCTTTTCAGGTTGCTGTGCCTAAAGGCAAATCTGTAAATGCGAAGTTTTACAAGAATAAAATTCTTCGAAAATTGAAGAAATATTTCGAAGAACGAAGACCCGCAACTGGTATGGCCAATGTCAGAGTGCTACATGACAATGTGTCATCGCACAAGGCGTTCATTGTGCAAGACTATCTGAAGCAGGAAAAGGTTGTTGAACTCCCTCACCCCCCGTATTCCCCTGACCTTGCCCCGTGTGACTATTTTTTTGTTCCCGCGGCTGAAAAATACCTTTCTGGTCGAAAATTTGTACAGCGCAAATTCCTCGGTTCTGCAATATTCCAGTGCCTTCATAGTATACCTCGACCAGACTGCCAAAATGCATCCAATGTTTGGATCAGAAGACTGAAAGTTTGTATATCTGTTAAAGGGGAATACGTTGAGGGGACAAAATAAATTTTTCATCGAAATCTATCACGGAATCATTTTTATGTGCTTAGTTGCATTCATATTTGAACAGTCCTCGTAGATTGGGCTGCACGATGCTTCCACGCAGATTTGAAAACAACCGCACACGACTACTGGTAAACCGCTTAGAGGTTCTAAGCATGCCCAGGAAAGGTAATGCGAGTTGGCCCGCCCATGCATATAAAATCTATTGGTTTAATTGGACGGCAGAGATTGAGATGTCATTTTATCTCAATGTCGGGTAAAAGTCCCAAAAAATTGGAAGCAACGTCTCCAAAATGACCTATACAGTGTTGACGGAGACGTTAAAATACTAGTGCGAAATAGTGCCTTCTTTCATAATTCCAAACAAGTATATTTCGGATAAAAATTTGTGATATTGCCCTTATTTATACTCCAAACATAGGTTGTGGGTACTCGTTAGAACCGCATCAATGATGCGGTTCTGACGAGTACCCACAACCTATGTCTTCGAGCGAAACAAGAAAATTAATGTATACCCCTGTAAACCCCAGTTTTATCTATATAAAGTTGGGTTTGGAGGGATGTTCATTACATGGAATTGTTATCGTGATGCGCCGCGCTAACCGATTTAAGAGTATTGTCCCGGTCATAGATCTACAGGGTATCTGTTTAACCACGGTTTGGGGAAACCCCTCAATGGGTACATTGGCAAACAGTGCAGGCCCAGATCAGACGCCGCAGAACGCAGCGTCTAATCAGGGCCTACACTATTTGCTAATAGAATTTCCCGTCAAAATAGAAAAAAAATGAAAAAAAAAATAATAATAATAGGCCTATCACCCCTTATATGGACTAGCAATGGAAGAGTCCACCAGTATACCACTGGTTAATGTTAGAGCTAGTTGTATAAAAAGTGCCAACACCCGTGTTGAACAAAGATGCACCACCAAACCCGACGCCGCATAATGTACACCGTTTACTTAAGAGTCCAACAATTTCTGTAAATGGTACACTAAATGAAGTTAACCATGTGTCCCTTTAATTGGAAATGTAACTGTCCAAACATGCACCCAAAGTGGAAGATTCCATGTTTGGGGCAAGTAAAGACTTCCGTTTCCGACTTGCGATTTTGATGAGTTTGAAAAACTTCAAAAACGAATGTGCTGGATGCATATAAAACCGGCGCCCCCGCCCATAGGGGCTTGAAGAAATATATGGGCTGCATGATGCTTCCACGCAGAGCTGAATCCGGCCCGCACACTAGTACTGGTAAACCTCTTAGAGGATCTAAGCCTGTCCAGGAACCGCGATGCGAGGCGGACCGTCCATGCTATTAAACCCTTTTGGTTTCATTGGGCGACAGGGCTTGAGATGTCATTTCATCTCAGTGTCCGGTAAAAGTCCCACAAAATTGGAAGCAACGTCTCCAAAATGACCTTTACAGTGTTGACGGGGACGTTAAACCTCAAATCAAACAAACAAAAGCATATAAAACCGACAAACCAAGAGTGCAGTCGGGTGATTTACTTCCTGCAAGTCATGTTCATTTATCAAACAGACCTATTACCATAACATTCCAATTATAGAATGCAACATCTAAAACACAAATGTTTGTACAAAGAAGACACAGATTAGCCAGCGCTAGCGCAGGCTGATCTGTGTCATCTTTGTTCGCTCTTGTCTGATAAAGCGATGTATAGCGGATGTTGGCTAAACTGAATCCTGGTTTTTTGCGCATCTTCGGCGTGCTCCGGCTCATTTTAAATAGGTTACTTAACTGAATCTTGGTTGTTCGCGCATCTTCGGCGTGCTCCGGCTCATTTTAAATGGGTTATCAGGCAGGAAAGATGGATGACAAGCATACAAATCTTCATTTTGTTCCTGATACAAAAAGGCGTTTAACTAACTGTCGTTTCTCCTTTAACCCATTCAGTATCAGAAACCCCTAAAGGGGTACCTTGGCAAACAGTGCAGGCCCAGATCAGACGCCGCAGCACGCGGCGTCTGATCAGGGCCTACACTGTTTGCGAAAAGTAAATCCATTTTCCAAATCTATTTAAAAGATAACACAACCTGACGCCCCGTAACTTTAAATAGACTCCTGCTATATATAAGCAGGAAGATTCCATTTGGTACAAAAAGGGTTAAAGCTAAGAAAAAACAGCTGAAGAGCGCATAAAAGTCACATTGATAAGATTAAATATCTGCAAGCGTGCATTATGTCTTCTCTGGAGACGGGCGCATTTTATGTATGAAAGTCAGTGGATTGTGATCACTGAAAACGACAATTGGTGTAGCAGTAGAAGTTAGATAAACTTCAAAATGACGAGTGTTAAGTTGGTTCCTTATTCCTTATTCCTTATTCCTTGTTCCTTATTCCTTATTCCTTATTCCTTGTTCCTTATTCCTTATTCCTTATTCCTTGTTCCTTATTCCTTATTCCTTATTCCTTGTTCCTTATTCCTTATTCCTTATTCGATTTTCAACTTCATAGTACTTTGCCACGCGGTGTAACGGAATATTTGCGTATGTCCTAATCATCATCATTTTTACTTCTAAGCATGATGGTATAGGTTTCGAAATCCAGCAGGTATCAACGGCGAAAAAGGAATAAGGAACAAATCCAAATTTTCCTTATTCCTTATTCGATTTTCAACTTCACAGTACTTTGCCACGCGGTGTAAAAGAACATTTGCGTATGTCCTAATCATCATCATTTTTACTTCTAAGCATGATGGTATAGGTTTCAAAATCCAGCAGATATAAACTGCGAATAAGGAATAAGGAACAAATCCAAATTTTCCTTATTCCTTATTCGATTTTCAACTTCATAGTACTTTGCCACGCGGTGTAACAGAACATTTGCGTATGTCCTAATCATCATCATTTTTACTTCTAAGCATGATGGTATAGGTTTCGAAATCCAGCAGATATAAACTGCGAATAAGGAATAAGGAACAAATCCAAATTTTCCTTATTCCTTATTCGATTTTCAACTTCATAGTACTTTGCCACGCGGTGTAACAGAACATTTGCGTATGTCCTAATCATCATCATTTTTACTTCTAAGCATGATGGTATAGGTTTCAAAATCCAGCAGATATAAACTGCGAATAAGGAATAAGGAACAAATCCAAATTTTCCTTATTCCTTATTCGATTTTCAACTTCATAGTACTTTGCCACGCGGTGTAACAGAACATTTGCGTATGTCCTAATCATCATCATTTTTACTTCTAAGCATGATGGTATAGGTTTCGAAATCCAGCAGGTATCAACTGCGAATAAGGAATAAGGAACAAATCCAAATTTTCCTTATTCGATTTTCAACTTCATAGTACTTTGCCACGCGGTGTAACGGAATATTTGCGTATGTCCTAATCATCATAATTTTTACTTCTAAGCATGATGGTATAGGTTTCGAAATCCAGCAGGTATCAACGGCGACTAAGGAATAAGGAACAAATCCAAATTTTCCTTATTCCTTATTCGATTTTCAACTTCACAGTACTTTGCCACGCGGTGTAACAGAACATTTGCGTATGTCCTAATCATCATCATTTTTACTTCTAAGCATGATGGTATAGGTTTCAAAATCCAGCAGATATAAACTGCGAATAAGGAATAAGGAACAAATCCAAATTTTCCTTATTCCTTATTCGATTTTCAACTTCATAGTACTTTGCCACGCGGTGTAACAGAACATTTGCGTATGTCCTAATCATCATCATTTTTACTTCTAAGCATGATGGTATAGGTTTCGAAATCCAGCAAGTATCAACTGCGAATAAGGAATAAGGAACAAATCCAAATTTTCCTTATTCCTTATTCGATTTTCAACTTCATAGTACTTTGCCACGCGGTGTAACAGAACATTTGCGTATGTCCTAATCATCATAATTTTTACTTCTAAGCATGATGGTATAGGTTTCGAAATCCAGCAGGTATCAACGGCGAATAAGGAATAAGGAACAAATCCAAATTTTCCTTATTCCTTATTCGATTTTCAACTTCAAAGTACTTTGCCACGCGGTGTAACAGAACATTTGCGTATGTCCTAATCATCATCATTTTTACTTCTAAGCATGATGGTATAGGTTTCAAAATCCAGCAGATATAAACTGCGAATAAGGAATAAGGAACAAATCCAAATTTTCCTTATTCCTTATTCGATTTTCAACTTCATAGTACTTTGCCACGCGGTGTATTAGGACATTTGCGTATGTCCTAATCATCATCATTTTTACTTCTAAGCATGATGGTATAGGATTCAAAATCCAGCAGATATAAACTGCGAATAAGGAATAAGGAACAAATCCAAATTTTCCTTATTCCTTATTCGATTTTCAACTTCATAGTACTTTGCCACGCGGTGTATTAGGACATTTGCGTATGTCCTAATCATCATCATTTTTACTTCTAAGCATGATGGTATAGGTTTCGAAATCCAGCAAGTATCAACTGCGAATAAGGAATAAGGAACAAATCCAAATTTTCCTTATTCCTTATTCGATTTTCAACTTCATAGTACTTTGCCACGCGGTGTAACAGAACATTTGCGTATGTCCTAATCATCATCATTTTTACTTCTAAGCATGATGGTATAGGTTTCGAAATCCAGCAGGTATCAACGGCGAATAAGGAATAAGGAACAAATCCAAATTTTCCTTATTCCTTATTCGATTTTCAACTTCATAGTACTTTGCCACGCGGTGTAACAGAACATTTGCGTATGTCCTAATCATCATCTTTTTTACTTCTAAGCATGATGGTATAAGTTTCGAAATCCAGCAATTATCAACTGCGAATAAGGAATAAGGAACAAATCCAAATTTTCCTTATTCCTTATTCGATTTTCAACTTCATAGTACTTTGCCACGCGGTGTAACAGAACATTTGCGTATGTCCTAATCATCATCATTTTTACTTCTAAGCATGATGGTATAGGTTTCGAAATCCAGCAGGTATCAACGGCGACTAAGGAATAAGGAACAAATCCAAATTTTCCTTATTCCTTATTCGATTTTCAACTTCACAGTACTTTGCCACGCGGTGTAACAGAACATTTGCGTATGTCCTAATCATCATCATTTTTACTTCTAAGCATGATGGTATAGGTTTCAAAATCCAGCAGATATAAACTGCGAATAAGGAATAAGGAACAAATCCAAATTTTCCTTATTCCTTATTCGATTTTCAACTTCATAGTACTTTGCCACGCGGTGTAACAGAACATTTGCGTATGTCCTAATCATCATCATTTTTACTTCTAAGCATGATGGTATAGGTTTCGAAATCCAGCAAGTATCAACTGCGAATAAGGAATAAGGAACAAATCCAAATTTTCCTTATTCCTTATTCGATTTTCAACTTCACAGTACTTTGCCACGCGGTGTAACGGAATATTTGCGTATGTCCTAATCTTCATCATTTTTACTTCTAAGCATGATGGTATAGGTTTCGAAATCCAGCAGGTATCAACGGCGAATAAGGAATAAGGAACAAATCCAAATTTTCCTTATTCCTTATTCGATTTTCAACTTCACAGTACTTTGCCACGCGGTGTAACAGAACATTTGCGTATGTCCTAATCATCATCATTTTTACTTCTAAGCATGATGGTATAGGTTTCAAAATCCAGCAGATATAAACTGCGAATAAGGAATAAGGAACAAATCCAAATTTTCCTTATTCGATTTTCAACTTCATAGTACTTTGCCACGCGGTGTAACAGAACATTTGCGTATGTCCTAATCATCATCATTTTTACTTGATACCTGCTGGATTTCGAAACCTATACCATCATGCTTAGAAGTAAAAATGATGATGATTAGGACATACGCAAATGTTCTGTTACACCGCGTGGCAAAGTACTATGAAGTTGAAAATCGAATAAGGAATAAGGAAAATTTGGATTTGTTCCTTATTCCTTATTCGCAGTTGATACTTGCTGGATTTCGAAACCTATACCATCATGCTTAGAAGTAAAAATGATGATGATTAGGACATACGCAAATGTTCTGTTACACCGCGTGGCAAAGTACTGTGAAGTTGAAAATCGAATAAGGAATAAGGAAAATTTGGATTTGTTCCTTATTCCTTATTCGCCGTTGATACCTGCTGGATTTCGAAACCTATACCATCATGCTTAGAAGTAAAAATGATGATGATTAGGACATACGCAAATATTCCGTTACACCGCGTGGCAAAGTACTATGAAGTTGAAAATCGAATAAGGAATAAGGAAAATTTGGATTTGTTCCTTATTCCTTATTCGCAGTTGATACCTGCTGGATTTCGAAACCTATACCATCATGCTTAGAAGTAAAAATGATGATGATTAGGACATACGCAAATGTTCTGTTACACCGCGTGGCAAAGTACTATGAAGTTGAAAATCGAATAAGGAATAAGGAAAATTTGGATTTGTTCCTTATTCCTTATTCGCAGTTTATATCTGCTGGATTTTGAAACCTATACCATCATGCTTAGAAGTAAAAATGATGATGATTAGGACATACGCCAATGTTCTGTTACACCGCGTGGCAAAGTACTGTGAAGTTGAAAATCGAATAAGGAATAAGGAAAATTTGGATTTGTTCCTTATTCCTTATTCGCCGTTGATACCTGCTGGATTTCGAAACCTATACCATCATGCTTAGAAGTAAAAATGATGATGATTAGGACATACGCAAATGTTCTGTTACACCGCGTGGCAAAGTACTGTGAAGTTGAAAATCGAATAAGGAATAAGGAAAATTTGGATTTGTTCCTTATTCCTTATTCGCCGTTGATACCTGATGGATTTCGAAACCTATACCATCATGCTTAGAAGTAAAAATGATGATGATTAGGACATACGCAAATGTTCTGTTACACCGCGTGGCAAAGTACTATGAAGTTGAAAATCGAATAAGGAATAAGGAAAATTTGGATTTGTTCCTTATTCCTTATTCGCCGTTGTTACCTGCTGGATTTTCGAAACCTATACCATCATGCTTAGAAGTAAAAATGATGATGATTAGGACATACGCAAATGTTCTGTTACACCGCGTGGCAAAGTACTGTGAAGTTGAAAATCGAATAAGGAATAAGGAAAATTTGGATTTGTTCCTTATTCCTTATTCTCCGTTGATACCTGCTGGATTTCGAAACCTATACAATCATGCTTAGAAGTAAAAATGATGATGATTAGGACATACGCAAATGTTCTGTTACACCGCGTGGCAAAGTACTATGAAGTTGAAAATCGAATAAGGAATAAGGAAAATTTGGATTTGTTCCTTATTCCTTATTCGCAGTTTATATCTGCTGGATTTTGAAACCTATACCATCATGCTTAGAAGTAAAAATGATGATGATTAGGACATACGCAAATGTTCTGTTACACCGCGTGGCAAAGTACTGTGAAGTTGAAAATCGAATAAGGAATAAGGAAAATTTGGATTTGTTCCTTATTCCTTATTCGCCGTTGATACCTGCTGGATTTCGAAACCTATACCATCATGCTTAGAAGTAAAAATGATGATGAATAGGACATACGCAAATGTTCTGTTACACCGCGTGGCAAAGTACTATGAAGTTGAAAATCGAATAAGGAATAAGGAAAATTTGGATTTGTTCCGATTTTGAAACCTATACCATCATGCTTAGAAGTAAAAATGATGATGATTAGGACATACGCAAATGTTCTGTTACACCGCGTGGCAAAGTACTATGAAGTTGAAAATCGAATAAGGAATAAGGAGAATTTGGATTTGTTCCTTATTCCTTATTCGCCGTTGATACCTGCTGGATTTTGAAACCTATACCATCATGCTTAGAAGTAAAAATGATGATGATTAGGACATACGCAAATGTTCTGTTACACTGCGTGGCAAAGTACTATGAAGTTGAAAATCGAATAAGGAATAAGGAAAATTTGGATTTTTTCCTTATTCCTTATTCGCAGTTTATATCTGCTGGATTTTGAAACCTATACCATCATGCTTAGAAGTAAAAATGATGATGATTAGGACATACGCAAATGTTCTGTTACACCGCTTGGCAAAGTACTATGAAGTTGAAAATCGAATAAGGAATAAGGAAAATTTGGATTTGTTCCTTATTCCTTATTCGCAGTTTATATCTGCTGGATTTTGAAACCTATATCATCATGCTTAGAAGTAAAAATGATGATGATTAGGACATACGCAAATGTTCTGTTACACCGCGTGGCAAAGTACTGTGAAGTTGAAAATCGAATAAGGAATAAGGAAAATTTGGATTTGTTCCTTATTCCTTATTCGCCGTTGATACCTGCTGGATTTCGAAACCTATACCATCATGCTTAGAAGTAAAAATGATGATGATTAGGACATACGCAAATGTTCTGTTACACCGCGTGGCAAAGTACTATGAAGTTGAAAATCGAATAAGGAATAAGGAGAATTTGGATTTGTTCCTTATTCCTTATTCGCCGTTGATACCTGCTGGATTTTGAAACCTATACCATCATGCTTAGAAGTAAAAATGATGATGATTAGGACATACGCAAATGTTCTGTTACACTGCGTGGCAAAGTACTATGAAGTTGAAAATCGAATAAGGAATAAGGAATAAGGAATAAGGAACAAGGAATAAGGAATAAGGAACAAGGAATAAGGAATAAGGAACAAGGAATAAGGAATAAGGAACCAACTTAACACTCGTTTCAAAATGTTGTAGAGCAAGAACCAAAGATAAACACTCCTCTATGGTAGAGTAATTTCTCTGATGCTTATTAAGCTATTTAGAAAAGTAACACAATGGATGATCTGCACCATTATCGACGTCCTGAAGCAAAGCACTACCTACACCAACATCACTAGCATCTACTGCTACCTTAAACTCCTTTTCAAAGTTTGGTACCAAGAGAACTGGCTCACTCTTGAGTATGGCTTTAAGCTTATCAAAGGCGTTTTGGCATGTTTCGTTCAAGTGAGTATTTGTTCTTTTGCTGAGGAAATTTTGTCAAAGGCTCAGCAATGACAGAGAAATTATTACAGAATTTTCTGTAAAAAACAGCCATACAAAGAAATAAGCCAGCGCATGACAAAACCTACAACAAGATATGTGCGCCCAACGAAGACTCAGAGCAGCCTACGCATCCGCACAGTCTGATCAGAGACTTTGTTGTGCGCTCTGAGGATAGCTAACGGCTCAATGCTCCTTCATGCAACCAAGAGAAGTCTCTAGCCAGACTATATGGATGCGCAGGCAGATCTGAGTCTTCGATGGGCGCATATGTCTTATTATAGGTTTTGTTGTGCGCTGGCTCAAATCGTATCAGTTGTCTTTGCATTTGGGTAGGAGAAAGTGTGAAATAGCTTCAACTATAGCATCAATGGGTTTCATATGACCTTGACCTGCAACATGGTCTAGAAATGTCACACTTGCATGGCAAACCTGACTTTTTCCAAGAGTTATTGTCAATTTTGCACTACTCAATGTAACAAAATAGAAGTGGAGGCAATGATCAGGAATCGATATAATCAACCAGCAGTTCCAATCAGAGAGACCAAAGGGAAAGAAACAAAAACATGAAACAACAGACCCTAATGGAAACATCATTAGCGGAAAGCCAAAAGGACGGTTACTTTCCCACAAAATGGCCAATAGGCTATCCAAAATAAAATAATATAAGCGACACAAACACAAACCATAACAAAAATAAACCGCGACAGAAGAACCGCTTTGGAACGGTCAGCGGAAACAAATTCCACTGTCGCGATTTAGACAAATAATTTGTTCAGTCTGCATGAAAGCCTCCTAATTCATCAGTGCAACATTTCTGTGGACACAAATAATCAAACAACCATAGAGATGAAACAACGCTGAAGACTCGACAGCAAGAAACCACTGAAATGCTGGGGCAAAAGAAAACCAACAGTTCGACTCCGATGGGCCCGACCAGAGACAGAGCATCAGGCACCAACCAACATTACCTTATTACCTTGAATTAGATCTCTCTAATCAAGTTCTCAATAAGCCTTTACGCTGGAACCGTCATATAGAATCTGAGGCCTGACCCACCGGCGTGCAATTAAAGAGGGAAGCAAAGTTGTCAACCGTGATTGGGTTACCATGCATGCAGTCTGTCGTATAACATTTATGTTGTACCCAATCTTTTTATAGCGAAGAATGATTTTACGAAATCGGGTGCTGAAATCATTGTGGTTATATATTTTTCTGAATTTATATACTAAGTCACCATAAAATTCGGATTCCAATAGACCTTGTCGCAAAAGAGATTTAAGTCCAATATTGAATGTTGAAATTGAATCAGAATGACGTCTATAAGTATTTGAAAAGGCTTTGCGTAGTTTATGGTACCGATAACCCTGATTAAGAAGTTAAGCCGTTAACAATTTATTACGAGTGTTGAAGTCAGTTACAGGACTACACACTCTGGCAAATCGAATTAATTGCGAATTATAAACGCCATAGGATGGCGCAAGAGGAAAATCGCCATCCAAAAAAGGAAATTTTACAATCTCAGAATGAAAATCATCGCGTTTATCATAAACTTTGCACGAAACAAACCCATGTACAATAGATAGATGTAAATCCAAAAACGAGGCCTCGGTATCAGATGAATTTGCTTTATTTAAGTGAAATTCTGGGGGAGGGGGGGGGGGGGGGGGGTAGGGGGTAAACTTGACTGATCAACCCATCAAAATAGGTATTATCAATATTTAATAAATCATCCAAATATCTATAAGTGGAGCTTAAAGCTTCAATGATCTCAGACTGGTTTTCAGCAGAAAGGGACATCATGAAGTCTCTCTCATAATAAAACACAAAACAAAAAGCCACAAGTGGTACGCAATAAGTACCCATCGGAATACCCACAACTTGTCTAAATAACTTAGTACCAAATCTTATGTAAATATTGTCAAGTAGAAAGGTGAGAGCTTCACACGCTTTCTGACAGGACCATAAAGTATAATTTTTATGCTCTTCAGAAGTGAAAAAGCATTTCTTACATTACATGCAAGCTAGAGGGATTCTTCCCTATGAAATGTTCATTCAATTAAATCATTAAGTTTTTCTTTTATAAGATTATGAGGAAGAGTAGTGTAAAGGGTGGAAAAATCATAAGTAGACAGACTTAAAGGCTTATTGAGAATTAGAGGGATCTAATTCAAGGTTATGTGGTGCCTGATGCTCTGTCTCTGGTTGGGCCCATCGGAGTCTAACTGTTGGTTTTCTTTTGCTCCAGCATTTCAGTGGTTTCTTGCTGTCGAGTCCTCACCGATGTCTCACCTCTGTGGTTCTTTGATTATTTGTGTTCACGGAGATGTTGCACTGCTGAGTTAGGAGGCCTTCTTGTGGACTGAACAAACTATTTGTCTAAATCGCGACGGAAGTAAGGGCGAGGATTGTGGCCACGTAAAATCTATTTAAGCACCCCCCCCCCCCCCCAGTGGAAATCTTTCCACTGACCGTTCCAAGGCGGTTTATTTATGTTGTTGTTTGTTACTTACTGTGTGTATCACTTGTGTCTTTTTATTTTGGATGGCCATATGGCCATTTTGTGGGAAAGTAACTGTCCTTATTGCCTTCCTTTGTTTAGGTTTCCATTATGGTCTGGTCGCTTCATGTTTGTGATTCTTTCCCTTTGGTGTCTTTGATGGGTAGCGTAAGTAAATTGTATCGATTCCTGATCTTTGTTTTACTTCTACTTTGAAGCATGAAAACGCATGGATTTCAATTTATTTAAAACTTCATTAGATTTTTTTTTATAGACCAAAACAGATTTCTATCTGATCTTTCGCAGACTTTTTCGCAATATTTTATCACATGTTTTTCTGATGGCAGTAAAACACGAAGTTAATAAGAATAGTAAAAGTTAATAAAGAATGCCTTAATAGTACCAAGATGTTGATTCCACTTGTCACTGTATATGATAGCATCACCAATATAAGGACCACAGCCTTCCAGCCCTGCTATAACCTTGTTTATTAAGCGCAATTGTCTTGTTTGTTTGTTTTTTTTTATGTTTTTTGCTGTTTTTTTTTTTTTTCATTCCAAATGGCATTACTTTATAAATACTTAAATAATCCATCCGATGTTGTAAATGCGAATGCAAAAACCTCCTTTGCTCTATTTGTGAGAGAAATGTCAAAAACATTTCAGAAGGTCGTATTTCGTTATGTATTTTGCATTCCCGATATTATCAATGCAGTCATTCATTCTTGGAATAAAAAAGCTGTCTGTTGTACTCAAAGAATTAACATCACAAACGAAATGTCACATCAGGTTTTTGTACAAGAATACAAGTGCTCCATCCACATTGGCTCGGTTCGATGATTGGTTTGAATTGAGGTTTAACGACCCTGCCAGCACTATTTATGTAATTTTGGAGATGCTGCTTCCAATTTTTTATGGGACTTTTTCGCGCCATTGAGATGAAATGACATCCCAAGCCCTGCCGCTCAATGAAACCAAAAGGTTTATATGCATTGGACGGTCAGACTCACACAACTTTGCCTGGGCAGACTTAGTCTTTCTTAGTGGTTTACCAGTACTGTTGTGTGAAACAGAAGTGAAGGTAATTAACAGGAATCGATATAACTAACCTACACCTCCCATCAGAGACACCAAAGGGAAAGAAACACACTCATGAAATAACTAGACCCTAATGGAAACATCAATAGCGGAAAGCCAATAAGGACAGTTACTTTCCCTCCAAATGGCCAATTGGCTATCCAAAACAAAACTATAAGCGATACACACACTCAAAGACAAAACGTGACAAAAATAAACCGAGAAGAACTGCCTTGGAGCGGTCAATTAATATAATTTCACTGACGGGGGGTGGGGGCTTAAATCGATTTTACGTGGCCGCATCCTCGCTTCCGTCGCGATTTAGACAATTTGTCCAGTCCTCATTAAGACTTCCTAACTCATCAGTGCAACATCTCCGAGAGCACAAAAATCAAACAACCACAGAGATGAAACAACGATGAGGACTCGACAGCAACAAGCCACTGAAATACTGGAGCAAAAGAAAACCAACAATTAGTCACCAATGGCCGCGACCAGAGCCAGAGCTTCAGGTACACATAAGTAAGCTTTTACGCTGCAACCGTCATAGAATCTGAGACCTGACCCACTGGCGTGCAATTAAAGACGGAAGCAAAGTTATCAACCGTGATTGGGTTAACTACCATGCGTGCAGTCTGTAGAATGATATTAATGTTGTACCCAATCTTTTTATATGGAAGAACGATTTTTATATACTAAGTTGCCATAAAATTCGAGTTCCTATAGACCTTGTTGCAGAAGAGATTTAAGTTCAACATTGAATATTGAAATTAAATCGGAATGAGGTCTATAACATTTAGAAAAAAAAAGCTTTGCGTAGTTTATGATACCGATAACCCTGATAAAGAAGTTTAGGAGTTAACGATTTATATTGAGTGTTGAAGTCAGTTACATGACTTAACACTCTGGCAAATCGAATTAATTGCGAAATATAAACGCAATAGGATGCCGCACAAGTAACAGCGTCATCCAAGAAAGGAAAATTTACAATCTCAAAATCAAAATCATCGCGTTTATTATACATATTGCAGGAAACAAACCCTTCTACAATAGATAGATGTAAATGAAACAAAAAACGGGGCCTCAGTATCAGAGTGAGTGAGTGTTTCAGTTTTACGTCCCACCAACAGCTAAGGTCATACGGAGACGGGACCTCGGTTTAAAGACTCATCTGAAAGTCTGGAGAAGCCCGGGATCGAACCTGCGACCCCTGGTTTTACAAGTCGAGTAGCGTAACCACTCGACCACGGAGGCTTCTACCTCAGTATCAGAAGAATTTGATTTAGTTAAATGAAGTTTTCGGGTCGGTCAGTTTCAGCTCTGCGTGGAAGCACAATACAGCCCAATCTATTTCTCCAAGCATCGATGGGCGGGGGCGAAGAAGGTATTGTCCAACAAATACTGATTTCTTGTTTTAAGATATTTTGTTTTATAGGATTCATTCTGAACGGGTTTGTTTTGCAGGTTTAGAACCTTGAATGTCCACATCGTGAAATATTTTGTACGTCCGCGATGGAAATAAGTGCTCATATTCAAAATTCAATTGTTTCAGTTAATTTTGTTGGTCTGGCTCTTGATGTGACAGTTTTTGATAAAGATTCTTCAGAGTGTCAGAACTCTGTAGCTTTCATGATCAGATTTCGTTGAATTATCGTACACACAGTCATTTTCATATGATACAAGTGTAACAGAGCTAGCACGATTCACTGATGTTATAGGTGAATTATCTCTGTCTATGCGTTCTATAAGCATGCTAATATGACACATCTGTTTTAGCTTGCGTCTCCCAGGAGTGTTAATTATGTAATTCACATCACTGATCTTTTTGTCTACAGTGTAGAGACCATAATACCTGGCTTGCAAAGATTCTTCAGGGATAGGCAAAGAGCAAGTACACTATCACCTACTTTAGTACTGTTTCTTTTTTCTTTGAGCTGACTGAAGATTGGTCCGAACATTATGGCCAAATACTGATTCAAATGGAATGAATCCAAAAGATTCTTGTACAGATTCTGTAACATCAGCAAATAAAAACAAATGAATGCCTTCTGTGTCAAGGCAATAAGATTTTACCATGTGTTTCAATGTTTGGAATCTTTCAAAGGCACACACTGACATTCAGGATGATATACTGAATAATGCCAAGTTCATGAAATAAATCCAGATACAAAATTTGAACCTTTGCCTGTGGGAAGACCAACAAGGCCTTGGCAATTGTCTTAGTTATGATATTTCTAAGTAAAATGGCTTCAGGAAAACGCATGGAAGCACATATAATGGTCCAAAGATATCCATAATCAGACTTAGTTCTTGGCAAGGGACCTACGCAGTTTATATTATTCGACAAAAAGGTTCATTAAATACTGGTATAGGCTGCAAAAGAGCCTTAGGTATAGTTTGATCGGGTTTTCCTACCAGCTGGCATGTATGACAGGATCTACCATGTAGAGTAACACCAGATTTTAACCCAGGCAAATAAAAATGATAAAGAATCTCGTGACAGGTTTTATTTGCACCTAAATGTCTTGACATCGGAGTTTCATGTGCCAAGTTTAATATTTCAGGGCGATAAAATCGCGAAACCACTATCTCTTCTCGTCTTCTGCTGAGACATATGGCGGACGCCATTTTCTCACCAAAATGCCATTGTTGGCATAATAACAAACTGGTGCCTGAGATACTTCTTGCTCACCTAAAGCTCTTTCAAATAAGGCGAAATTTCAGAAGTACTATGCTGGTCTATAGAAAGCTGTGACCCAAATAATTTGGCATGACCTAAATCAAGAGATGAGTCATTCTCATGAACGTGTGTCTGCGTATCAAGTAGGCATGCAAAATAGAAAGCATCCATGCGGACCAAGTATTTGTCTAAGCAACGACAGAACCAAAGGCCTGGATTATGGCCATGTAAAATCGATTTAAGCCCCCCCCCCCCCCCCCCCCACACACACACACACACACACACATATAGAGAAATACTTTTTGCTGACCTTCGAAGGCGGTTCTCCTGTCGTGGGTTGTTGATCATGTGTTATAGTTTGTCTTAGCATGTATGTATTGCTAATATATTCTATTTAGATAGCCGTTTAGCCATTTTGTGGGAAAGTAACTGTCCTTTCGGCTTCCCGCTAGTGATGTTGGAGCGGTGAAGTAATTGTATCGATTCCTGATCAATGCCTTTATTTTTATCTTGAAGAAAGAGACCTTGTTTTCTCGTCATCAAAAACTGCTTGAGGCGGACAAAGCTCATGAATTTCCTGCTCAAAAGGAACAGGTGTTTGGTCTTTGCAAGGATTAAAAGTCAAAAGTGGGTTAACCAAAACCCAAAACCTTACCTTAAGTCATTGCCTAACAATAAATGAACACCTTTAAAGGGTAAAGAAGGTCTAATACCAACAGCTACTGAACCAGACGACGGGTCTGATGACATATAAACGTTATGAAGCGGACCATTAATAAATCCACATTCCACACTCTGAATAAGGACACTTTGGCCCAAAGACGTCTTCTCAGAAAAAGACAGTGCATTTGCTGAAATATGAGATTGGGGAGCTCCGGTATCTCGTAAGATTGTAATAGGGTTAGGATGGGCATACCTGTCACCATTTAGTGACACAAAACCATCTGATAAGATTGGTAACAAGAGACCCATGGGCCACTAACGCTCATCAGAGGTATACAGGCATGGTGACCATCTTGGTCATGTGACAACAAAAGGCCACCATGCAATCAGTAAAATCCACTGTCTTGCCTTTTTCCACACAATTGTCTATGTGACCAAATTTGACCGTAACGTAAAAACAAGTCAAGGTCAACCAAAGGTCATCATTTGAAGAAAACTGGTAGGGTCCGAGCCCCCGATGCTGCATACCAGGTTTCAAGGTCATCGGCCATTTGGTTCCTTTAAAGGTTTTAGCTGAAGAGAGAGTTATAGTAGATAAACATGTTTGTCTTTCAGCCACCAAGTTTGCTGTGTGTGTTAACGAAGGCCAAGACAAGCTTCCTACGCTATACCGGTTACCAAAACTTCATAAAAAACCTTATAAAGCACGGTTTATTGCAAATTCTAGCTCTTGCACTACCACTGAACTTTCTAAATTATTAACTTCCTGTCTTACTGCTATTAAAACGCACGTAATTAAATATTGTGATAAAGTCTTTGAAAGATCAGGAAGAAATCTGTTTTGGTCTATAAAAAATTCGAATGAGGTTTTAAATAAATTGAAATCTAGACATTTTCGTGCTTCCAGTCTGTCTACCTACGATTTTTCCACTCTTTACATTACACTTCCTCATAATCTTATAAAAGAAAAGCTTAATGATTTAATTGAATGGGCTTTTCACAGAGAAGATTCTCTCTATCTTGCATGCAATGTCAGAAATGCATTTTTCACTTCTAAAGAGCATAAGAATTATACACTTTGGTCATGTCAGAAAGTGTGTGATGCCGTCACCTTTCTACTTGACAATATTTATATTAGATTCGGTACTAAGTTATTTAGACAAATTGTGGGTATTCCGATGGGTACTAATTGCGCACCTCTTGTGGCTGATCTGTTCTTGTATTGTTTTGAAAGAGACTTCATTTTGTCGCTTTCCATTGATAACCAATCTGAAATTATTGAAGCTTTTAGCTCTACTTCTAGATATTTAGATGATTTATTAAATATTGATAATACCTATTTTGATGGTTTGATCAGTCAGATTTACCCCCTAGAACTTCAGTTAAATAAAGCAAATTCTTCTGATACCGAGGCCTCGTTTTTGGATTTACATCTATCTATTGTAGATGGATTTGTTTCGTGCAAAATTTATGATAAACGCGATGACTTTGATTTTGAGATTGTAATTTTTCCTTTTTTGGATGGTGATGTTCCTCGTGCGCCATCCTATGGCGTTTATATTTCGCAATTAATTCGATTTGCTAGAGTGTGTAGTCATGTAACTGACTTCAACACTCGTAATAAATTATTAACGGCTAAACTCCTTAATCAGGGTTATCGGTACCATAAACTACGCAAAGCGTTTTCAAAATTTTATAGACGCCATTCTGATTTAATTTCAAAATTCAATATTGGGCTTAAATCTCTTCTGCAACAAGGTCTATCGGAACCCGAATTTTATGGTGACTTAGTATATAAATTCAGAAAAATATATAACCGCAATGACTTCAGCACCCAATTTCGTAAAATCATTCTTCGATATAAAAAGATTGGGTACAACATGGATATTATACGACAGACTGCATGCATGGTAGTTAACCCAATCACGGTTGGCAACTTTGCTTCCCTCTTTTATTGCACGCCGGTGGGTCAGGCCTCAGATTCTATGACGGCTCCAACGTAAAGGCTTATTGAGAATTAGAGAGATAATGTTGGTTGGTGCCTGATGCTCTGTCTCTGGTCGGGCTCATCGGAGTCTAACTGTTGGTTTTCTTATGCTCATGCATTTCACTGGTTTCTTGCTGTCGAGTCCTCACCGTTGTCTTACCTCTGTGGTTCTTTGATTTTTGTGTTCACGGAGATGTTGCACTGATGAGTTAGGAGGCCATCATGCGGACTGAACAAATTATTTGTCTAAATCGCGACGGAAGTAAGGGCGAGAATTGTGGCCACGTAAAATCGATTTAAGCCCCCCCCCCCCCAGTTGAAATCTTCCACTGACCGTTCCAAGGCGGCTCTTCTGTGGCGATTTATTTATGTTGTTGTTTGTTACTTACAGTGTGTATCACTTGTGTCTTTTAATTTTGGATGGCCATATGGCCATTTTGTGGGAAAGTAACTGTCCTTATGGCCTTCCTTTGTTTAGGTTTCCATTATGGTCTGGTCGCTTAATGTTTGTATTTCTTTCCCTTTGGTGTCTTTTATGGGTGTAGTAAGTTAATTGTATCAATTCTTGATCTTTGTTTTACTTCTACCTTTTATACAATATATGGGCTTGGCAGCCATATTGGTCATGTGAACCAGTCCTTACGTTTAAACTTTCATTCCCCCTTCCCATAGAAGCTCCACGTGTAATTTGGTTTCAATCAACCTAGCAGTTTGAGTAGAGAAGAAGATTAAAATACTGAATCTGAGCCATTCAGGACAATTGTGGGCAAATGACCTTGACCTTTGGAGTTGAAAAACTTCATTCAGCTGATTGCAAATATCATTTCTGTAGCCACAGGTTACCATGCAATCAGAAAAATCCACTGTTTTACCCTTTATCCATACATATGTCTAAGTGACTATATATGACCTTGACGTAAAATGGGTCAAGGTCAATCAAAGGTCATCATTTGAACAAACTTGGCAGGGCCCGAGGCACCGATGCTGCATCTCAAATTTCAAGGTCATCGGCCATTTGGTTCCTGAGAAAAACATTTTTAAAGGTTTTTACCATATATGGGCATGGCGGCCATATTGGTCATGTGACCCAGTCCTTACAAACACACTTTCGTTCCCCCTTCCCATAGAGGCTCCACATGTTATTTGGATTCAATCGACCCAGCAGTTTAATTTGACAAAAAGATAAAAATACTCAATCTTAGCCTTCCCGGACAAAGGTCAGTAAATGACCTTTACCTTCGGAACTGACAAAATTCCATTCAAGTGAGTGCAAATATCATTTCTGATGCCACTAGCTACCATGCAATCAGAAAAATCCATTGGTTTGCCTTTTTTCCATACAAATGTCTAAGTGACCATATTTTGACCTTGACATAGAACATGTCAGGGTAAACCAAATACCTTGACCATTGGAACTGATAAACTTTCATTCAGCTGATTGCAAATATCATTTCTGATGCCACAGGTTACCATGCAGTCAGAAAAATCCGCTGTTTTGCCCTTTTTCCATACAAATGTGTATGTGACCAAATTTGACCTTGACGTAAAACAGGTCAAGGTCAATAAAAGGTCATCATTTGGACAAACTTGGTAGGGCCTGAGTCCCCAAATGCTACATACCAAGTTTCAAGGTTATAGGTCATTCGGTTCCTTAGAAGAAGATGTTTAAAGGTTTTTACCATATATGGGAATGGTGGCCATCTTGGTCATGTGACCAAGATCCCATGAACAAACTTTCTTTCCCCCTACTCATGGAGAACCCAAATGTAATTTGGTTTCAATTGTCCCAGCAGTTTCTGAGAAGTCGTTTGAAAATGTTGACGCAGACGCGGACGACGGACAGCGGACAAATGCCTATACTATAAGCTCGCCCGGAGCCTTCGGCTCTGGTGAGCTAAAAATCCACTGTTTTGCCCCTTTTCCATACAAATGTCTAAGTGACCGAATTTAACCTTGACGTAAAACAGGTCAAGGTCAACCAAAAGTCATGATTTTTACAAACTTAGTACGGCCCAAGTCCCCAATGGTGCATGCCAAGTTTCAAGGTCATCGGCTTTTTGGATCCTGAGAAGAAGATTTTTAAAGGTTTTTTACCATATATGGGCATGGCGGCCATTTTGGTTATGTGACCCAGTCCTTACGAACAAACATCCGTTCCCCCTTCCCATTGAGGCTCCACATGTAATTTGGTTTCAAACTACCCAGCAGTTTAAGCTGAGAAGAAGATAACAATACTGAATCTGAGCCTTCCAGGACAAAGATCAGTAAATGACCTTGACCTTTGGAATTGATAAACTTCTATTCAACTGATTGCAAATATCATTTCTGATGCCACAGGCTACCATGCAATCAGAAAAATCTACTGTTTTGCCCTTTTTCCATATAAATGCCAAAGTGACCAAATTTGACCTTGATGTAAAACAGGTCAAGGTCAATCAAAGGTCATCATTTGAACAAACTTGGTAGAGCCAGAGTCCGCAACGCCACATACCAAGTTTTTAGGACATCGACAATTTGGTTCCTGAGAAGAAGATTTTCAAAGGTTTTTACCATATATGGGCATGGTGGCCATTTTGGTCATGTGAACCAGTCCTTACGAACAAACTTTCGTTCCCTCTTCCCATAGAGGCTCCACATGTAATTTGATTCCAAACTACCCAGCAGTTTAAGTTGAGAAGTAGATAAAATTACTAAATCTGAGCCTTCCAGGACAAAGGTCAGTAAATGACCTTGACCTTTGGAATTGATAAACTTCGATTCAGCTGATTACAAATATCATTTCTGATGCCACAGGTTAATATGCAATCAGAAAAAAAAACTGCTTTGTCGTTTTTCCATACGAATGTCTAAGTGACCAAATTTGACCTGACGTAAAACAGGCTAAGGTCAACCAAAGGTCATCATTTGAACAAACTTGGTAGTGCCCGAGTCCCCGATGCTGCATACCAAGTTTCAAGGTCTGCCGCCGTTTGGTTCCTGAGAAGAAATTTTTTAAGATTTTTACCATATATGGACATGGCGGCCATCTTGGTCATGTGACCAAAATCCCATGAACAAACTTTCTTTCCGCATACCCATAGAGAACCCACATGTAATTTGATTTCAATTGGCCCAGCAGTTTCTGAGGAGAAGTCATTTGAAAATGTTGACGCAGACGCGAACGCGGACGCGGACGCGGACGACGGACGGCGGATCACTACCTATACTATAAGCTCCCCCGGAGCCTTCGGCTCTGGTGAGCTAACTAGATCCCTCTCAGATAATTTTGTGTCAACAAAAGTTTCCTCCCTTGCACAAGACTATAGGTTTGGTCTTAAAGAGGTTAAACCTGTAGGCTTAAGCTCCTCTTGTCGTTCTTTCCTGTCTCAATTTTAAACATTCAGACATGAAATGACCTGTATGTTTACAATAATTGCAAACTACTTGAGATTTAGACGAGGGATTCTGGTATTGTTTTCACCAGAAGTTTTGGAAGGATACTGGCTTTTATTTTCACCAGAAGGTTTGCGTAAATGTATGGCTATAACTGAAAAGTGGATTACTAGGATTGAGTCTTGGACATGTCTGTGGGTTAAAAGGTTGTCTAGCATAAGACCTATTCAGAAATGGATCTTTATGAGTTAAAGCATAATCATCTGCCAAACGAGAAGCTTCCTACAAAGTTTTTACCTGTTTCCCATGAAGAAAAGACTTATTGAATGAATTTATGCACCGTTTAAACACTTCAACAAGAACAAGTTTTTCGTAATCAAATTCTACTTTTTAGAAGAACACCGCCTATTAAATAAGGCCTAAACATTACGCAAACGCGCCTATACAAATACATTGCCACCTTTATCGCGGAAAAAATGAAAACTTTATGATGAAAAATTGTGATATTTTTCATATTTTTGCTCAAAATATAGATTGTGGGCACTCGTTAGAACCGCCTCGAGGCGGTTCTAACGAGTACCCACAATCTTTATTTTAGAGCAGAAATTAGAAAAATAAGGTACTCCGGTAACCCCAGTTTTACTATATAAAAGTGGGGTTCAAGGGGGTCAAAATTATATCGGCGTGTTTTCGTGATGAAGTAGCCGTGTTTCCGTTAACATGCCGGAAAAAATTAGGGCGGTAGGTCGATTAAACTTTTTATTTTTTGTCAACTTTTTATTTGATAATCTTTAAAAGGGATTAATTAAAGCCATATTATCAGAAAACGTTCAAATAATGAGGTTTAGAGCATCAAGGAAGCAAAAGAACAGGATTATAAGTATTAGTTTTGCTTTTTTGACAATTTTATGATATTTTATCAAAAGTGCTAGAAAATATTGAGGTCGGTAGGCATGAAAATCTTTTTATTTTTTCTGGATGGCCATAAAAATTGCAGGGTCGGCACAAAAATCAGGGTCGGTCGGGCTAGCGGAAACACAGTTTTTTTGTGGTTTTTTTTTTTGGCCTAACTGTTCTTTGATTCGAGCAAATTCTACATGGGTCTGGGAAATTTCCTTTTACGATTCCTACATTTCTGCCTGTAAGTCTCAGGGACTAACACGAATGCCTTGAGAATAAGTTCTTTTACCAACTCATAGTCTGAGCTCTGCTCAAGAGTCGGCTGGGTGTAAATGTCTCGAGGTTTACCGACAACAATGCTTTGCAAAAACAAGGTCCACTGCACTTTCGGCCATTTTAATTTTCAGCAACTCTCTCACGATGCAAATTTAAAGTACTTTGTCCTGAACTGGAGGAACTAATAACATCAAAGTTACTACCAAAGTCAAAACGGGCTTAGGTTTTACCCTATCTTGACACTGGAGTTCCAATTCTTCCGTAGAAACTGCCTTTCCCTTTCATTTTCTCCATCCAATTATATCTCATTTTTTCCGTTCCCCAATTTCTCTTTGTTTTACTTCCTGATCTATGTTTCTCTTATTTCCAATTGCCTTCTAATTTCAATTTGTCTCATTTGCTATTCAGTATGCGAAGGCATAATGAGAGACAAAGCAGATGGATCAAAAGTTCTTCATTAACAAAAATTGTACAAAACTATTCTTAATTTCATGCTTTTCATGCTTGTTCTGACAGCAGTGACCCAATAATGGGAAGCAATATCTAGCAAATCTGTCTTTAACGCATGATACATGGTACATAAAGTCTTGACGCAGACAGTGACAACAAGGGCCCCGTTGTTCAAAGTCTCGTTAGCTTAACGAGCTCGTAAGTGGTCATACTGTTCACTGTTCTGGCAAGTTCAATATCTAAAATTTTGGTATTTTTTTTCTGAAAAAATGTGAGCAGCTTTTGCATTTGCAAAAGCTGCTCACATTTGTTTAGCAAAACTATTAGCATATTTGCCGTATTAAATGATCAAAGTTTTAACGATACGTTAACTAACGACGTCGTTAGTTTTGAACAACCGGCGCATAAGGCCATGCCGCTCTCAGTGAACTTCACTTGTGGTCATTTCATATATATTTTTTTGAAACTCTTCGAAAGCTTATTTAAGAAATCTCATTTATCATATGACGTCGCGTCTGAGAGTGTAATAACGCCATTTATTATTTTCGATAATCCACTAGTGGATTAAATATGCAAATTAGCTAGATACGTCCCTTAACGTTACATGTGTAACGTCCTTAATGACGTCGCGTTTACTAACGGCGGAATATTGACATTTTTGTAAACAATCGTGAATAAAATGCGTTTTAAATGTCATATGATAAATAGAATCTTGCATTCGTGCTAATGTATTATTGAATTTATCAAACTCGTTGAGGAAAAGGGATAAAATGCTCGGCAAAGCCTCGCATTTTATCTCTTTTCCTCAACTCGTTTAATAAATTCAATAATACATGAGCACTCATGTAAGATCCTCTATGAACTGAGGACTCGTGTATAGTCATTCAAAACGCAGTGAGACGTGACTGCACTTTTAATTTTGGACTAGTCCGCGTTTTAGGAAAATCACCTTCAGTTGGGATTTTATATTGGGCGATATAGTTTTACTGAGGATCGAGCTGCATCATATTGAGCACTTGGCCACAACTTCTACATAATGGCATTAACAAAAACGTAGTTATAATTTTAAAATCTGTGAAAAAAGAAATCCGAAACCTGCTTCCCCTAAAACATAGAATAGCCTTGTCACGCTTGAACGTTGAACTCTCAAAGGTCGTTGATAAACTATAAGACCTCGGGGCCTGACCGACATACATTTCTTATAACTTTTGAAGTTTTGAAGTTGTTTTTTTTTTCAAAAATGGTGTATCTCTGATTACATTGATTTCTTGTGTGATTACTGGACGTCTCGAAAATTAATTAGCTGTTAAGATTTGCAGAATGACCTTGAAGATTGTAAATAATAAACACAACCTAATTTTCATTGCCCTTTCAATACTGTTGTCAGAGGATAAGTTGAAAGTGACGTCAGCGAATGTTTTTGTTGTTGAGCATTGTCCGCTGAACATTGTCAAATCGGTAATGATAATTACATGTATAACGGTATAATCTGTCTTGCCAACCAATGATAGGTATGGTAATGACAACGGTACAACCTGTCAAACCTACCTGTGGTGGTATTATAAGAATCTTATATGGGTGTGAGGGGTGGATGGAAAAATCCGTCCCGAGGGACACTGTCTGGCATCACGAGTGATGCCAGACAGTGATCCCGAGGGACAGATTTTTCTATCCACCCCTCACACCCATATCGGATTCTTTTTCTTGCATACCTTCCATTTCTATTGCGGATTTTTAATGCTCCTGCCACTTCGGTTACCGACGTCCGCCATTTTGTGATGACACAACAGGAATGTTTAGTGACGTCACGCATGACGCCATCGCGCATGAGGTTGTAATCAACCAGTGCATTTATCAAACACGCGATTATATTCGATTTGGGGTCGGAACACCAGGGTCAGAACATAAACTTCTATCCCAGGGTAAAATCACGGATTTCCTTGTCTGGTGTGCAAGAATATCTTTTTCGTCACTGTCTACTTATCCTCCGATAACGGTCCTATGAAAACTTTATTTATTTATTTATTTATAAAACTATTCCTTAACGATTAAATGTGGGAAACCCTAGAACGCGGCGTCTGATCAGGACCTTCCCTATTTGCATAAAGTTCAACCAATTTCTTAATAAATTTCTTAAACCAACTATACCTGAAACCCCTAAATTTCGAAATTGACTCGTGCTGTATATAAGGGGAAGATTCCATTCAGTACAAATTGGTTATAATAGACATTTCCACGTGTCCCAAGCTAAAAGAGAGAAGAAGAAATGATGTGTTATAGTCAAAATAAAATGTGTTTATCATAGAGCCACCATCACGAAAACACGCCTATATAATTTTGACCCCCTCTAACCCCACTTTAATTTAGGAAAACTGGGGTTTGCAGGAGTAAACCTTATTTTCCTTATTTCTGCTCTGAGATATAGATTGTTGGTACTCATTAGAACCGCCTCAATGAGGCGGTTCTAACGAGTAGATTACCCACAATCTATATTTTGAGCAAAAATAAGAAAAATATCACAATTTTTCATCTAAAATTTTTCATTTTTTCGGCGATAAATGTGTCAATGTATTTGTATAGGCGTGTTTTCGTAATGTCAAAATGCTCTATAAAAGGGTAATCCTTTGGAAGCAAAGCCTAAAACTCAGAACTGAAAACCGTAGAACAAGTTTTTTTTCTGCACCAGACTAGCTAGTTTCGGCCAATTAGGCCTCATCAGTGACCCCAAATATTTCAGACTTCCCGCATTGGAATCGATAATCCAAAAGGACTAGAAAATATAACCCACATTATGTTGGAGGACAGGCAGACTTTTTACGGCCGCCACATCTACAGCTGTAGTGAAGTTAAAATGTTCTATAAAACGAGTAGTGCCTACAACACAGACCTGAGAATCGTAGAGTGTACTTTTTTTCTCTTGGACTGACTAGCTAGTTTTGGCCAGTTAGGCCTCATCAGTGACCCGCAGATATTTTCAAATTTCTAGCAGGGGAATCAATGATCCCAAAGGACTAGAAAATAAGGCCAACCCTTTGAAGAAGGGCAAAGAGACATTTTTACGGCCGCCACACATTCCCTGAAGAATAAGCCTGATATTCTAACACAGCGTGCCTATATAGGCAATGGAAAACAACTGTGTTTTATTCTACAACAAATCACGGCTAGGAAGAGCGTGACAAGTGACGTCATTAAAAACTGCCAATTGTTGACGTCACTAGTCGATTTCCTTGACGTTAGACGGTGTAACGTCATTTTCTCGCATCGAAAACGTTAGAAAAGGATATAAATGCATGTGTTTCAGTCGATAAGTTTAGCGGGATTTCTTCTAACAATGGCGAAAAGTTGTGAGAATTTGAAGGAAACAACAACATTATTGCCGATTTTCAGCGTGTTAGAATCGAAATAGATCAGCTCTAGTTTGTGATTTGTTGAGTAATAAATCACAGTTTGTCGGTCAGTTGTAAGTAGACAAATCACGCGCGCTACGCGCTCGTGATTTACCTACTTTACAACTGACCTCCAAATTGTGATTTATTACTCAACAAATCACAGTTAGAGCTGACCTATTTCTTAAGTATAACATACTCTCATGGAGATAACACACCCGTGTTTAATTGTGAGGATCTGTTAGTATAGAATAATAATAATAATAATAATAATAATAATAATAATAATAATAATAATAATAGTAATAATAATAATAATAATCGACTTTATTTATAGAGGGTAACACATTCAATAAAACACTTGGTTCTCTTTTTTCCCTAGGTAGAAACCGGCACTAAGCAATGTGGATAAAGTCTCTTGATGTACCCGGTGCCTCACGATCTCGTGTCCGATGCTTTACCACTGGACCACAGCGCTCAACTATTGATAGTGGGTACTCGTTAGAACCACCTTAGTGACCAATACATTGATTGGATGTGCTCCTTTCCCAGAAAACATTTAATTTGCCGCCATACCAACGGTAGGTCGGCCCCCGCCCATTGGGGCTTAGTGAAATAAATGGACTGCATGGTGCTTCCACGCAGAGCTTAATCCGGCCGCACAGGAGTACTGGTAAACAGCTTTGAGGATCTAAGCCTGCCCAGGCAAAGCGGTGCGAGTCGGACGGCCCATGCTTGAAACCCCTATTGGTTTCATTGGGCGACAGGGCTTGAGAAGTCATTTCATCTCAATGTCTGGTAAAAGTGCCACAAAATTGGAAGCACCGTCTCCAAAATGACCCATATAGTATTGACGGGGACGGTATAATAATAGTTCGTCTGTCATTACTGACAATGACCAATCTTAATCATATTTGAGAAATGTTACTATTTGTGTGTTCTAAGATGGCTGATGAGACCGATTCTAGATCTGAACTGTCTGTTTCAAATACAGCAACAGAGGCTAGAGAAAGACAGCTATGTTGGTGATGCCTTAGCTCTGGCTTTGCGCTGTGCGCGTTTCTGCTCAGATTCACTGATTCTTTTTGCCTCACATTCATTGGCATCCCTTCTGATGAGACCTCGCCACTTTGCTCTGTCCTGTGTAGTTTGTTCCCACGACTCTGTTGGAATGTTGAAGTCCCTGAAGGAGGCTTTGACATCAACCATAGTGCAGTTTATATTTTACTTTTGGTCCTTTGAGATCAGCGTGAATATTCTGAGACATCGGAAATAAATTATTGGTTTAGACTCATATTCTAGAAGGTTTTTAATTATTTGGACCCCATTTTGATTTATATCAGTCTTTGAATCGACTGCCTATTCGAAATTCGCAAAATTGCAGTATGTTTCCTCTGGCTTTCTTTGCCGGATTATTACAGGGTCACTGATGAGGCTTTATTAGCCGAAACTACGTAGTATGACCCATCTTATTTCTTATGAATGTTTTCATTGCTCTTAAAGGAACTCATTTTTGATTTTTATTTGCCTTCACTGCAGCTGGTGTTGTGCCGTGTGGCGGCCGTAAAACGTCTCCCCGTACATCAACCATAGTGCAGTTTATATTTTACTTTTGGTCCTTTGAGATCAGCGTGAATATTCTGAGACATCGGAAATAAATTATTGGTTTAGACTCATATTCTAGAAGGTTTTTAATTATTTGGACCCCATTTTGATTTATATCAGTATTTGAATCGACTGCCTATTCGAAATTCGCAAAATTGCAGTATGTTTCCTCTGGCTTTCTTTGCCGGATCATTACAGGGTCACTGATGAGGCTTTATTAGCCGAAACTACGTAGTATGACCCATCTTATTTCTTATGAATGTTTTCATTGCTCTTAAAGGAACTCATTTTTGATTTTATTTGAGGGTATCCTTGTAGCGCTTCTTCTGACCCAATTGGGCCCATTTCTAGTTCTCCATAAAGTATTTTCATTGGCAAACGTTCCTCAGGCATTCTGGTAACATAGCATGTCCATCTTAACTGTGCTAATTTCAGAAGAGTATTTACACTTTGCATCCCTACCTTGTTCATGACTTCTGTGTCTGGAATCCTGTCTTGCCACTTAATCTTTAAGAGTTTTCTAAGACAGCTAGTATGGAAGCGATTCGGTCTTTTGGCGTGCCGTTGGTAAACTGTCCATGTTTCACCTGCATACAATAGTGTTGGCAGCACCACAGCCCTGTAGACTTTCAGTTTTGTCTCAAGTCTGATTCCACTTCGATCCACGTAGTCGGCCAAATGCTGCACTAGCTTTGGCAATCCTGGAATTGACTTCATCATCAATGTGCACGGCTCTTGGCAGTGTGCTCCCAAGGTAGGCGAACTTGTGTACCACTTGCAATCTTTGACCTTTCACCGTGATGATGGGCTCTTTGTACGGCTTATTAGGTGCTGGGTGATAGACTACTTCAGAGATCTACGAGTTCCCTTTCCGTTTGAATAGGTGGATAATTGACGCTACCTTGAATTCTTGAGGGATTGCCCCTTTTCTCCACATAATAGTAAAATCTTAATCATAGTTGTCATTGTCAGTAATGACAGACGAACTATTATTGTTTTTGAACCATATATCGGGTCCATATATATGTAAGTAGTCTAAAAAAACTGTTTCTGTGTTTCTGGTCCGACTTGTTCGTGATGTTGACAAATACGTGACGAAAATCTGTAAGTATTGATGCAATTTCAATTGTTCTGTGCAAGTCTGGAGCGACTTCTCTTCAATCTTACAAAAGTTCTGTCTGGGCCTTGAGGCAAAATCCAATTGAAAACAATATCATGCATATAAGACTATGATTAATGATTATAGATATGTCCTACTGAGAAATGTATACGTAACTAAGTTGCCGATTGAATCACAGTGAAATTCCTATATTAAGACCACCTCTTGGACTGTTCAAAAATGGTCTTTAAGACCAATTTTGAACAGTTCCAAAGGTGGTTTCTGTCAGAGGACACTGTATGCAGAAAACACAAAGAAAACAAAAACTGCAACCTACTGAATAAGTTTTTTAAAGCGGAATTCATCTTAATTTTAGATGATCTTAATAGCGGGATTTCACCGTATTTCGTATCAAAACATTTCGTACCCTGTCCTGCAAAACACGATAAACGATATAGATTCAAATCTTAAGTCATCTGATCAGGATCTACACTTTGGAATTTAGCTGTAAATCGAGCAAATGCAGTATATCAAGCTATTTCATTGGATCATAGTCAGAATAGGTGTGGCAAATTCATCTATGCAGCAGGACAAGGTTAACTACGAATTTCTAATTGGTGATGGAAACAACAGCTCTATTGTTCACCACTTTGACTGGCTAATTCAGAAGACGGCAAATTGTTGATATTTTTCTTCATTAAAAAAAAAAAAAAAAAAAAAAAAAAACATTTAAAAACGTCGTCTACTGAAAAAAAAATGCAGAGCTTCGAAACCCGCTTTGACATAACCATAACACACCCATATATGCTGGCGTCTCTTATATCTGTTAAAATAGCATTTTACCAGACGATATCCCAGCCAGCAAAGAATGTCGGGCCAACGGCGGTACGACGTGGCAACGTCGTACCGCTATTGGCCCGACGTTGGCCCGTGGTTTGTGCTGGCAGGGATTTTTTCTCTTCATCAAACATGCATGTATATTATGGGGTGTCGTTTAAAAGACTCGTTTTACAATTTTATCCATTTTTATTGACATCCATAATTCGATTTATGGATATCCATAATTCGAATTATGGGTATCCATAAATCAGCCGAATAATGGATATCCATTATTCGAATTATAGATATCCATAAATCGATCTGAATTAGTGATATCCATAAATGAATGTGTTGTTAACATTTTAAAATTTATGAGCAGGACAAACGACATTCTTTCCTGAGCTGAATAGGAAAGTATCTTCACTTCTTCGTATTTCAGTTTTTATGAGCATTAAAAATTTCATGCTCACTTGAGTGGAGCATGAATTAAGTTTTATAACCAAGGGGCCTGGTGTGGCCTTCTCTTCTCCTTTTCACTTTATACCGTCTACTTTATGATTTCTACATGTCTATGGAACACTATAAAGCTTGTATCGTTACTTTATATAAAAACCTGGGGGTACAAGGGCATATATTACTTTTCATAGTTTCCATCAAAGCATAGCATAGTTTGCGTTCGTTAGAACAGCCCCTTTGATGCAGTTCTAACAAGCACCCACAATTATACCTGTTTCTAGCAGAAAAGGGAATTCATATAATAAAGTTTAAAATCTGTGCCTTAAAATGCCAACTTCAGAATTATGAAGAAACTGTGTCGTATTGGTATGTTCATCTAATTACGAGTACAGTGAAACTCCGCTATTATGACCAGCCAAAATTAAAATAATAATAATAGACCTTATTTATAGAGGGTAACACATTTAGTACTAGTACTAATCTTCCATGCGGCCCTCTTTTCATGGGTAGGAACCAGTACTAAGCAATGTGGATAAAGTTTCTTGCTCAAGGAAACAACACGTGGCACTTGCGGGGATTGAACCAGGCTAACTCTGGATTTCAAATGCGATGCTTTACCACTGCACCACAGCGCTAAGACTGATTCTTCTTTTAAACACATATTTATAGGTTGCTTTAGTTTTCATTCTATGTATTTCTCTTCTAAGAGACCACCTTTGGCAATGTTCAAAAGTGGTCTATTTCTCTTCTAGGGGACCACCTTTGGCACTGTTCAAAAGTGGTTTATATATCTTCTTAGAGACCACCTTTGGCACTGTTCAACAGTTGTCAAATGACCACTGTTGAACCGTGCCAAAGGTGGTCTTGATAGAAGAATTTCACTTTAAGTCTCTGCAAATTCCAGCAAGTGCAAACTTGTTCAAATCTGAGGATAATTACAGGAATCTGTTAATGTAACCATACAGTTAGAGTCATTACGATAACAAAGTTTTATCATGACAGAACTTATTTAACAGGTCTCGTCTTCAGACAAACCTCGTTATCACTCTGAGCGGTGCCACAATAGCGTAAGTATCTTGGCTTGTTCAAAAACAGTCCCCGTCGCAAGATTTGTGAATAACCTTAATGAGGTGGCTCTGTCCTAACCTACAACCAGTCACGTTCTTGGTCTGTAAAAGTGTCTTGTAATTACTTGGTCTTAGCTTGGCTATCTCAATCAATGTTCGTTAATCTCCTTGCCGCACATTGAAAATTATTTAAAATACGGCTTCCTTCTAAATAACCTATTAACCGTAGATCCACTGAATAAGCCAGATACCAAGATTGTTTTCTCAGAATATCAAATAGACAGGAAGAACAGAACGTTATTCACAAATATAGATATAGGTAACAAGCATGAAAATAGTACCTGCACATGATGTGCCATACAACCGTCATTATATTGCTTCGGGACTTCAATCAGATTAACCCACATTAGGCAGGAAATCACAAAACGGGACAAAATTGGCAAACCGTGCAGGCTCGGATCAGACGCCGCATTAGAACCTTCTAACGAATACCAAAACATATTTATACCGCAATCAGGCATTATAGTGACTAATAAACGGGGTCGAATAACTGCACGCTATAATCGGTATTGACCTATAATACCTTCTACTGACCTATAATACGTCTAGTGGCCGTTTATAGACCTGACCTACTTTTCATGTCACTAACTTACAAGTGTAAACAATAACATGCAACCTTTTATGCATGGGAAAACAACGAAACTGCAAGTTAAAATCTTTGCAATATTTATTTGCACAGATTTTCAGAAATGTCATCTAAATTCTTACCTTCTCGGCCTTTCCTGGTTTGAATGACCCGTTAGGATAACTACGCACTGCTACTGCAGTTGCGTCACAACCTCGAAAATAATCTCTAATATGTTCTATAAAAGGGATGTCCTTTGGAAGCAAGGAATACACCACAGAAGTGAAAAATATGGAGTGTACATATTTTCTGGGCCAGACTAGCTAGTTTCGGCCAATTAGGCCTCATCAGTGACCCTCAGATATTTTCAAAATTCCACAATGGAATCAATGATCCCAAAGGACAAGAAAATATAATCTACACTATGATGTAGGGCAGGGAGACGTTTTACCGCCGCCACACATTCCCACACACCAGTTGTAGTGAAGTCATATATGTTCTAAAGCTCAAATAAACTATTTATTTGCAGTTTTTCATACAGAATGTAAAGCGCTGAGAAACTTTTATTCGAGCGTCCATGTTGTTTCCTACGTCTTTAGAGCGCGGTGACGTCAGGAACTTTGCACTCGTTGACCTCACATTATACTACGTGTGCGCGCCATGGCACTGAATGTCGTTTAACTTGCCACACTGTCTGCTGACTTTTTTGCTTAAATTTGCAGCTAATTGCAAAACCCCTTGATTGTTTTGAATTGCGGTATAAACTGAATACATGATTAGTGTCGCTAAAGCTCGCCCTATAAAATTGTCTAAGGCTCACCGATTATATTTTATTATTAAAGACACTAACCATGTATTTACTATGTCTAGAAACAGAAATAAGAAAAATAATGTGTATCCCTGTAAACCCCACTGGGGTGTGGTGCGGTGCTCATTACACGGACTTGTTAAGATGATGCAAAGTCAGATAAGCAAAGACTCTGGCCAGACTGTTAAGAGCCTGAGTTGGTATTGCATTCTTTTCTATGTTGCGTGGCGTCCTGTTATATGTTATAATAACTTCTGAATTGAAAGTGTCGAAAACAGTCGAAATGAAGTTTCAAAAATCGACAAGATCATAGACGTAATACAGTTAGACGGAAATAATTTCTGAACAGAAACTATGCAGCGATAATACCCTGATTCCTGCAATATGTGATTCACTGTTATTTCTAGTAAAAAGAGACTAACTCACTCGCATAATGTCTGTGGGTTTGTAATTAACAACTGATCTTTATCAATGACACAGACGTGTGAGATGGTGTGCGAGAGTTGTTCAATAAGTATCTGCTTATACCTAATTAGAGTCACGCCTGACTTTTTTTCAAATAGTCACCCCGCAGCAATAAGCACTTCCTCCATTGATGTTCCGAGGCTGAAAGTCCATTTTAGTAGAATTCATGGTCTTTAGAGTCAATTCACTCTCCAACCGCTGCCTTAAGCTTTTCATCTGACCGGATGTGACGTCCACGCAATTCAGTCTTCCAGTTCGGAAACAGAAAGTAATCACTGGGTGCCGGATCAGTAGAATACGGTGGATTGGTCTCAGAATATCAAATAGATAGGAAGAAATAGAATGTTATTCACAAATATTTTAAACCGTTCCGCTTCATGCGTCCACAGAAACTTGCAAGTATGTTTGGCACCAAACGCACTGCAACAGCACACTTTTTGTAATTTTTTCACGCCTTTACTTTACTATAGATGCATGTTATTTGTCCAAAATATTAGCAGAATAGTCCCCATTAATAGTCTGGCCATGAGGTAAATTCTCCATCGACGGAAACCCATTGCTATCCCAGAACACAGTTGGCATGGCCTTGCCAGCCGTTGTCTACTCTTCTGTTTAGTCTCAGGATCACAGTGATGGATCCCAGTTTCGTCCCCGGTAACAATTCTTTCAAGACAGTCTTCGGGATCAGAATCATAGCTTTCTACAAGTGACTCAGACATGGACACTCGGACAGCTCGTTGTTCTTTACTGAGCCACTTTGGCACCTAAGGCGCTGAAAGCTTCCTCATGACCAGCCGTTCATATAAAATGGTAAAAAGTTACTCTCAGAAATCTCCAATCTTCTAGCCATTTCTAAAACATTCATTCACCTGTCCTGCTTCTTTACTATTTCCCTTCGATTTTCAACAGTTACTTCATCAGCAGCGTTCACAGGTCTTCTGCTACGATTCTCATCTTCCAACGTTGCCCGACCATGTTTTAAATCAGCCAGCAGACTTTTAACAGTTAAATATGAAGGAACAGTCTTTCCGTAAACTTCACACGAATCCTCATAAACCTGGTTCGTCTTCTTTTTCAAAAACAGTCATCTAATCACTGCATCACGAAAACACACCTATATAATTTTGACCCCCTTGAACCCCACTTTTATACAATAAAACTGGGGTTTCCGGGGGTATACCTTATTTTTCTTATTTCTGCTCTAAAATATAGATTGTGGGTACTCGTTAGAACCGCCTCTATGAGGCGGTTCTAACGAGTGCCCACAATCTATATTTTGAGCAGAAATAAGAAAAATATCACAATTTTTCATCTTAAAATTTTCATTTTTTCGGCGATAAAGGTGGCAATGTATTTGTATAGGCGTGTTTGCGTAATGGCTCTGTACTCAGTTTGTGAAGACAATTCGACAACACTGGCCCCTGTCATGTTGTTTTACCTCGCACGGACTACAAATACGAGACTGACCGATAACATTTTGTGTAACCATGAATAAGGCAGTGTATAGTATGTGAAAAGCGTGCACTTGCCACAGCTCAGTAACTGCTTTAGGCCAGTTAAATATTGAACGACCCTCGTAATGTTTTAATAAGTCTAAAAATAAAACTTCACTGGTGAAAATCTGTATTTTTCCAGCTGCAGACTAAGACTAATGTGCTCGTCAGAACCGCCTAATGGACGGATAAAAAATCCAAATATAAAAGATTAACAAAAGCATGCGTGATATGCATTTTTATAGGTATATAAATATAAGTTACCATGTGGAAATCGTGTTTTTTTTTTGTTTGTTTTTTTGTTGATGTTTTCAGGTACAATATCACGAAAACAAGCCTATATCATTTTGATCCGCTTTAACCTCATTTTTATAGGTAAAACTAGGGTTTTATTTTTTTTTAGGCCTAGTTGGCCGAAACTAGCTAGTCTGGCCCAGAAAAAAATGTACACTTCATATTTTCTAGTTCTGTGGTGTATTACTTGCTTCCAACGGATAACCCTTTTATAGAACATATTTATAGGGATATACCTTTTCTCTTATTTCTACTCAAAATCAAAGATTGTGGGTGCATGTTAGAACCGTCTCGCCGCGACTGTTCTGACGAGTACCCCCAATCTCTGTTTTGAGCAGATAAATGAAAATATCAAGCTTTTTCATCTGAAAATTTTCTTTTTTGTGGTAAATGTTCAATATATTTCAATAGGCGTGTTTTCGTAATGCATTAAGATAATGATGATCTTATATCTAAAGTTTGAAGTTGATGCATTTGACGGTTTGTAAGTTATGAATAAAATACGAAAGGGTACTTCAATATGGCAACTGTCAATAACTTCAGCTTTATTTTTATTTGGATATCTATATTGGTTTTGAAATTAAGATGAAAACAAAAGACGAAAAAAACAGATTTTTTTTTGTTTTTCAAAAGGCAATAACCCTCAAAGTATTATAGTTAGAGTTTAGTAACTTGCCTTGAAATTGTTTAATGTTATTGTGATCTTGCCTTCAAAGGTTGAAAATGATGCGTTTGAAGGTTTGTAAACATGAAAAATGTTGATAGACAGACGGTCAGATGGACAGACAGATGGACTGACGGATGGATGGACGGACGTACAGATGGACAGACAGACAGGGTATTACTATAGGGCAACTGTCAGTAACTATAGGAAGTTTCATTTGGATATCTATAGAGATTTTAAAATAAAGATAAAAAAGACGAAAAAAGCTGAATTTTTAAGTTTTTCAAAGGGCCATAACTCTTAAAGTACAGTAAAGTAACTTGTCCTAAAATTGTGTAATGATAATGAGACCATATATTTAAAGTTTGAAGTTGATAGGTTTGGCGGTTTGTAAGTTATTAAGAAAAAAAACATGAAAAAGCTGAATGTTTAAGTTTTTCAAAGGGTCATAACTCTGAGAGTATTGAAGCTACAGTTAGGTAACTTGCCATAAAATTGTGTAAGGATGACGAGACCATATATTTAAAGTTTGAAGTTGTTAGGTTTGACGGTTTGTAAGTTATTAAGAAACAACATGAAAAATGTGGACATTTGGACAGTTTTAAAGTTTTTCGAAGGGCCATAACTCTGAGAGTATTGTAGCTAGAGTTACGTAACTTCACATAAAATTGTGTAATGATATTGTGACCTTATATTTAAAGTTTGAAGTTGATGCGTCTGACGGTTTTTAAATTATTAAGAAAAAAACATAAAACAATGTGGACGGACAGACGGAGAGACAGACGGACAGACAGGGTGATTACTATAGGGCACCCGCAAATAAATTTGCGGGACCCTAATAATAGTAATAATAATAATAATAATAATAAATAACGACTTCATTTATAGAGGGTAACATATTAGTACTAATCTCACATGTGACCCTCTTTTCTCCCTTTCTTCCTCTTCCTGGATAAATACAGTCTCTTGGTCAAGGAAAAAACACAACACAAATATTTTTCAGCAAAAAATAGGAAAATAGAAAACCAAATTTTGTTTTCTTTATAAAGTTGTGTTAAGAGGGGTGTTCATTACGCAGACATATGAACCTGGGATCAGTTTTCAAAGCATCATTAGCTTAACAATCTCGTAAGGGGTCAAATTGTTAAATGTTCTAGCCAGTGCAATATATTATATAGTGTGATGTTTTGCTGAAAAAAATGTGAGTTTGCTGCTCACATTTGTTTCGGCAAAAATATAAGTATATTTGCCATATTAAAGGATCAAACTTTTAACGATATGTTGACTAACGACGTCGTTAGTTTTGAACAACTGGTCCCTGATGTATCGCATGGATATGTAATGGTCATGCCGCCCTCACCAAACCACCTAGTACCTGTAAATGGTAGGATTGGCCACTTTCTTCTTACAGCCATCGACTGTAAATAAAACCTTACCCTGTTGATCACACAAACAGTTGGATTAAAGAGAGAATGAAACAAAAAACAATATGGTAACAAATTGATTCATTATAGGTTATCAGGATAAAAGACAAATGAGAGACACCGATCGATGGATTTATCTGCGGCGGGGCTCAGCAAACCTGAAAACATACCATGGGAACCAGCGAAAAGTCACATGAGCATGCGGAAACCTATAATCCATTCTGAAACTTCCGTTTATGGATAGCGCAGCTCATGCGACTACTAAGAGACTCTGATCAGGATGGGCGCATGCATAGGCTGATCCGAATCGTTGATAGTTCTATTTGTCATCATGGAAGGTTTATCGCGTTCCGTCTCATCTGTAGAGGAAAGAAAATTACAGTTTTGACTGAGTATGATCCTGTAACTTTTCTGTAGAAAGACTCTTTACACTGTAGTTCAGGGATATTTTATCTAGTTTTCATTAAGTTTTCATTAAGGAGAACGAATTTATTTTCAGGGGAGAAAATGCTTTCAAACATAGTATATGTCCCTTTGCAACCTCGCAACAAGTCAGCATGCATGCCTCTCTTGCTCCAAACACTGGCATGTCAGTGACCATGTCATAGTGCGAAGGAAGGACAGCCAGAATGTCAGACTAAGACAAAATTATGCTTGTTGTCAACAAACTCAACTAGCGCACTCAGGCTGAACGGTAGTCCCCAAGGCAAGGAAGTGCCAAACAGACAATGTCACCTTATAAAGGCTCCAGTGAAATAAAGAAGCCATCTCTCAAGAATTCGCGGATGCACCAATTATCGGGAAAAGAAATCCTTTAAGGGGAAGGGGAGCATCTTCAAGGGGGGGGGGGGGGGGCAACTCTTGCGAATGCATTTAGTCTCCCATGTCAATAGGGGTCAAATCTGAAAAAGTACTGATCGTGTCTCTGACACCTAGGAGCTCACAATCAATACCACAACGACTGAAATGGTATATTAGCCCTCATCTATGAGCCCACCAACATCAATTGTTTCGGCTAATAAGGCCTTATCAGTGACACTCAAATGTTTTCAAAATCCCACAATGCAAAATAGAAATGAAGACAATGATCAGGAATCGATTCAATTAACCAATAGCTCCCATTAGAGACACCAAGGGGAAATAAACACAAAACTGAAATAACTAGACCCTAATGGAAACATCAGTAGCGGAAAGCCAAAAGGACAGTTACTGTCCCACAAAATGGCCAATCGGCTATCCAATCAAAACGATACACACTCTCAAAGACAAACCATAACAAAAATAAACCGCGACAGAAGAACCGCCTTGGAACGGTCAATAAAAAGGACTTCACTGGAGATGGGGGTAGGGGCTTAAATCGATTTTACGCGGCCGCAATCCTCGCCCTTACTTCCGTCGCGATTTAGACAAATAATCTGTTCAGTCCGCATGAAGTCATGCAATGCTGATTTCACTTCCATTCCAAACACTTCCTCCGCCGAATGCTACACTAACTTTGGCAAGCCCAGAATTGACGACATCATCAGTGAGCACATTCTTTGACAATGTGATTCCTTGGTAGTCGAACTTGAGAACCACTTGCAGTCGATGTTGGAAAGGTTACACTACACAAACAGTAGCATTTAATTATGACTTGTAATTGCCAGTAATCATCACGAAAACACGCCTATATAATTTTGACCCCCTCGAACCCCACTTTTATATAGTAAAACTGGGGTTTACAGGGGTAAACCTTATTTTTCTTATTTGTACTTCAACATAACGATTGTGGGTACTCGTTAGAACCGCCTCATCGAGGCGGTTCTAACGAGTACCCTCAATCTATATTTTGAGCAGAAATAAGAAAAATATCGCAATTTTTCATCATAAAATGTTCGATTTTTCGGCTGTAAAATAGTCAATGTATTTGTATAGGCGTGTTTTCGTAATGGTCAGTAATGACAAGCAAACGAATATGGTTCAATTGGGAATTGCTCTTATTTCTGCTAAAGACAACAGACTTATAGTTTGATTCGGTCACTTTCTCATCCAGGCTCCTAAAATCATTTGTTTTAACCCTTCTCTTGCTGAATATTCATTTAAGCCACACCCATTTCTGTCTATCAGCCAATCAAATTACCTGGTGTAATTTATAGCTACAAATTTATAAACTGAATGCCAAACAGTGTAGGTCCCGATCAGATGGCTTCTTCAGAAGCCATCTGATCTGGATCTACACTGTTTGCAAAGAAAGGGGTTGTCGTGAACAGCAAGATAAGGGTTAAGCATGAATCAAGATAAAATAGAAGCTCAAATGACATCTGTAGAACCATGACAGAGAGCACTGTAACCTGTACTTCTCATTCCAAGAATAATAAGTTATTATCTGAAGAGTGCAAGTAATGCTGACCTTATTATAGTTGGCTAAAGTTAATCGGATTCCTTCTCGCAAACATTGACCAAGATTAATTTTAGCAGCGTAAAACTGTTTTTCCCTACAAAGTCCTAAGACTGTTTACTTTATCATATACCCTTACATGGAATCATGGCTGAATCATTACGATAACACACGCGTGTACATATTAATTTTATCATATGGCGTCGCGTCTGAGAGTGTAATAACGCCATGTTATATTTTCGATTCTAACATGACGTTAACGTTTTTCCCATTGAACCCAGTGGAAATGTCAGCGTTTGCAAATATGCGATAATTCACGTCGTCAACGTGGTGCGTGCAATTTGGCGTCATCGTGACGTTGCATGTAAACATTTCCTTCTGTCGACATCCGCTGCAAAATAGTCCCCAAGATAACGCTTTGTTACTACTGTATTTCAGTTTAGCATCATGTTAGAATCGAAATAATTTCCACGCACCCGGTGTGTTATCGTGATTAACACACGGTGTTGTCGGGCAGATGCGAATATTAATTCACTCCGGCTTCGCCGTCGTGAATTAATATTTCGCAATCTGCCCTCCAACACCGTGTGTTAATCACGATAACACACGGTACGTGGAGATTATTTCTTAATTATCCACTAGTGGATAAAATTTGCAAAAGCTAGATACGTTCCGTAACGTTACATGGACGACGTCCGTAACGGCGTCGCGTTTACTAATGGCGGAAAATTGACATTTTTGTAAACAATCGTGAATAAAATGTGTTTCAAATGTCATTTGATAAATAGAATATTGCATTCGTGCTCATGTATTATTGAATTTATTAAACGAGTTGAGGAAAAGGGATAAAATGCTCGGCGAAGCCTCGCATTTTTATTCTTTTTCCTCAACTCGCTTAATAAATTCAATAATACATGAGCACTCATGTAAGATCCTCTATTATATTATATACAGTGAAATTCCGCTATTAAGGCCACCTAAAATTAAGACTAATTCTGCTACAAAAAGCTTATTTTGAAGGGTGCACTGATTTTTTCTTTGTGTTTTCTGCCTACAATGTCCTCTGGTCAGTAACCACCTTTGAGACCGTTCAAAAGTGGTCTTAAAGACCCATTTTGAACAGTCCCAAAGGAGGTCTTAATATAGGACTTGTACTGTATATACTCTGCACGATATGTATATGGAGTCGGAAGGGGAGGAGGTGCCGACAAATAAATAATAATAATAATAATAAAAAAAAAACACCCGTGCAACATAGTACATTTTTTCACATCTCCAAAATGGTTACTTTTCTGTTGAAAATCCGTGATATTTTTATGCCCCCGCATCGGCATGATGCCGGGGGCATATAGTTTTTGGGTTTGGTCTGTACGTGTGTGTGTACGTACGTACGTGATCCTGTAACCTCAGGTTAAGGTTTTTGTAACAGGTAGAGCCTTAACTTTTAGAACTCATATTTTCCTAACCATTCGATCGAACTGGTTCATCTTTGGTATGATAATAGATATAGGTCCAAAGTTTTATTAAGCAATTACCATCCCATGCCTGTGACCTCAAGGTCAAGGTCACAGACTTAGAAATTTTCAATGTTAAAGACTCAGGTTAAGGTATTTGTAACAGGTAGACCTGAACAGTTTAGAATTCATATTTTCCAAACCATTTGATGGAATTTAGTATGCTAATAGATATAGGTTCAAAGTTTTATTCAGCGATACCACCACCCATGCCCATGACCTCAAGGTCAAGGTCATGGACTTAGAAATTTTCCATGTTAAAGACTCCAGTTAAGGTATTTGTACCTGGTAGAACCTGAACTTTTAGGATGGCTTTGGTTGATATGATGATAGATATAGGTACAATGTTTTATTTAGCAATACCCCCACCCATGCCTATGACCTCAAGGTCAAGGTCACTGACTTAGACAATTTTAATTTTTAAAGATTTTAAAGAGCTCATTTTCCAAACCATATTATGGAATCCTTTTTGCTTATATATGCTATGATGATAGATACAAGTCCAAATGTTTTACCAGTCCAAATGTTTATTTGGCAATACCCCCACTCATGCCAGGGCTTCAAGGTCAAGGTCACAGACTTAGAAATTTTTAATTAGATATTTCAAGAGTTGATATTTTCCAAATCGTGCGATGGATTGAGTTTATATTTGGTATGATGTTAGATACCTGTCCATTTTATTCAGCGATACCCCCACCCATGCCCATGAGCTCAAGGTCAAGGTCACAGACTAAGAAATTTTTAATTAGATATTTTAAGAGTTTACATTTTCCAAATCGTACGATGAATTAAGTATTTGGTATGATGATTGATACTGGTCCAATACCCCCACCCATGCAGGTGCCCTAAAGGTCAAGGTCACAGACAAAGAAATTTTTTATTTAAAGTTTATTAAGAGCTCATACTCACCAAACCATATATATTTGCTTCATATTTGGTATGATGATAGTTACAGGTCCAACGTTGTATATACCCCCACCCCTTACCTCAAGGTCAAGGTCACAGACTTAGTCTTATTATGTTTTTTTAAGTTTTAGGGCTCATATTTATAGATTGGCTTCATATTTGGAATGATGATAGATACAGGTCATAAGTCTCATTCACCCATACCAACGACCCTGCCCATGACCTCAAGGTCAAGGTCCCACACTTAGAAAATTTTGTTGCAACATGGATTTTCGGGGTGAGACGGTGCCCTTGGCGGGAGCATCTGTGTCGTCTGGACACATTTCTAGTTCTTATTTATACTGCAACTATAGGTTATGGATGCCCACAACCTATGTCTTGGAGCAGAAATTAGAAAAAATACTGTATACCCCCCCCCCCCCCCCCCCCCGTTAATCACATTTTTTTATATATATAAAGTGGGGTTTAGGGGTGTTGTTGTTGTAAACAAACTCGTTTACGTTATTACAAAGGCGATCAGCAAAGACTCAAGTGAGGTTACGCATACGCACAGTCTTATCAGAGCAGCCATACTACAATTCATCCGTCTACTTCTATAAGCTGCGGACAACAATAAGGGCCTTTTCCCCATCTAATGTTTCAAACATTGATAAAATATCGATGTAGGAATAAGTGTATTCAAAACTGTCATTTGGAAAGGTAAATCGGCGGTTTAACGGCATGAAATGTCGCTTTATGGCGACCGTAAAACCACTGATTTACCTCCCGCAGGTAACCCTCCTGCGTTGGGAAATTGTTGGTAGGGAAATGGAAACCCTGCGTCAATGCTTCAAATATTATGAATACAGGTCTACAATCAAATTACCCCATTTACTGTTGTCCGAAGATAAGTTGATAGTGACGTCAGCGAATGTTTTTGTTTGCATTGCCCACTGTTGTCTGAAGGTAACGACGCTTCGGTAATGATAATTATAACGGTATAGTCTGTCTTGCCAGCCAATGATGGGTATGATAATGATAACAGTGCAACCTGTCAAACCTACCCATGGTGGTATACTCTTAATGTCACTGTCGACAGCAATATTTTTGGAGTGCTTTGCTTGAATATATGGAAAGACCAAACTGAAATACCCAAGGTTGAATAACTTCCATCTTACGAGCTATCTACCACTTCTGGGGCATTATGGCATCTCTTGATGCAGTTTATTAACAACTGAGCCGGGGCAAGCCGTTTCTATAATTTACATGTGCGCCCTGCAAAGATTAAGATCAGCCTGCGCATCCATACAGTCAGTGACTTTGCCGTTTGAATATCTCTCAATATAATTTCATAATCAACGAAAATATAACTTAAACTTCTTAGGTATCAAAACGGTATCGTGCCAGATTTCCATATCATAAATATTTCTGCATTCGTGGTTCTCTATTTGTCATTTATGGAAAACAGGTGTCATACCGAGAGGATTATATTGTCTATCAAACAACCGTGTATATTTAACCATTTGTGTACCAAATGGAATATTCCACCCCCGCCCATTGGGGCTTGAAGAAATAGTTCGGGCTGCATGATGCTTCCACGCAGAGCTGGAACCGACTGCACCTGGGTAATTGTAAACCGCTTATAGGTTCTAAGCCTGTCCAGGAAAAGCGGTGCGAGTCGGACCGTCCATAAATATAAACCATGTTGGTTTCGTTGGGCGGCAGGGCTTGAGAAGTCATTTCATCTCAATGTCGGGTAAAAGTCCTACAAAATTGGAAGCAACGTCTCCAAAATTACCTATACAGTGTGGACGGGGACGTTAAACTTCAAATCAAACAAACAAAAAAAAAAAAAAAATGGAATATAAAGCAGGTTTCCTTTAAAAAATTTAGGGGTGTCAGGTTGTGTTTCCTTCAAGATTTATTTTGAAAACTTTTTGCAAACAGTATAGGTCAGGGACCAGTTGTTCAAAACTAACGACGTCGTTAGTTAACGTATCGTTAAAATTTTGTTCATTTATTATGGCAAATATGCTAATATTTTTGCTGAAAAAATGTGAGCGTCCGCAAAAGCTGCTCTCATTTTTTCAGCAAAAATACCACAATTTTACATATTGAACTTGCTAGAACAGTTAACAATATGACCACTAATGAGCTCGTTAAGCTAACGATGCTTTGTGGCTTGTGAAAGTCTTTTTCCAAGGTGTGCCGGGCCAGTTTAGTTTTCTGTAATGTCAACACAATTTCTGTGTTTCAAGCAAACAGTGAAAATCCAGAGCAGAAGCCACGTTCTAGTCAATCTGATGTGTCGTGTTCTTACTATAAGGGACGCTAGGCATATATGGGTTAGCCAAAAGTAATCAAAGCCCTGAGAGTACTGGTTGTATAGTCCTGGACTGAGATTAAAACTGTTTTGTTTATAGAATCCTTAAATTCCAATTTTGTAAACCAACTGTGTAGACCATGATCAGACCGTTCCAAGGCGGTTCTTTTATTGTGGTTTGCTATAGTTATTGTTTGTCTGTGCATATACATACTGCTAATATCGTATTATTTTGGACAGCCGTTTTGGCCATTTTGTGGGAAAGAAACTCTCCTTTTGGTTTCCGCGTATATGTTTTGGTTTAATGTGGGTGTTTCTTCCCTTCTGGTGTCTTGGATGGGAGGTGTGAGGTAACTGTATCGATTTCTGACAATTGCCTTTAGTTCCATCCTCCATGTCACCAAGCTGAAGTTTGAGGTCCACGGCATTAGCTTGTAGCGATACTTTGTTACAAACTGCGGCTCAGTTATACAATGCACTGACAATTAAGGGGAATGGGAACACCAGGCAGATTTGTGCGCCATTTTTCAAAGGGAGATAACTTTCGGGACTTTCTGGTCACTTTTCTGTAAGCCCCTTCCCACTCAAAATGGGGTCTACTCTTAAAGGAAAGAATTTGCTCCTCAGGAGCAAATTCTTTCCTTTAAGAGTTGATCCCCTAATGACATGGGAGAAAAATACTTTTGCAGGAGTTGCCTCCCCTGAAGGGGTTCCCAGTCCCCTTAACACGACCAAATTTCATAAGTAACTAACGTTAAAAAGTCTGTGTGTAAGTTAATTGTTGTCAAACAATTTCTCTTATACTATTTATTATAATAAAAATCGTTTGACGACAATTATTACCTGCATATAAACTTACCCTTATCCCGCTGAACACGACAAACCATACCTTTGCAAGCAGTGTAGGTGCAGATCCATCTGATGGCGTGCTGTTTGAACATCGGTTTCCGCCACGTGCCCCGCGCCCCACCAGGTTTTTTAAGGTACTGAAATGCTGAGTCTGACGCGGACAGGAATGATTCCAGTGCGATCCTTAACACGATTTTTATTACTTGCGTCGCTGTACCGTGTTATTATTCAATGATGATATTTTACCAAAACAAATGTACCTTTTCCGAAATTTATTCAGCAATACGTACATGCTCATATAATTGCAACAACGAGGACCTTATGTTGGACTGGCACACGTGCCAAATATGATATCCTCTTGAAAGAAAGTTATTATTATTATTATTATTATTATTATTATTATTATTATTATTATTATTATTATTGCCTAATGGATAAGAGCGCTGACTCTTAGTCATAAGGTCTCTCACCGCCGTGGGTTCGATCCTCGCTCCGGTCACGTGTGAGACGCCAAGTTCTGCAACGGAAGGTCAGGTGGTTTTTCTCCGGGTACTCCGGTTTTCGCCCACCTATGATTAACGATCGGCTCGATATGAGTGAAATAATCTTGAAAGGGCCGTAAAACCCAAACAAAAAAAAATTATCACTATTATTGTCAACTGGTTAGTGAATTTTAATGCAACTTTATATCAAGTATTTGCATTGGATGACAGGCTAAAATGGGTGTGGCAAAATTAATTTATCAAGCAGGATAAGGGTAATAAGGGTAATAATGGATACACCGATAAAGTAGAAGTGAAGACAATGATCTGGAATTTATACAATTACTTTTCTTCCAAGATACTAATGGGAAAGATTTAGTAAAGACATACATACAATATTGCCTTCACTTCTGCTTTCCTTTTACGCACATGTAAGAAAACGCAGTTTCGCACGATGTGGCTACATTAATTGAGCCCCGCCAAGCGAATTTGTGTCTTCGAGCATTCCGTCATGACAAATTTAACTGCGCATGCCCAGCCATTCAGAGGGGCCAGAGATATGGCTTTCTGTCTGAAGGTTCCTCTTGATTCACTGCTTGTATGAGCGAGAAGCTAAGGTTCTGGCGAGACTGCGCGGATGCGCAGGCTCGCCTGAACCTTCGCTGCTCGCATAAGCGATAAGTACCAAAAATCGCTTGACGGGACCCAATTGGAATTACACATACATGTACATATAGGTAACTTGGATTGGCAATGTACATGCAGCTTGCATATATCGCCAAATATTAAAGTTCACAAGCGTATTTCTGCAAGTCAAAATATTTTGACGAAAAACAATGTCTATCTATATAAATATGTTTATGAATAAATTATGATTTATTGGACAAGCTTGATGAACACATTTTAGCACCGCAACGATAAAACCAGTCTTCTAGGTTGACGAACAGGTAAGACACAAACCGACCCGTTTACATCACGAAAACACACCTAATGATTTTGACCCCCCCCCCCCCCCACACACACACACCATTGAACCCAACTTTTATATACTAAAACTGGGGATTACAGGGTAAACCTTATTTTTCTTATTTCTGCTCTAAAACATAGATTGTGGATTCGCGATAGAACGGCAGTTCTAACGAGTATGCACAAGCTATGTTTTGAGCAGAAATAAGAAAAATATCGCAACTTTTCATCTTAAAATTTTCGTTTTTCAGTGGTTTTTCCCTGATTCATCATAATATTAACCTATACATAACCATTTTACCATGTATTTTATCATGCCACTCCCCAGTAGTTTTACTACTGACCGTCCCAAGGCGGTGGTTCTTTTGCAGTGTCTTATTTGTTATTTGGCTTTGTGCTGTTGGTTCATGTTTCGTCTGTTTTTGTGTGTGCCTCCGTGTAACTTTCTATAGGTGACTCGAGACGACTGCGTTCTTAGATTGTGGCATTTACTGACTAGTTAGTTTACATTGTATTTGTATAGGCGTGATTTCGTAATGAGCTACATTGACTACAAATGACCGTACAATCCAGAGGCAGGCTATCTAAGCCGCGAAGACTAAGGAGCTAATCCGACTCCGCGGATATCACAAATGGTGCCCGATGTATTCTCCTTGTTCGCGCCCTAAGGAGTCCAACTTTGGTTTTTCTTTGCTGCAGCATTTCAGATAGTTCATGCTGTCAACCCCTCGCCGTTGTTTCATCTCTATATTCATTTGATTTTTATGTTCTCGGAGATGTTGCACTGATGAGATAGAAATCCTTCATACGGACTGAAAATATTTGTCTAAACCACGACAGAACCAAGGGTGAGGATTGTGGCTTCCTAAAATCGATTGAAGCCATCCCCCCACCCCACCCAGGAAAAACAAATTACTGACCATTCCCAAGCGGTTCTTGTGTTGTGGTTTATTATTGATATAGTTCGTATTTGCATGTATGTATTGCTTAAACCTTTTATTTTTGATAGCAGTTTGGCCATTTTTGGGTGTAAGAAACTGTCCTTTTGAATTTATGCGTGTGACGTTTTCATTATGGTGAAGTTGTTTTATGTTGATGTTTCTTTCCCTTTGGTGTCTTAGATGAGAGGTGTGAGGTATTCCATCACGATATCAAGTCCGTGATATGAACACACACACCCTAACCCCACTTTATATAAAGAAAATTGGGGTTAACGGGGGTATAAATTATTCTTCTGATTTTTGTTCCAGTACATAGGTTGTGGGTACTCGTTAGAACCGCCTCAGTGAGGCGGTTCTAACGAGCACCCACAGCCTATATTTGGGGTAAAAAAAGAGAAAAATATCACAGATTTTCATCAGAAAAAATAGCCATTTCGGAGACGTGTAAACATGTTCTATGTTGCACGGATATGTTATCGTAATGATATTGTTGTTGTTCACCACTGGCAAAGTTCTTTTCCCCATTACATGGCTCACATTCAATGGCTTTTCTTTAAGACTTGTATTGAAAGTTAATTGAAATGAATTTGAGACAAAGGCTATAGTCAGGGCAAGCTAAAATAAATGGTTAATATATAAATATCAGGATTATGTTACAGTAAAAGAACTTTTGTGGCTAAGTCTAAATAGGGCAATAGCCAAAACAAGAAGTCCATAATCACGCACAAAGAAGGAAAAACTACAAAAAAGTGTGTGTGTGTGGCGGGGAGGGGGTATAATATGACCGTAGTCATGGTTGCAGATACTGGGATTGTGGGTGGGGGTGGGGGGACTTATATTACCGTAGCCATGGGTGCAGATATTTGCCTCACAAATGAAAATTCTTTTGTCATAATTTAAAACCTCTAGAATTTTATATGATAGTGATACACTGTGACGGGCAGCGCCTCCGCCCATCGGGGCTTGGAAAAATAGATTGGGATGCACGATGCTTTCGCACAGAGCTTAAACCGACCGAACTTGACTACTGGTAAATCTTATGGCAGGTGAAAGCCTGCCAAGAAAAGGTGGTGCGAGTCGGACCGCTTCTTAAACGGTCTCTTTGGGTGGTAAGTATTGAAATGTCATTTTATCCTAATGTCGGGTAAGAGTCCCCCAAAATCGGAAGCAACGTCTCCAAAATCACCTAAACAGCATTGCCGCATCGGTAAAAACTAGCTAGTCTGACCCAGAAAACATACTCCAAACTTTTAAGTTCTGTGGTGCATTCCTTGCTTCCAAAGGATAACCCTTTTATAGAACATATTCGGACATAAACCTACTGAAAACAGTTATATAAATGGATAGGTTGTACATGTTCGCCTTCAGAAAAGCAGGACGAAATTGTCAGGGGCCAGTTGTTCTAGGCTTTGTTTGTCAAACGGATTCGTAAGTGGTAAAATGTTAACTGTTCTAGCAAGTAGAATATATTATATGGAGGTGTTTCTGCTGCAAAAAATGTAAGTATCCTTTTCAAATGCAAAAGCTACTCACATTTTAGCAAAGCATTAGCATAATGACTAAAGTTTTAACTAATAATTTCACTTGTTTTGAACAATTGGTCCCAGAAAAGTACAAAAAATAATACAGTGAAATTCCGCTATAAAGACCACCTAAAATTAAGACTAATTCTGCTTTAAATAGCATATTTTGAAGACTGCACTTAGTATTTTTTGTGTTTTCTGGCCACAGTTTTCTCTGGTCAGGGACCACCTTTGGTGGTCTTAATGTAGGAATTTTACTGTATTGAATCAGCTAAAAGATACAATAGCTAAGTATGGGCTTCGCAAATGAAAGTGAAAAGGGCTGGATGGCTCTTAGAGGCTCTTATATTTTTCTTAAAGGTGGTCTTAATATAGGAATTATACTGTATTGAATCAGCTAAAAGATACAATAGCTAAGTATGGGCTTTGCAAATGAAAGTGAAAAGGGCTGGATGGCTCTTAGAGGCTCTTATATCTTTATTATTTGTATACAGTCAACGCCATTTAACCAGCCAGTGGCAGGCGGTGGAACTTCATTACACACGCTGAAAAAGCACCGACATTTTTAAAATTGTGACAAGGTCAGGCTTGCTAATAAGTAGTAAGCAAAGATTCCATGGGCAATGTGGGCCTTGTAGTTGAAAGTTTGAGAAAGCAATTAGTTACCGCCAACGTGCACGACTATGCATGTTTCAGCATCTCTCCTTGATACAATTTGCCTAGATATGACTAGTCAGGAAGCCTACGAAAGTGTTAATGCCTCTTGTTAACTATCTGTATTCGATGATGGGTCTGAGGTTAAAAATTTGGATCGTAGGATATATGCCTCTTATTTATCGGCAGTAGATCGGGTACACCGAATTCGAACTATCGAAAGTAGAGAATTTAAGTGCCCAGTGAGAAAGGTTCTCTTAATAATTTGAAATTCCGAAAAAAAAGTTCTGACCACTGTATCTACTGTCTTCCATCTTCTTGGATGTCCATCATGACACTGTTGGGTTTAAACATTCCCCTTCACTAGTAGTTTTAAAGAAGAATGGATCCACTCTCATGTTTTTTTGTTTTTGTTTGTTTTTTTCTTCGGAAATATTTTGTTTCCCATGTCCATAAGGGCTTTCTGCTTTTAAAAGGAAGAACTTCCTTATGAGATGGGGAAAAGCAAAGAACCCCCTCCCCAATTAAGTTGTACCCTTGTTGAAAATGATGAGGTTTTAACGATGTGATAGGCATAAGAAAAATAACGCAAATTTCCATATTTAGAGCAAAAAAGGAATCAACTTTTGGCATGATTGTTGTCCTAATGTGATGGCAACAGAACATGAATATTAATCATGTTTAAGGGGAATGGGAACACCTTCAGGGGAGGCAACTCCTGCAAATGTATTTTGTCTCCCATGGCAATAAGAGTCAACTCTTAAAGGAAACAATTTGCTCCCGATGAGCAAATTCTTTTCTTTAAGAGTAGACCCCTTTTTCAATGGGACAGGGCTTATAGAAAAGCGAACAAACAGTAAGTCCAGAAAATTGTCTCCCTTTGAAAAATTGCAGGAAAATCTGCCGGGTGTTCCCATTTCACTTTAAGGCATCATTATATATCATTATTTACTGTGTACATTTTTCTGTCGAGTGATGTAAACCTGAATAAATATACTGAAAGGACAATCTCAGATCAAGTGTTTTCTGTAATCTCTTGTCTAAGAAATGTCGTGGACGCTTATACAGATTGCAATAAACCCATATAAGACTAGCGTCCTATTCAAATGTTCAAATGCCATTAGCAAATAGCGTAGACCGGGATCAGCCGCCACCGAAGGCGGAGACTAATGCGGGACTATACGATTTGATTATTTGCTTAAAATACATTTTACATGACTTACGATAAATATATTTAGCCAGACACCCCTTAAATTGGTAAGAACTTGTCAGAAACTCGTAAGATATTGAACGTCAAACATGGCTAGCAATACAAAAGCAAGATTTTCGACAAATGCTGAGTACCGTGCTGTAATTCATAAACTAGGTTGAAGAACCTTTGGGCCATGTATGGGTCAACTGTCCATAATATAATAGCTAAATCGAAGACATCAGCTGGTTGAGAACCTATTACTATAGCACATGTAACTTAGAGGGCGAGTCAATAACTAACCAGCCGATCCCATTTCCAATTGACCGAGACAACCAAGATTTTCATGCTTTGTTTCACTACATTTTTAGGCATGAGGGCAAAATTGCACCCTTATCGTGTCATTCACTCATAACATATTGACAGTCAAACATGGCTATATAATACGGCCCCACCCACAGGGGCTTGAAGAAATATATGGGCTGCATGATGCTTCCACGCAGAGCTGAATCCAGCCCATACACTAGTACTGGTAAACCGCTTAGAGGATCTAAGCCTGTCCAGGAACCGCGGTGCGAGGCGGACCGTCCATGCTAATAAACCCTATTGGTTTCACTGGGCGACAGGGCTTGAGATGTCATTTCATCTCAATGTCGGGTAAAAGTCCCACAAAATTGGAAGCAACGTATCCAAAATGACCTTTACAGTGTTGACGAGGACGTTAAACCTCAAATTAAACAAACAAAACAAACATGGCTATCGATACAAAAGCAAGCATTTCGTTAAATGTTGAGTACCATGCTGTAATTCAGTACTTGTATTTGAAAGGGAAAACAGGTCAGGAAATACATTGCGAGTTGACCAATGTTTATGGGTCTTCTGCACCATCGTATGCACATGCTAAATTCTGGGTTGGGGAATTCAAACGCGATAGAACGTCTTTAGAAGACAAAACCAGGTCTGGACGCCCATCAGATGCCACCGATGAAGAAATGTGTAACAAAGTACGGGATCTGGTGTACTCTGATAGGCAAATTAAGGTGGAAGAAATAGCGAATGGATTACACATTTCCCGTGGTAGTGTTTCAACAATTTTACATGATCGCTTGGGTATGTACAAGCTAACAGACCGTTGGGTCCCAAAATCCGAATGGCAACCCGAGCATCCATATGCAGCGCATTGTTGAAGTTGTTTAGGTCAAAGGAAGATGAATTTCTTTCACGTCTGGTGATTGTAGATGGGACTCGGGCCCATTATTATGAGTCAGAGAATAAAACTCAAATTAGCCAGTAGTCTCCGAGATCAAAGAAGTTCAAAACGCAACCCTCTGCTGGAAAGGTGATGGCAACTGTATTTTGGAACGCAAAATACGTTATTATGTTAGACTTTCTAGCAAAGAAAATTACAATAACAGGTGCGTATTATGCAAATTCGCTCGATCAACTGAGAACTGCGATCCGTGAGAAACGCCGAGGTAAACTCTTCAAAGGGATTCTGCTTCAACAGGACAATGCAAGAGTCATGAACGGGTACGAGCTAAAACCGCACACCTCCTATTCTCCGGACTTAGCTTCTAGTGACTATTTCCTATTTCCAAACTTGTAAAAAGGATATCCGTGGACATCATTTCCGGCCCAACAAACATCACGAAAACACGCCTATATAATGTTGACCCCCTTGAACCCCACTTTTATATAGTAAAACTGGGGTTTACAGGGGTAAACCTTATTTTTCTTATTTCTGCTCTAAAATATAGATTGTGGGTACTCGTCAGAACCGCCTCATCGAGGCGGTTCTAACGAGTGTCCCCAATCTATATTTTGAGCAGAAATAAGAAAAAAAATCACAAGTTTTCATCTTAAAATTTTCATTTTTTCGGCGATAAAGGTGGCAATGTATTTGTATAGGCGTGTTTGCGTAATGGAAGTCGTGACGGCAGCTGAGGAGTGGGTCGGAGACAAGGACCACGCCTTTTTCAGTTCTGGCCTGATGTCACTGGAAGAGCCGGCGCTCTTACCCATTAGGCCACGGAGGCCCGTTTCGACTGGGTGTTACTAGTGAAATTCCGCTAATAAGACCAGCTTCAATTTAGAAGTTTTCAGGTTTTTCTTTGCGTGTTCTATACCGTAAGAGACCACATTTAGAATTGTACGGTCCAAGTGTCTTAATATGCTTTTGATATAAAATGATTTCTGTATGCGATAGATCCCGTTGCTACACTGGTAATATTGTAATGCTTTTTCTATACAGCTGAATTATAATGAAAAAGAAACAGATCCCTTGACAGAAAGAGAAATGAAAACAGCAAGTCAATATTTTTCTGAACCAGACTATATCATTCACGAGTGTGGGACGTAAACATAAATATATATTACGATAACACACCCGTGCGACATAGTGCGTTTTTTTTCACATCTCCAAAATGGCCATTTTTTCTTATGAAAATCCTTGATATTTTTCTTATAAATACTGCAAACTTAGGTTGTGGGTGCTCGTTTGAACCGCCTCAGTATAATGTGGGGTTCTTCATTTCACGGACCTGTTCACGTGATGAATTAAAACATTAATCATTTAATAGGGCCTGAATAAAATGCACTGTTACGAGAATGCGCTCTTGGGGCTGGGGGGGGCGGGGCGGCAGGAACATTTTAAGGTGAGACAGCTTCTACAAAATATGTTGTCTTTCATAACAGGAGCCCACTCGTAAGGGAATGGGTACGCCTGGCAGATTTTTCCCTTTTTTCAAAGGGAGACAACTTTTGGACTTCCTGTTCGTTTTTTCTGTAAACTCTCTCCCACGGAAAAGGGGTCGACTCTTAAAGGAAAGAATTTGCTCCTCAGGAGCAAATTCTTTCCTTTAAGATTTGACCCCTATTGACATGGGAGTCAAAAATACTTTTGCAGGAGTTGCCTCCCCTGAAGGTGTTTCATTCCCCTTAAAGGGAAGAAGTTTCTCGAGGGAGCAAATTATTTCACCCTTTATGGGGCAAAAAGAAGAAGTTTACGCCCATTTTGAAAATGGCGCAAAATTCCCTTCACAACTTATCGTGCACTCTTAATATTTAGTATAGGAAAAGGTGAATCGATGACATTACTCTTTATTGTTATGCAAAAGTACATACAAATAAATAAGTTGAAGGTTTTGTACTCGTTGAACATTTCAAAGTAATGTAAAAACAAATGCGTGCACATGACGTACACGTAGTTAATAGCAAAATGTTTGACAAACTGTTGATATGTAGGGCCTTAGACCCAACCTTTATTTATTTTTATTCCTATGCATTGCCATTGTTTTCATGTTCCAAATTCACGTAAAAATAATAATGTGTCAAATGTGTCTACTTATACCCAAAGGAGATAGCTTATATGTAACTAACTGGATATTGTCAAAAATAAGACCTGCAGTCCCTCCCTAGGTGGTCGTTTCCTTGTCGTTTCTTTCATTTTTATTGGATGTGCGTGTTGGTTCATGTACTTTGTTTATCAATCGACCCAAAGTTACTAACTACAGATGCTTCTCGATGCTATTGTCAATGTGACTATCGCTGAGTACAAAATCCGGGTAAACTAGTGGACCCTTCCATTGCTATATGTTGGACAAGTCCATTTTTCATATAAGGGGTGTCGGGCTTATTTGTGCGTTTTTATTCTATTTTCGGCGAAAATTTCGTTTAGCAAATAGTGCAGGCCCTGATCAGACGCCGCGTTCTGTGGCGTCTGATCTAGGCCTACACTGTTTGCCAAGGTACGCCTTAGGGGTTTCCAGCACGCAATGGGATAGCGTAGCGCGTTTCTTCTTTCTGTGACGTCAGAGCACTGTGTAGAAAGTGTTGGTTATCTGTAAAATCTGGACTGGCTTGTGTACTGGGACATAAGCATAAAGTGTAGACCAAGATCAGACGCCGCAAAACGCGGCGTCCGATCATGGTATACACGGTTTGTTAAAGATACTGGCATTTCAGGTAAATCGAAACGAGATAAATCTCAATTGAGAGCCATTTTCCCAGCCTACACTCAAAGACAACCGACCTATCAGCGCTGTCACTGCTTTGATTGTATATGTATTAAGCTGAAGGTCAAATAGTTTTTCTCCGGCTTCTCCAGGTTTCGCCCACCTCTGATTAAAGATCGGCTCGAAATTAGAGAAATTATCTTGAAACGGCCATAAAAACAAACTAACTAACTAACTAAATATTCTTTCGGTGCCTGGAGAGGGAGTGTCTTTTGATACATGCCTTAAGGGGAATGAATACACTTTCAGGGAAGGCAACTCCTGCAAAAGTATTCTATCTACCATTTCAACAGGGGTCAACTCTTAAAGGAAAGAATTTGCTCCCGAGGAGCAAATCCATTCCTTTTAGAGTAGAGCCCTTTTTCAGTGAGACTGAGCCTATCGAAAAGTTAATAGGAAGTTCGAAAGTTGTCTCCCTTTGAAAAAATGGCGGGAAAAAATGAGCTAGGTGAAGAACGCGTGCTAGTTGAGCGCCGGATTCTGCACGTGTTCTTAAAGCCGAGTCCGGTAAACTTGGCATCAAAAGACACTCACTTGGTATTTATTCTCCCTATTTCAGGATTCATGGCTCAATATTGCATTTGGAATACAATGGTTATAATATTAGTTGACAAAACAAAAATGTTTATTTAATTCTAACTTCCTTAATGGGGCCTTTAGGTATTTATACACTTGTGCTTCAAGTCTTCCGCGATGACACACGCAAAACAAAGGTTTATTTGTTTAATATGAAAACCATTTTTTTTTTATATGTAATACAGGTGGAAAAATATACCCTATAACTCCTATACCCTGTTTGAGACTGTTCAAAGGTGGTTTTGAGACCACTTTTGAACAGTCACAAAGATGACCCTTTACCAGTAGGCACTAGGTGTAGAAAACACGAAGAAAGAAAAACTGAAAGTGTTAAGAATGTTTTTAAGTGAAGAATTCGACTGGTATGAATAGCGGACTTTAACTGTAATAAAGTTTCTGCAAGTTCATTTTGCAATAAGCCAGGAAAACGGTATTACTATGGTTAACTTATTAATCATTATAAACAAATCAAAATCATATCAATCTTCCCGAAAGGGTGACATTGGCAAAAAGAGTAGACTTAGATCATTGCTAAAATACATAAAATCCGGCAAAGTTGCGACTAACGAAACGCACAAGAGTGTCCTAAAAAGGTTAATTAAACGGTTTTGCTTCCGTGCTGAATCGCTTAAGATACTCCTTTCAAATTGAGCGGTCATGAGTTCGAAACTTGACTTTTCTGGTCTTAAACTAAGATTCCTTTTTAGATCATCACTTGAACAATTCCATGAAATGAACACCCACATAAACCCCACTTTATATTGAGAAAACTGGGATTCACGCAGGTATACAATAGTTTTTTTTATTTCTGCTCCAAGACATAGGTTGTGGGTACTCGTTAGAACCGCCTCAACGAGGCGGTTCTAACGAGCACCCACAACCCTCAACGAGGCGGTCCTCACGAGCACCCACAACCTATGTCATCTGAAAAATCACCGTTTTAGCGGTATGAAAGAATGCACTTTCTCATATGGATGCCTTATCGTAATGTGATCCAGCAACAGGTCTGGATGAAAGAATCATATTAACCAGTCTGTGTCCTGATCAGTCCTGCAAAGCCCAAATCATACTTTATAATGAAAAACATGCAATATTTTCTTTTCTATCGCTCTAAAATATTAACTATGGGTACGCAAAGAGGCAGTTCTAATATGAACTGGAAATCTCTGTTTGAAAAATATACCCGGCAAAAAAAGATCTGCACTACTGGGGTTCTTTCGACCTGTTTGCCTAAAACATAAATATACAGAAAAAATAATTACACCACAAGAAAATTTAATTCAATCTTGATAATAATCAGAAATCAAAACAAGAATATCATCACTGAATCATGAAAAATGCTTCTCCGAAGGCACAAGGGTAGGTTGTCAAAAATGACAAAATCACAGTTTCTGAACTGTACCGCAATAATCAATAATGGTATAGCCACCAATATTCACACGACACTGGTCAAGTTTCCTTCCCATGGAATTCACCAGTCTCTGTATATGATGCTGAGGGATCGCAGCCCATTATTGGAGTAGAAATCTCTGCAAGTCTAGAAGTCTTGTCTTGTGTGTTGATTGACCCTTTTGTTTACAGCCCGACTAAGAATAACCCACAAATGTTCAATGCACGCCAAGTATGGGGACATCGGTGGCCACTCAAGTCTCTGCACACCATTCTGCTGTAGGAAAGCATCGACAATCCTGGCACGATGTGGTCTCGCATTGTCGTCCTGTAAGATGGAGTTCTGGCCCATCTGTCTGAGATACGGTACAACATGAGGTCTTAGAATTTCGTCAATGTACCGACGACCATTCAAGTTTCCGGGCAATACGACAAGGGCAGTTCTGCCAATAGAACTGATACCTGCCTAAACCATTGCGCTGTCGTCGTTGTAAGCTGTGTTGGTAGGACATTAGGCTCAAGGTGCCTCTCCCCAGTGCGACGCCAAACTCTGATCCGACCATCAATCTTCCGAACACAAAATCTCGACTCGCCGGAAAAAAGAACTTCCGACCACTGCCGTCGGTTCCATCTGCCATGTCGTGCACAAACCTGGTCCCGTACAGCCCTGTGCCGTTGAGAAAGCTGGAACTTCCTAGCCGGTTTTCTGGATTTGAACCCCGAGGCTCGGACTCTGTTCCTGACTGTCTGTACCGAGATTCTACGTGCGCCAGGCCCCCTTTGTTGTCTCAACATTCTCTCCAGACTGGGACCATCAATAAAACGCCGCCTTGCTACAGTTACCGCAATGTATCGGTCTTCACGATGGGTGGTAACTCTCGGTCGTCCGGATCTGGGTCGCTCAGAAACAGCCCCCGTTGCTTGATGACGCTGACGAATGCGGACAATAGTGCTGCGATGCACGTTGAACTGATTAGCAACATCTTGCGGATGAGCCCCCGCCTCTAAACGCCCAAGCGCCCGGGCTCTTTCTTCACCAGTTAGCTTTCTCAAAGCTCGGAAAGGTCTAGCATTTGTCATTGTTGTAACCAAACGCTTGATAATGGGCAATTAAAATTGATTTAATGAAATAATGAACATCTTTAAAAAATCATGCAAAAATGCAGTTGGATATGTAGCCTGGTGAGCACTTTTAATTCCAAGCATGTTATTGGATAAGAAATTTGATGGTGACTTTTGACAGAAATAATCACTCTTAAAATCGTATGCATCCCAATATTACAAAAGCCAGGTAACAGAACATCACAAGCCAACGTCTGCAGCAGCAGTAGCAGCAACAACAAGAGCAGCAATTTACCAAACTTAACCAAAGACCGATTTTTGACTGCCGACCCCTGGTGCCTTGTCAAGCCAAAATCTCCAGTATTTCTTGTGCGATTTTGATTCTGTTTAAAGCAAACTGTTTCGAAAAGGGTAAACTAAAAGCCGATATGTAATATGCAAACAGATACTACATGTGAGTAGAATAACTTGGCAAAAACCCCAGTTGTGCAGAACTTTTTTTGCCGGGTACGAAAGATACGAAATGCCAAATAACAAGAGCCGCGAACGATTATGTGTTATCTTCTTATGCAACATTGACACGATTTCTTTCGGTTTCCGCCGATCGGGGCTTGAAGAAATAAATGGGCTGCATGATGCTTCCACGCAGAGCTTAATCCGACCGCACACGAGTACTGGTAAACCACTTAGAGGATCTAAGCCTGCCCAGACAAAGCGGTGCGAGCCGGACCGTTCATGCTTATAATCCCTATTGGTTTCATTGGGCGACAGAGCTTGAGGTGTCATTTCATCTCAATGTCGGGACATTGAGATGAAATGACATCTCAAGCCCTGTCGCCCAATAAAACCAATATGGTTTATAAGCATGGACGGTCCGACACTCACACCGTCTTGCCTGGGCAGGTTTAGATCCTCTAAACGGTTTACCAGTACTCGTGTGTGGGTCGGATTCAGCTCTGCGTGGAAGCATCATGCAGCCCATATATTTCTTCAAGCCTCGATGGGCCGGGGCCGTTGCATGGAATTAAAAAGTCAGAAATCAGTATAAGCACCAATATCATTTTTCTTGGAGACAAGACATTAAGGAAAAACAGACTTTTCCCCTGTTTATTCCGTTCTGGAATCTATTAAAGAAGAATCATTTGTCATGGAAAGTAATAGACGGAAAAAATGTAACGAAAAAAGAAAGCCTGAGAGACACTGTGAAAAATTTCTGTCTAACATGCATTCTGTCGATCTTTTTGACAAAGACTGACGTGGATGAAGTAATATCTCGCCCACATCCAATCCCTGGAGTGCAGGTCTATATTAAAATTGAGCCACCCCAAGCGAATAGGGGTCCCAGAGCATAAGCGCCCACAAGAGAACCAGAACAGCCCGTGCATTTGCTGGGCGCTAATGGCTGACATTGGCACACATATTCTTTGTGCAGACAGAGAGAATGTTATATTATGAGTAAGTTTGTGTACTCACTGATTTGTGACCTCGCTGAGCGCAAAAGCTCGTAGGCTCATTTTCGCATGCGTCGGCACAAATATAAACCTGATTAGATGCGTTCAAACACTTTCACATAGCCCATCGAGAGTTTGCCTTTTGATCAAATTCGTATAACCTAATAATTGAGATGGTTCCACTCACGGAAGACTAGTGTCAATTTCAAGGGTCTAGACTCTATTCTAGCTTCGCTGCAGCTGGTGTTTATGACCTATGGCGGCCTCAAAACCATTACGAAAACACGCCTACATGCATATAAATACAGTGTAAATTTTAAGGAAGGGAGGCGATTCTAACGAGTACCCACAATCTATGTTTTAGAGCAGGAATAAGAAAAATAAGTTTTACCCATGTAAACCCAGTTTTATAAAAAAATAAATGTGGGGTTTCAGGGGGTTAAAATTATACAGGCATGTTTTCGTGATGGTATCCCCGTTCTTCAATACAGTGTAGTGTACTTTTAGGAATAAGGTAGAAGCAGGAGCATATATATATATATATATATACTACTCAAAGTTTGATAGGGATCACTTTTTATATACCAAATTTTGCACTGAAAATTTAAATTTTCTTGACAGAATTTGTACTCGGTATATTGGTAAATATCTGAAACAGAAACTCATGTGCAGTTCAGTACTCATAAAAGTGCACACTTCTCACACTTCGCAAATGAATTCATGCACCCCCAAAATCTTGCGTAGCACTGCTTTCTAACAGACCAATCAAACTTGTCAGTGTTACTTTACCAAGCGTAAAATGGACTTCATTTGAGTTTGTGAAACACTAAAATGTCTAGAGGACAATTAAGAAACCGTCTGAGCCCCGAAGAAATGAATCGTGGCGTCGGAATGTTGGAATCTGGCGTCTTTTAACGTCGTGTTGCTGGGATTCTGAATGTGTCTCAGAGCGTGGTTTCCGGAATGTGGAGTCGGCATCTTACCCATGGAAATCCTTCACACAGACACGGAGGGGTCGAAAAAGGGCTACAACTCAACGTCGGGGCCGTTTCTTGTTGATTCAGTCTCGACGTCAACGGTCCCTGAACGCTACGTGTTTGTATAACGGGCTTAGGAACGGAACTGAAGTACGAATTTCTGCACAAACTGTCAGAAACGGGCTCCACGAGTTCGCACTTAATGCCATGAGGCCTGCTGTACGTGTTCCGTTGACGAGACAGCACTTGCTAGACCGGTTGGACTTTGCCAGAACTAACGTCAGGTGGACGGTTCATGACTTGACGCCAGTACTGTTTCATGAGGAGTCCAGATTCTGTCTAAACTTCACTTATAAACGTCAATTAGTGTGACGAATGTCTAAAGAGCGATTCGATGACTTGGATGTGGCAGAGCATGATCGCTATGGAAAGGGGTCAGTCATGGTTTGGGCTGGGATAAGCGTGAACGGTAACACTGACTTGTACGTCGTTGAAAACGGAACGTTAATGGCAATGAGGTACTGTAATGATATTCTTGATGAGTTTGTGAGACCATATGCAGATGCTATCGGCCCGGACTTTATTCTGATGGACGATAATGCCCGTCCAAACCGTGCCAACGTCACTGATTCCTATCTGGAACGTTAGACAATCGTTCGTATGGACTGGCCTACTCGGTCACCGGACTTAAATCCGATTGAGCATGCGCAGGGCATGCTTCAGCGTGCTGTGTCAGCCCGACCTGTGCATCCGAGGACTTTACAGGAGCTCAAAGATGCATTGGTTGCTGAATGAAAGCTGATTCAACAAAACCGGATACAGACTCGGATTACGAGCATGCGCAGTCGATGTCGTACTGTAATTGATGCCCGTGGACGCCATACACGTTATTAGGCACGTTTGTCTAAACACATTTGGAAATTTGTGAAAAATCAGTTGTCCAAATCCCTTCGTGTTACGGCAAATTTTGGGGGTGCCAAGACGGTTGCTGTTGTCACGCTTGAATGCAGCACCAGCGGACAAAATTATTCACTAGGTTTTGTGAAGGATACCTGTTCTATCATTATGTATCAAATTTGGATTCAGCAGATTAATTCATCCAAAATTATTTTGCATTAAAAAAGTGATCCCTATCAAACTTTGAGTAGTATATATGCTCCTGGTAGAAGTTAGGAAACTTCAGGCAGTAAGGCCATGAAATATGATTATTTACACAAGTCATTTTTGATTACTTCTGATTGGAGATTCACTGCTAGATACAAGCTCCAGCTTATATCCATCTATAGGTGATACCATATCATTTATTCAAACAGTTGAAACAAACCACTATAACAACGCTTCACGAATTATCCTTTCCATTCAAAAAGCACCTTTTTTGCATGTATAAACATCAACTAAGTAATATTAGAGGTAAGTTCTTCAGCAATCAACTGGTGTTTATTTAACGAATTCTATCACCATTAAGAAGCTAATAAATTGAATTCTCTGATAAAAATAGGATCCTTCTGAGAAGGGGGTTCAAGTACATTGTTCTCTATAGTATTATGTATATTCTTAAACTTCGTCCCAACATCATATCCCCTCTAAAAATAGCAGGTCTGTAGCTTCGATTCCTTGGATCATACCAGAGATAAGAATGAAGATTCGCAGAAGGAATAAGATTCATGCCAAGGCATAAAAGTTGGGAAATGGTAAACTCCGGGCTAAATTTGAAAACTTGATACTTGAAATCAAGACTGATATCCAAATATCAGCATGATTTGTATGTGAAAAAGTGGTAGGTGATGTAAATGCATATCCCACAGACTTCTACAGATATATCAATAGCCGGAAGAATGGTAATTTATCCCGCCCCTAATTAAAAGAGGAGGGAACGTGGTTGCTGAATCTGACTTCTGACTGAAAGGGCAGAGGAACTAGTTGGTCAATTCAATGATGCCTTTAATAAAACTGTGTTCAAGGAGGTCCCATTGACTGGAAGATCGGTCTCTTCTATGGATAATATTGTTTTGTCATCGGCGGGAGTGATCAAGTTACTTATTGGTTTGAGTCCTTCTAGGTTAGCTTCATCCTAGAGGCCTGGAAGAACGAGCAAATGAGTTTGGTCCAGTGTTCACACATCTGTTCCAACAGTCTCTTGATACGAATGAAAACCCCAAAGAATTGCTCCTAGCGAATATGTGTCCACACTTCAAAAAGGGGGATAGTGTTCTTGCTCTTAATTATCGCCCTGTATCCATTTCTTGTGCTCGGTGTAAAATGTCTGCTCAAACATCATGGTCTATTTTGATGAACATTAACTTTTGTCAGACAGACACCATGCATTTAGGAAAAGGCACAATTGTGAATCTCAGTTGAGCACGGTTATTAATGACTATATTGAAATCTTGGACAAAGGGGGACATGGGGACACTTTTATTCCACACTTCGAGAAGGCTTTCGACACCCCACCTCATGAACTACTTAAATCAAAATGATTTGGCTATGGAAATTTGGGGGACTCTCAATTGGATAGATTCCTTTCTTTGCGCGTTGTTGTTAATGGTGAATCTTCAGAGTGGATTCCAGTTTTATCTGGAGTCCCACAAGGGCGGACTGTTCTTGGTCCACTGTTATTTTCCCTATACATTAATGACATGGACACGTTTTCCTGATGATGGAGAATTTTAGGTGTAATTCAGTCATATCTCATGTGCCTCTTTGTATACAAGGTCTTGAAAAGGAAAGTAAAAAAGAGGCAGGTAAATATATTGTCTGACATATTCCTGGACTGGAACATTGTTAAAGATTTGTCTTTACCAAATCACTAAGGTCTATTAAAACTTGTCTTCGCTAAATCAAAAATGTTGTTAAAGAATCGCAGTGTGCTGTTAAAACTTGTATTCGCCAGATCACAAAGTGCTGTTAAAGATTTGTCATCGCCAAATCACAAAGTGCTTTTCAAAACTTTTCTTCACCAATCACAAAGAGTCGTTAAGGGTAATGGATACAGATGATGCATCGATAGCGTGTGCTATATGTACAAGATAAATAACACCCGGAACGTTCTGTTCTGTTTTTTTTTAGCTTTAAGGCCGACACAAAATGATTTTTGGAATAAGTAAGACACGTACAAAGGTCTCAGAATAAAGCAAATGATCCGCCACATATCTATATTGTTTCTCAGTTAAATGCCAAGAAAACGTAAGGAAAGACTAGTCCGTTCCAGAAATGAGAAAAAGGTGGACTGATAAATAACGAAAATCCAACTTGAACTTGAACCATCAAATTTTATCTAGATAATTAGCATGGTTCATTCTCTAGAATGTTTCCTTGACCCAAATTATCTTATGTTCAGACATGCCTGGTATTAGATGTTCGTGCTTTTATATCGCCCTGTCTCTGTATGACTCAGAAAGACAAACACGTGTTCTACATACCCAATTGTTTATGTACATATTTATCATATGACGTAGTTGATAAGCAGTGGTTAACTTCGTGTAATTAAAGTCGTTTGACCACATGTGTAATAACACTTTGGCGGGATAAAATAACGTCATGGCGACGTCCATGACAACCATGAATTTTAGTGGAAAAAATGTCAAATTTAAAGGCGAAAAATCCAATTTAAAGTGGTCATATGATAGACAGAATCTTACATTCGTGGTCACTTCATATGAAATTTATGACTCTCGTCAAAGGTTCGTTTCATAAATTTCATATGAAATGACCACTCGTGAAAGATCCTCTATATACTAACTAAACAACAGCGCCAACAATTTCTAAATATAAGTATCCTTTCATAAAGTTAATATTGTCGCTGGCGGTTAAGAGAGCGTGCTAGTGAGTGAGTCTGTCAGTCAGTCCGTAAGTATTTTATATACCTAGGATGAGTTAGAGTCTAAACAATTTGGACAGAGATCAGACTGCTCTACTACTGAAGAGTTTAATCAGAGTCCACACTGTTTGCTGGTATGCAAATTATGCTTGAATATTTGCAAGAAGATACAACAGACGACATAAATAGACGACAATCAGATAGTTTTTCCTGGCTTCTTAACCCTTATCTTGCTGAATATTCATTTAAGCCACACCCATTTCTGTCTATCAACCAATCAAATTACTTGATGTAATTTATTGCTACAAATTCATTAACTGAATGTCAAACAGTGTAGATCCTGATCAGATGGCTTCTTCAGAAGCCATCTGATCTGGATCTATACTGTTTGCAAAGATAGGGGTTGTCGTGAACAGCAAGATAAGGGTTAAGTGCTTAGAGTCTCGTATAAGGGACACCAGTAAATGATGCAGTCCGAGATTAGACGCCGCAGAACGTTTGCTAAAGACATTTGATTTAGTTTATATTAATTTGTTTTAGTTCGATTCCAATAAAGCTTCAAGCTTACTTGAATCGCTCTCGAACACTCATTCCGGATGTTATCACGCGAGTGAGAGAGAGGCACTGCTGGGTTGAGTGGGAAGTGGCGTTACGTGTCTTGCCCAAGGGCACACCTATACCTCCGGTGACCGGATTCGTACACACAACCTCTCGATCATAAGTCGAACGCGCTAACCACGGAGCTATCGAGGCTGCCATTTGATTTTTATTGCACCTGCAACAAACGCAAAACTTCAAACACCTCAAGCAATTTTGATAGACCCGATAAAAACTTTCGTGTGGAAGAGACGTGTGATATCGGCTAATTGTACAGTCTGGATTTGCTAACGCCTGTTTTCGCGGTCATTTGCAAGGAAATGGATCCAATGATGGAGCTGTCTAACTGTCAGACACAGGAACACTTTGTCATAACCATTTATGCATTAGCTGCGTGCATAAAAGGTTTTACACTACGAAAACACACCTATACAAATACATTGTAAATTTTACAACCGAAAAGGGACACTTTTTAGATGAAAAATTGTGATATTTTGCTTATTTCTGCTCAAAATATAGATTGCTGGTGCTCATTTGAACCGCCTCGATTCTTATTTCTGCTCAAAGAGAAAAATAAGAAAAATAAGGTTAACCCCTGTAAACCCCAGTTTTACTATATAAACGTAGGGTTCAAGGGGGTCAAAATTATATAGGCATGTTTTCGCGATGAGTCCGCATTTTATGTCCCCACCCCCACCAAGTACGAATCCCGTTTGCGTTGGCGTTGGCTTAACCTGTCTGAAGCACTGTATCTCCTGAACCAAAGGATGGATTCTGACAAAACCTGCATGGTTTCATCTCAGGATTAAGGTTTGGATGGCCTTAACCTTGTTTTTAAGGTCACATGCGCTTCAAAATTATCGATTTTGTGTTGGGCCAAAAATCGCTTGGTATAGTAGTCGCAGATAAAATCGACTAGGCGGAGCTTTTCAGGTGTTGTCAATATATAGCAAATTCGCTGTGTCCACCAGAAGATTCGGTAGCAAACGGCCATATACTCCACAGCTTTGTTTGTGTTGTAGTTGAATTCACATAGTCGGGTGACTTGGTTTGCCTTTTTCTTAATTGAACATTACGAAGGCAGGTGCAAACGATTGCTCCGCCTAGTCAATCTTATCTGCGACTACTATAGCAGTGTAAAAGTCACTGTCTCTATCTCGCGCGCGTGATAAAATCCCTTTCTTAGGACTGAATCAAACAATATGTGTTTGTGAAACACAAACTTGTCCCCGGGCCAAGGCCAGTTGTTTGTTTTAAAGTAGGTAGGAGGTCAAGGTCACAGGTCCAACTTTTTGTATGAGTGGGAAGCCCTTTTCACACGGGACCTACATGCCAAACATGAAGGCCCTATCTTAAACTGTTCAAAAGTTATTACCAAGGTTTTTGTTTCTTTCTTTAAAGTAGGTCAGAGGTAAAGCAAGGTCACAGCTGAAAGTTTTTAATTGTTTTTATGATTCGGAAGGCCTTGTTACAAAGAACCTACATGCCAAATACGAAGGCTCTATCTGAAATACATGCAGTTCAAAAGTTATTGACAAGGTCATTCCTTCTTTAAAGGAGTTCAGAGATCAAGGTCAAGGTCAAATTGTTTTAAATGAGTGGGGAGCCCTTGTCACTAGGAACCTACATGCCAAATACGAAAGCTCAAACTGGAACGGTTCAAAAGTTATGGCCAAGGTCATTTTTTCTATAAAGTAGGTCAGGGTCAAGGGGCAAAGTCACAGTTCAATTTTTTGTATGAGTGGGAAGACCTTGTCACAAGGAACCAACAAGCCTCTATCTTAAACAGATCAAAAGTTACAGCCAATGTCATTTTTTTTCTTTAAAGTATGTCGGATAGTAAGGTCAATGTCAAAGGTCAAATGTTTGTATGGGTGGGAAGCCCTTGTCACTAGGACCTACCTGCCAAATATGAAGGCTCTATCTGAAACAAACAGACATAGCAAAAACAATATGTACATGTACCTGCTATAATACCTGGGGCATAAAAAATCAAAACTTGGTATAAAAACACCAGTGCAACCTACCAAAGATTTCATTAGATATTGGTGACCTTGGACACATTTCCTAGGTAAGATCACAGGCTACAGAAAACTGTCAATTTTGGGCCAAAATGGTTTATCTGCGCCCTATCTATTGAACGAGTCGATGAATATTTGTCGAACATGATGCAATATAATATTACAACCAACGTTATATTTGGTTTTATTCTGACCTAATGTTCAAGGTCAGATGCTCCTAAATGTAAATTTTTGCCCCCCCCCCCATCCCCCAAAAAAGTGTTGTTTTTTTTTTCAACAAATCTCATGACCGAATTTATGAATTATGAATTTTGGTCCAAACTTGGTGCAATATATTTCTATAACCTATCAAAGATTGGATTAGATTTTGGCGACCTTGACTTACTTTTCAAGATCAATGACCCTAAAAATAACTTTCAATTTTTGCGCAAAAAAATGGCTTTACTGCACCTTGTTTTCCTGAACCATTTGGTGAATTTTGGTCAAACTTGGTTCAATTTAGTAGAGCCTAAAAAGATTTGATTAGATTTTGGTGACATTGACCTCATTGAAGAAGTCGTAGACTCCCGAAAACTGTCAATGTTTGGGCAAAAATGGGTTGTCTGCAACCGGTCTCCTAAATTTATCAATGAATTGTATTCAAAGGTGTGGAGCAATAATTATATCATAGCAACCTACCAAAGATCTGATTAGAATTTGGCGACCTTGACCTCGTTTTCAAGGTCAAATGGTTATCAAAGGTATATCTATGGTGGAAGACATAGATATAGACTTGGAAATATTTCTAGTTACAGTTAAACATTAATAACTCGAATAATGATTTGTTTTGTTTGTTTGATTTGAGGTTTAACGTCCCCATCAAAACTGTATATGTAATTTTGGAGACGTTGCTTCCAATTTTGTGGGACTTTTACCCGACACTGAGATGAAATCACATCTCAAGCCATGTCGCCCAATAGGGTTTATAAGCATGGATGGACCGATTAGCACCGCTTTGTCTGGGCAGACTTTAGATCCTCTAAGCGGTTTACCAGTACACGTGTGCGGTCGGTTTCAGCTCTGCGTGGAATCATCAAGCAGCCCATCTTTTTCTTCAAGCTCCGATGGGCGGGGCCCACTCGAATAATGAAGGGTCGCCAGTTTACCATGGCTAATTCGAATTGATTCGTGTTCCCATAACTCGAACAAGAAATAGACATTACGAAAACACGCCTATACAAATACACTGTAACCTTTATCGCCGAAAAACATGAAAATTTTAAGATGAAAAATTGTGATATTTTTCTTTTTTCTGCTAAAAATATAGATTGTGGATACTCAATGAGGCGGTTCTAACGAGTACCCGCAATCTATTTTAGAGCCGAAATAAGAAAAATAAGGTTTACCCCTGTAAACTCCAATTTTACTATATAAAAGTGGGGTTCTAGGGGTCAATATTATATAGGCGTGTTTTTCGTGATGGTTAGGATACATTGAAAAGTTTCTTCTGTTATCTTCAAAATGTATGTTTTGGGCTCTTCTAATGAGTACACACAATATACGTCATGGAAAAGATATATCAAAATTAACCCGATTATGCCTGATTGTCTGGTGCTGTAAGTAACCCTCAAGGACTCGAGCTACATATCACGTCAACAAGGTGGGGGGAGGGGGCGGGGGCCGAAGGTGCGATTGGGGCGAGGGGGGGGGGGCGCTTAAATCGACTTTACATCGCCATACACCTCGCCCTTGCTTCTTTCGTGGTTTAGACAAATAATTGGTTCAGTCCGCAAGAAGGCTTTCTAACTCAGGGCAACATGTTGCTTCAGAAAAAAAATCATCGAATCATCTTGCTTAATTGTATGATATTTTCAAGCCACTAACGACATTTTAAGTCCAACAAATTTCCGGAATTAGCGGATCAACAAGTCTGTTGCCGCAACGTAAATCAAGTGTGTTTCGCCGCAGAGTAAAAGATACCTCTCTACATGATGTCCGACAAGGAAGATAGCTAACGATTATAAAAGATTTTTACGTCCGGTTGTCTCCTAAAATATACCCACATGAAGGACAATTATAAACATCACAAAAAAACGCCTATATAATTTTAACCCCCAAGGACCCTACTTTCATATAGCGTACTGGGATTTACAAGGGTAAACCTTATTTTTCTTATTTCTACTCTAAAACAATCTATATTTTGATATTTTGAGCTGAAATAATAAAAACATCACAATTTTTCATCATCTTAGAAGTAAGTTTCGTTTTTATTTATGCCCCCCCCCCCCCCCGCCCACCCCGAGAATCTTTGATTCGAGGGGCATATAGTATTTGCCCTGTCTGTCTGTTTGTTTGTCTGTCTGTCTGTCTGTCTGTCCGTCACAAAAACTTTAACCTTGATCAAAACTTCAGAAGTATTTGACCTAGCCCCATGAAACGTCGCATACTTATTCACCATCACAAGGGCTACATTCTGGCCAAGGGCCATACCTCTGTTGTCATTTTTGGCTGAATTCTCTCCCCTTGAAATTTCGCAAAAACTCATAAATTGGCTCCCACGGGGGGGAGGGGGGGGGGGGTAGGGGGGGGTATTGGTCACCTATAGTGTCAGCTCTTTTTTTTGTTTTGTTTGTTTTTTTCGGCGGTATTGTTTACAATGCATTTGAATAGTTGTATTTTTGTAATGTTGCTCAATTTATACTTGTTCCACCATTCATCTGTAAAACTCATAGCGACCAGTTTTATGCATTCAAGGGCAAATTGCGGAAACTATCAGCTTGGGAAACATAAAATTTTGCATCACTTTAACAAGTCCTTGTAACGAACACCCCCTCTAAACCCAACTCAATTTAAGGAGAAGTGGGGTTTACGGGGATATACATTGTTTTTTTTTATTTCTGTTCCAAGACATATGTTGTGGGTACTTGTTAGAACCGCCTAAATGAGGCGGTTCTAACGTGCACCCACAACTTATGTTTGGAGTATAAATACATGTAAGTAAAATATCACTAATCTTCCTCAGAAAAGTAGTTATTTTGAAGATATCAAAGCATGCTTTATGTCACAGGGGTGTGTAATCGTAATGGCCCTCTAACGACCAAGTCAGTAAACATTGGCGGGTGTTTTTCCTCCGGTTTTATGTCGATTGTTTCGGCTTAAATTTTTTTGGAAACATTACGAAGAAAATGGCTACTTTGTGGATATTTGTTTACTCTTAAAGGAAAGAATTTTCTCCTGCAAACCTTAGGGAAATCCAGTTAAAACCCTTGGAGCTATACTGCAAAGAAGGTTAATTATAGGCATCCTCGGCAATCAAGGGGCATACCTTAGTGTATCAGACTGTTGTGTCGGTTATCAAACCTTTTCGAAATCAAGAGTGTATTCTTATTTTTTTTTTAAGTTTATCTATACCCACTTTACCTGTAAGAATATCCAATCAAAACTGAAGCCCCTAAAGGCTTTGTAGCAGTCAAGGACAATGTAAAGAAGGGCTTGGTCACAAACAGTTAACATTATTCATCAATCTATCGACTTAAGGCACGCACCAGGTGGAGATTTGTTTGTCTGAATTCAGGTTTTACATCCCCATCAATATAAATTAGGCCATTTTGGCGACGTTGCTTTCATTTTTGTCCATTTAAAACTGAAGTTCATATGCTAATGACAAGGTCAAAGTAGCTATTTTCAGCAATAAAGGGGATATAACTCATTGACTAATCAGCCGACATTGCCAGGTTTCAAAATCATCACAGCGTTAATCCCCAGCCAAATCAAAACCTAAATACTTATGCTGACGACAAGGTCAAATTTAGGCAGGAAACACGGCTCCGTGATAAATTGGTCAACGAAGCCGTTTTTTCAAAACTCATTCGAACTCCTATCCACTACCTAATCATATGCAAGTTTCAGGAAGATGAAAAATTGAAGGAGTTATACTGAGACAAAGAAAAAATCGTTTTTTTTTTTTTTTTTTTTTCAGCAATCAAATGGTTGTATAGCTCCATGATTAATAAGTTGACCTATAGAGTTTTTCTAACTCACCCAAGCTTTCATCACCAGTCTACTTAATATTTAAGTTTCAGGAAGATTCGATCAAAACTTAAGTTTATCTGATAATTAGTCATTTTCAGCAACCAATGGGACATAGCTCTAGGATAAATACGCTCGTAAGCCAACATTTTCGAAGTCAATCGATTTTGTTTTGTTTTGATTTGAGGTTCCAGTGAACACTGTAAAGGTCATTTTGGAGACGTTGCTACCAATTTTGTACGACTTTTACCCGACATTGAGATGAAATGACATCTCAAGCCCTGCCGCCCAATGAAACCAATAGGGAATATAAGCATGGGCGGGCCGGGCCGGGCCGAATCGCACCGCTTTGCCTGGGCAGGCTTAGATCCTCTAAGGGGTTTACCAGTACTCGAGTGCGGGTCGGCTTCAGCTCTGCGTGGAAGCATCATGCAGCCCATCTATTTCTTCAAGCCCCGATGGGCGGGGGCCGCGAAGTCAATCGAGATTTTATGTCTAGCGGCCTACTAATATGTACGTTTCAGAACGATCCGATTTAAACTGAAGGTGCTATGGTGATGCCAAGGTCGAAAATAGTCATTTTCAGTATACAGTGGAAAAACAATGTGTCTTATAGATCGACATTATTAAAACACGTCTATACATGTACAAATACATAGAAAATGTTTTTGCCGAAAAAATGAAGATTTTTTGATGAAAAATTGTGATATTTTTCTTATTTCTGCTCACAATATAGATTGTGAGTACATGTTAGAACCGCCTCATCGAGGCGGTTCTAACGAGTACCCACAATCTATATTTTGGAGCAGAAATAAGGAAAATGAGGTTCCTCCCTGATAACTCCGGTTTTACTATATAAAAGTGGGGTTAAAGGGGGTTAAAATTATATAGACGTGTTCTCGTGATGACCTCGCCAGTTTTCGTACACAACAAAGTATATGTAGGTTTCAGGAATTTTTCGATAAAAATTACAATGTCTTATGCTAATAACAAGGAGTTCAGGAATGATTTTCAACGATTCATAAGCCAACTTTGCCAGTTTTTAAAGTCATTCGATCTTTTATCCACAGCATACTTATATGTAAGGGTCAGAAAGATCTGATTAAAACTGAAGGGGTTACAGTGATGACAAGGTCCAAAAATAGGCATTTTCAGCAATCAATGGCACCTGTTTTCTGGGAAATCATTTAAATGTTTTCAATTGGCATGCAGGATTTCTGCAGGTCCTGGTGTATGAATGTCATTTGACGTGTCACGAGTGATAATTCTGATTCTGAAGCAATCTGGAAGTTTCCTTCGGTGTTGACAATGTGATTGCAGTCTCAGTAATGAAATTACGAAACTTTTCTGATTAGCTCGAGTCTCCGTTTGTATAATTGTTCCACGGATAGTGTGGTTTTTGAAATGGTAGAAACACTCAAATCGGCAGGGAAAAACTAGATGAACATGGAAGCTGCTGAATCTGTCTAATTTGATGTTGTCTTTAGGCCGTTTGGCAACCTTGAATGTGCGCAAACATCGATGCAACTTTGATCTTTCGGCAAAATTTGTGTCCGAGTAAATCAGAAATGGTATAACAAGATCACCTTTGGGAGTGTTCCAAAAGTGGTTTTTAAGACAACTTTTGAACAGCCCCAAAGGTGGACTCTTACTGGAGGACACTGTGTGTAGAAAACGGGAGGATAACTGAAATCTTTCAAATATGATTTTTAAAGAAAACAAACACTAACCGCTTCTACAATTCATTTTTCCTGCGACTATCAGAGCCTGGAATTCGCTCTCCGACAAAGTTAAGAAGGCTTCTTCTGTCGCTTCATTCAAATACCTTCTGAATAGACACTTGAAACGGCCACCTCAGTACTTCCATACGTATTTGGCAAATTCTTCATGCGAGGTTAAGAATGAAATGCAGTGCCCTTGACTCACATCTTTACCGCAAATACTTCGTGCCCAATCCTTCCTGTTCTTTTGGAGCTTTTGAAAGCGCTTATCACTTCTTCTTTGTTTGCCCAAGGTTTGCCAATGCAAGGAACATATATTTACCAAATAATCTACATGCATACTCTGCTCGGGAGCTCCTATTTCGACGCGATACTCACTCAGTTACGGAAAATGAGGCTTTGTTCTTACAAGTTCTAGACTTCATCTTAAAGTCGGGAAGATTTGTCAGGCAAGGGTAAATGATCTATAAGATCCTTGTCCTAGTAAACTGCAGCAACACTTTGTGAATACGAACCTAAACTTTATACAAAAAGTGGTGCCAGTCAACAACATTTGTTTTCATTCTGCTTACTCTCTCTCTCTCTCTCTCTCTCTCTCTCTCTCTCTCTCTCTCTCTCTCTCTCTTTTCTTCGTTTCGATTTGTTCTTATGTTCACCGTCATCTTAAATTAAATCATGGTGAAGCTATCCAATGGGAATGGGCTTAACATTGTATGCGAATTTGCCCGTTAGACAGACGATTCACAGATGCCTAGGATAAACACTCTGTTTTCTAAAGGCAATTCTAACATAGCTCGCCTATATAGGCAATGGCAAGAACTGTGTTTAATTATGCAACAAATCACGGCGCGGGAGAGACATTAAAAGCTGCAATCATATGATGTCACTCGTAGACTGTGAAACGTCACTTTCTCGCACCGAAAACGTATTTAAAAATGACATAAATGCACGTGTTAAGTCAATAATTTTTTGCGGGTTTTCTTCAAGTGTGAGATTTTGAAGAAAACACCATTATTGTCTATTTTTAACGTGTAGTCTGTGATTTGACAGATCACAGCTAGAGCTGATCTATTTCTTATGTAGGAGAGCGTAATGGCGCTACAAGAAATGTTAAGAATACGTAATACAGTAGCACACTTTCGGAGGTATATCGTCACTTCTCAGGCAAAAGTTTTCATCTACAATCATCTACAAATACACATGAACTTCTTTCTTGCTCTCTCTCTCTCTCTCTCTCTCTCTCTCTCTCTCTCTCTCTCTCTCTCTCTCTCTCTCTCTCTCTCTCCGAGTCCACAGAATGATTTGGTGTTGTTACTATTTAACCATTATTCCAATACACTGTATACAATACTTGAACCTAGGAAATGACTTTCATATAAGCACTGTGCTTACCGTCGGATTCTGCGTCATTTTGCGCGTATGTACGAGTATCTATGTATGTCTTTGTAATTTACTTGCATTAAACCAAAGAAGTATCTGTCTTAGTGGCGAAATTTCACTGTACTTTGTTCATGCTGGTTGTTGTCAAAAACTTCTTAACAGAATGAAAAAAAAAAAACAAAAAAAAAAACAAGTGACACAACAGCGTATGTCTGATCCAAGCTTACACGGTATTGCAGTGCACACCTGTCCCAATATGAAGGTGAATTACGGCCAGTATTCAATGTCTCTTAACGAACCAGTTCAAAAGGTTTAATGCGTGCTTTCTTATCACTTCTTATTCATAATCAGGCGGCTGATGCCACCGGGTAAGTATCAATTAACACTTGTACCAAATGGAATCTTCCTTGAGTCCATTTCAAAATTCAGGGGTGTCAGGTTGTGTTTCATCAAAATTTATTTGGAAAATGACTGAACTTTTAATAAACAGTGGAGGCCCTGATCAGACGCCGCGTTCTGCGGCGTCTGATCTGGGCCTGCACTGTTAGTCAGGGTATACGTTTTGGGGTTTCTGGTACTAAATGGGTCAACACTTGTACCGGTAATGGCAAAATGGATAACTGAGCTGATGCATTTCGAATTTGGCATACATGCATTGAGCTTGTTCGAACAGCGTTCACTCAGACCAACCTGCGTGTCCACACAGTCTGAGCAGACCTTTGATTTCCAGTCTATTACACCCTGGGGACCATAGATGATTCATATGAATTGTAAAGTCTGTGATCACCCTGCACGAATGCGCCGATCGATACGAGTTTTTCTGGCTGTTTGCACTGTGATGACAATAATATCATTATTTTGCGCTTCGGCGCAAGTCGACATACAGGTGATGTTAAAATTGGACTTAATGAATGCAGATTCGATTCGTTCACCTCACGTTAAAAATAAATCCTTGTAATGAACTCATTACGATGACACACCCGTGCGACACAGTGCATTTTTACTTCTCTAAAATGGCTACTTTTCTGGTGAAAATCTCTGATACTGTTCTTATTTATACTGCAAAAATAGGTTGTGGGTGCTCATTGGAACCATCTCAATGAGGCGGTTCTAACAAAAACCCACAACCTATGGCTTGGAGCAAAAATAAGAAAATACTGTATACCCCGTAAACCCCAGTTTTCTATGTATAAAGTTGGTTTTAGGGGGTGCTCATTTTACGGACTTGTTCATGTGATATGCACATAGAAAAACGTGACACACAAGAGCATATGAATAGTATTTCTTTTTCTTACGGGCTCTGGGTTCTAATCAGGTAAAGAAACGAAACTAATTAAGAGGACACGCATTCAGCAAAATGTGGAACTCCAAAGCTAGAGTTTCGTTGTTCCGTGAGTGAGTGAGTGAGTGTTTGAGTTTTACGTTCCACCAACAGCTAAGGTCATACGGAGACGGAACCTCGGTTTAAAGACTCATCCAAAAGTCTTGAGAAGCCCGGGATCGATCCTGTGATCCCTTGTTTACAAGGCGAGTAGCGTAACCACTACACCACGGAGGCTTCCGGGTGTTCCGTAAGACACTTTGTACAACATTTTACAGGGTCTACTTCTTTGCCTGTTATACACTGGCCGCGATAAGCCAAAATGGGCCGATTAACGAAGATTCAAATCAGCCTGCATTCCTACTCATTTTACAACATTTTTAGTCTGTGTGAAGAAACATCGTGTCAATATGTAGCTTTATAACGCACAACAAAGACTCAGATCAGACTGCGCGGATGCGCAGGCTGATCTGAGCATTCGCTGGAAGCACATACTCGAAACCCATTTCCACTTGTCGCGATCCAAATGATAGATCAGTGTTTTTCAAGATTTTGCATAATCCTGATCTGCGAAATCACGCAATGAAACATAGGGCCATTAACCAAACCAATTAATAATTCAAACCGATTGTTCTATTGTATTCGGAAAAGAAACAGCCAAGAAGATGGAAATGTTTAAAATAAAAAAAAATCACCTTATCCCCAGTAATACTCGTTTTCCGAGTAGTTCTTCATGTACGCATCATTATTTGCTATAATGAATGCCCAGTTTTATAGCTTGTCTCCTATGTTTATCTGTTTTGGAAGTATCGAGTCACTATAACCTCGGTCCCACAGAGCTTGCGACTGCGATGAGACCGCTTTGCGACAGATTTCGTTTGCGATTTACTCGCGACCTCTGCGACTATTGCAGCAACTTTTTGTCTACAAATATGATCGCCGATCAATCGCCGATGAGTCGCCGTATTATCGGCGATAATTTTTGCAGGCAGTCGGCGATTGATCGGTAACCTGACGCTGTAGGATCGCCGTAGAATCGGAAACTTGTTTGCAACTGTTCAAAGTGATCGGCGGTCAGTCGGCGACCAATCAACGACTCTTCTGAGACTGGTTGCAACGAACGGCGATTGGTCGGAGACTGGTTGGCGACTGTTCTGCGATCCAAACAAAATTAGTTGTAGTTGGCACTGCAAACTTTCGGCGACCTATTGGCGCACGTTTGAAACCTCCTTGCAATCTGTCGTTGACTGGTCGGCGACAAGTCGCCGATTGGTCGCCGATCAGTTGCCGTCTCATTAGTGATCCGTCTCCGATCAATCGTCGATCAATCGCCGATCAGTCGTCGACTGCTCGCCGATAGGTCGCAGCAATTTTGCCAGATTTCAGAGCCAAAGTGCTGATCGAGGACCGATAGGTGACTGGTCGGCGACTGATCAGCGACTTCCAGAAAACCATTGCAACCAGTCTGCTAACAGAATCAGTCGCGGCTAAAAATGAACCATCTTTCTTTTTCACCAGACATAGACCCACAAGAAAAACTAGGGCACACTGATGTAACAGAACATGAAATTACAACAGGCACTGTTGAACCAAGTGATAGTCCCTGGTCGGCACCCATTTGTCTGTTGAAAAAGAAAGATGGTTCATGTCGTTTTTGCATTGACTTTCGAAAACTCAATTCTGTCACTTTTCTTCTGGACTCCATGAAGGTTTCCAATTTGGTTCACTTGTAAATGAATCCAACAGAGGTTCAAATTAAGGTGGTCACACAATTAATAGTCACACCATCATGGGCCCGATTGAGGCTTACATCCCTTAAGTTTGATGTGCTAAACTAAGTTGAAATAATATATCAAATATAAAGCTTAGTTCTATTCTACACATTTTTCATGTTCATAAAATATTGAAGTAGTACTTTCTCATTCCCCAGGCCCGACCCCGTATCACCAGAGAAACGATCATAATGACGACTATCCTGTTCATATGTCCGTCTGTCTGACTAACTAAACCGAGAAGCGAATTATTACCCCATAAGTTAGACTGAGGTGGGATAGCTATTCCACAAAACACAACGCGAAAATATAGGTTGATCGTCTGTCCGTCCTTATGTCAGACATTCCGACCGTCCGCCACCTCTTCAGCAAGTAAAACCTTACTGAGCAGATGACGCGACTGTCATAAGCAGCCCGATCAGTCCGGCATACTACATACGTAAGCGGTTAACCAGTACAGTGCACATTCTTTCGCCAGAAACAGACAACTGCCCTTCTTGAATCAGCGGATCGGAGACAGTGACCGTAGAAAAGATTTCATAATCAATCTCCGCGAAAGAATGTTGTCGATACCGGCAAAGGCTTATATGCATTAGACGGTCTGATTCAGGGTAGGCTTAGTCCTTCTAAGCGGTTTACCAGTACTCATGTGTGGTCGGTTTCAGCTAATGCAGCCCAATGTATGGTAATATGATCGCAAAAGGTAATTTGCACAATGTCATTAGCAGGTTCCCTCGGGAACCGATACATGTACAGTCGAACTTCAATGGCTCGAACACCTTTGGGACCTCGAAAATCTGTTCGAGACAGGGGTAGTTCGAGCCACTGAGGTTACTGTCAGGAAGCATAACGAGACACTTTTAGATATCTTTTCGGTGTTCTATAATGAATATGTATGCTGTGTGTACTCATTAGAATCGCCTCATCGAGGCGATTCTAATGAGTACACACAGCTTGCATTTGAAAGATAAAAGACTAAAATCTCCTTAATTATCCCCCATTATTTCTTATGTAGAGGATTTCGCTAGGGGCTCAAGAATGGGTTCGACTCATCCATGGTAAACGAGCCATCGGTGTTCGAGCCATCGAAGTTCTACTGTACTTTACAAACTAAACCATTCGCATTGCTGGAAAACATTTTATTCCTTCCACAAGGGTCCTTTGCGTCTGGGGAGTAAATACGTTTTATGTGGCACACTTAGGGTAAATAAAAGCTTTATTCGAACAGCGAAGCGCCGTCCGTTCAGAGTCATCCTTGACCGCGCAAGTTATAGGGACAGTTTCTTTTTTTCTTTTTCTTTTTTTTTCGAATGGGTTAATGGGTTCTTGGCTGAAGGTTAATTGCAAGGCAGATCTTTAATGGAAAAGATAATGAAAAGTTGTCATGCTGGGTTAAATACATCTACATGTGAAGGACAATTCAAAGAAGATTAATCTGATATACATATATATGCATGTACATTACAACCCTCTAAGTATTTCCACAAACTGTCCTACCAAAATGAATATTACGGAAGGCTTTCAAAGAGGGCTTGGAGAAAAAGAAAGTGCTGCATGGTGCTTTCACGCAGAACTGAATCCGACCGAAAGCAGCTTAGTAGGTCTAAGCCTGCCCAGGAAAAGTGGTGCGAGTCCGACCGTTCCTTAAAGTGACCTAAATAGGTTGACGGAGACGTAAAACCTTAACACAAACAAACAACAAAGAACTATTAAGGGCATGAACTTTTTTCATGCTCAACATAAGGTAAGGTAAGGTAAGGTTAGGTAACTGTTTGATTTGAGGTTAAACGTCCCCATAAACACTATTTAGGTCTTTTTTGAGACGTTGCTTCCAATTTTGTGGGACTTTTACCCGACATTGACATGAAATGACATCTCAATCCCCGCCGCCCACTGAAACCAATAGGGTTTATATGCATGGACGGACCGACTCGCACCACTTTGCCTGGGCAGGCTTAGACCTTCTAAGCGGTTTACCAGTACTCGTCTGCGGTCGGTTTAAATTCTGCGTGGAAGCATCATGCAGCCCAATCTATTTCTCCAAGCCCCGATTGGCGGGGGCAAAAGGTAGGGTAGGGAAGGGTAGGGTAGGGTAAGGCTATTCATGCAACACATGCTTGTGAATATTTGAAATAGTTTGTGTAAACGATCCAATGAAAAGATATTGGACCTCTTCTTACAACAAAGGTCGTTCTCAAAGTTTAACCGTTTGTGGGGAATGCCTATACCCAAGAATTCCTGTTTGTTGTTCACCTATGAGCTGAGCTTTTTTTTTTCAAAAGGAATTATTTTTATAGTCTGCAAATAAGGACTTTGCTCTTCACTTTACAGCTTAGGTTCGGTGTACCTAAATTTCCCATTTCTGTGTTAAATGAGCGACAGCCCTTATTACATTTGAAGTGACGCATTAGAAAAGGGTCCTTAGCGCTCCTCAATTTCCGTTTTTCAAATGCACATGCGCAGCCCACTGATAAAACTTAACACGTGATTTTTTGCATAGAGCAACATGTACCTCGAGGGCTCCACTACATGTCTGTGAGCAGAAAGGTCTCCGACGAGACTACGCTTATCATTATGAAAACCCGCATATTCAAATATATTGACAATTTTACCACCCAAAATAAATAATTGCAGATAAAAAAAATAGATATTTTTCTCTTCTTTCTCCTCAAAACATAGATTGTTGGTACTCGTTAGAACCGCATCGTCGAGGCGGCTAACGAGTACCAACAATCTATGTTTGGGGCAGAAATAAGAAAAATGTTTGGAGCAGAAATAAGAAAAATAATATATACCCCTGTTAGCACCAGTTTACCATATGGGCCCCGTCAAGCGATTTTGGTACTTATCGCCTATGCGAGCAGCGAAGGTTCAGTCGAGCCTGCGCATCCGCGCAGTCTCGCCAGAACCTTCGCTGCTCGCCATACAAGCAGTGAATCAAGAGGAACCTTCAGACAGAAAGCCATATCCCTGGCCCCTCTGAGTGGCTAGGCATGCGCAGTTAAAATTTGTCATGACGGTATGCTCGAAGACACAAATTCGCTTGGCGGGGCTCATATAAAAGTGAAGTTTAAGGGGGTCAAAATCATACAGGTGTATTTTCGTGATGTTCGCAGAATCTCCTGAGCATTTGTTGATCGCATATGCTATAAAATCTTCAGCCAATGAGTCAGCTTACTTTTTTTTAATAATGTACCTTATTTCAACAAAAGTTAATTATTGAAAATATTCTCAAACCAGATTTATCTTCACAATAGTTAATTAGAAAGTATGTATAACGAATAGTAAGAAGACATGCTGGGCATTATTAACGAAATATTTAGAGATCGATAGTAGACTGTGAAAGATATATATGAGATTAAGATATTTGCCTTTATCGTAAGCAGTGCTTTGGTGTCATTTCATATTTTCCGTATACGAGCGTCACAGAACAGCTATCTGGAAGTCTGTCTCAAGAATGGAGGGAAATAATTAAATTCAAAATATGCATATTTCATAGCCAGAAAATTATCAAATATCGAAATAAAATAACAATTCAGTCCAACCTGTGTTAAACAAGCACCTCAGGGATAATGAAAATGTGCTTGCTTAAGACAGGTGCTTGCTTAATACTGGTGGATATTAATGCATTTGCCTTTTTCGGGAACTAAATGCTCGCTTGATTAAAACAGGTTGCTTGCTTAATAGAGGTGGCCACTAAGACAGGTTGGACTGTAATATACAATCTGATAATTTATGTTATTTAATTCGGGGCTTGGAGAAATAGATAAAGCTGCATGGTGGTGCTTCCAAGCAGAGCTGAAACCGATCGCACATGAATACTGGCAGATCGCTTAGAAGCCATGTGGCGGCCGTAAAAAGTCTACCCGTGCTTTATCATAGCGCAGATTATATTTTCTTTTCCTTTGGGGTCATTGAACCCATTCTGGTTACTTTGAAAATCGAATATCGCTTAAGCGGTGCTAGGAGGCGTATGCAGCCTTGCAAACTATATTGCTGTGTATGAAGAGACTCAGTAAAACCGAGTCTCTGATTTTCGTTCTTTTATGTGTTCTTTGTTTCCAAAGGCAACCGTTTAGCTTTTTATTTTACCTCAATGCAGCTGGTTTTAAGTGCCGTGTGGCGACCGTAAAAAGTCTCCCTGTGCTTCATCATAGTGCAGATATTTTCTTTTCCTTTAAGATCATTGAGCCCATTCTGGTTACTTTATAAATCGAATATCGCTTAAGCCGGCGCTAGGAGGTGTATGCAGCCGTGCAAACTACATTGCTGTGAATGCAGAGACTCAATAAAACCGAGTCTCCGATTTTCGTTCTTTTATCTGTCCTTTTTGTTTTCCAAACGCAACCTTTTAGCTTTTTATTTTACCTCACTGCAGCTGGTGTTAAGTGCCGTGTGGCGGCCGTAAAAAGTCATCATAGTGCAAAATATACTTTCTTTTCCTTTGGGATCACTGTGCCCATTCTGGTTACTTTGCAGATCGAATATCGCTTAAGCCGATGCTAGAAGGCGTCATACACAGCAATATAGTTTGCAGCCTTGCAAACTATATTAATTTGTATGAAGAGACTATATAAAAACGAGTCTCCGATTTTCGTTCTTTTATGTGTTCTTTGCTTCAAAAGGCAACCTTTTCGAATTTGTTATTGCTATTACGCCTGTCGAGGCAAAATGTGCGAGTCGCGCCGCCCATGCTTATAAACCTATTGTTTTATTGAGCGGAAGGGCTTGAGACCTAATTTCATCTCAATGTTGGATAAAACCCACAACACTGGAAGTAACGTCTCCAAAATGACCTAAATAGATAGTGTTGACGGGGACGTTAAACTTCAATTCAATCAATCGAAATGCCAAGATAAATGCTGAGTCAGAAATCATAAAATGTTACAAGAAAATCGTTGACTGGCTGTATAAATCAGAAAAGGAGAAAATCACAGTGTTTTTTTTTTCTTTCTTTCTTTAATTCACCGTTACATCGCGGCTTAAATTTCTGAAAATTCCCATTTTTGAAAGTTGATCTTGTAAATTATTTTTATTTAATTCACAGTTATATCGCGGTTTAAAATTCTGAAAATTTCCATTTTGGAAAATTGATCTTGTAGATCATATCTATGTTAACGCAATATATATCCGGTACTGGGCCGCCTAACCGCTTTTCCGCTTTTACCCGTCTCAAAAAATAGTCCTTATGACCAAGCTTGTCAGTACTGGGGTTAGCATTGTTCGTCATTGAATATCATAAGACCTGATTTCATCAGAGTTTATACTTTTGAAATTCTGCAAAAATAATGGCGCTGAAATTCAAGAGAGAGAGAGAGAGAGAGAGAGAGAGAGAGAGAGAGAGAGAGAGAGAGAGGAGAGAGAGAGAGAGAGAGAGAGAGAGAGAGAGAGAATATTCATACGCCCTTATCTTCTGGAAATGGAACTCTTTTACTCCTGAGTTTTTGAATTGCCCTCCAAATCAATTTTTGTGAAAGGGAGATTTAGCCTAGATTCTTAATACGAATGTACAGAAACAGTGTAGATCCTAGTATAACTGGTCGAAATGCGCCGTCTTCTCTGGATCCCGAAGAGCTGGATAGGTGGCCGTACGGGTCTAGACTACAGGGTTGAAAGGGTTAAAAGGCCGCGTTACAAGGACCAGGAAGCATTAAAATACCGGAAAGCAACAAAAATACCGGAAAGCACATAGAAATACCCCCCCCCCCACCCACCCCCCCTCCCCCCCAAAAAAAACAACACTTTACAATGGGGGTATTTTGCGAAGGAGCATGTTAAAATGAATTTTATGTATAATATTGGTAATTTCACCTGACAAAAGTAAGTATTGAGCCCCAATCCCCCAGGTTATTGACAGAATGACATGTCATGCAGTTATCAAAAAAGACATGTTGCTATCTTTCTACATATACTGCAGCAACCTTTTGCGAGTATTTTGTAACTATAACCTAGATGTTTACTTGTATATAAAAGTGCTTTTTGGTAACTCTATGTACTTTCCGGTATTTTGATTGCTGTCCGGTATTTCTATCCACCGTGCAACAAGTATCCCGTTTTACGAAAAGATAGCCAGACATGAAATATGAAAACTATCAGAATTTTTATGCAAATTTTCATTTTTGGTGGCAAAGTGTTCAATATATTTGAATAGGGGTGTTTTCATAATGCTATATACAATAAAATTCCTATATTAAGACCACCTTTGGGACTATTCAAAAGTGGTCTTGAAGACCACTTTTGAACAGTCCCAAAGGCGGTCGATTATTAGGAGACACTGGGTGTAGAAAACTCACAGACTTGAAGAATAAATGAAACCTTCTCAATAAGCTTTTAAAAGCAGATTTTGTCTTAATTGTAGGTGGTCTTAATAGCGGAATTTTACTGTATATGCTATGCTACAGATCATCATGCCCTAGATGACTTACATGTACATCAATCTGCATTGAAACTGAATACCAGTCCAGGTGATGAGGTCAGAATTCTTGCACATGTTAGCTAAAAGTGTGTCGTGTGGTGTTTTTCACGTTCATACTGTTTAATCTATATTTTCACGTGTTCACTAATGGCTACGTAAATGCTTCACCAGGATATACCTACATTTCAACAATCAACATCAAATGAAAGTATTTAGATGAAAGTATTGCATATGCACTTAGAGAGGTACAAAACATCCACTCAAGACAGTATTACAAGTACCAGGGACAGAAAAGAAATAAACAGGATCTTTCATTACAAAACACACCCGTGCGACACAGTGCATTTCTGACTTCCAAAATCGCTACTTTTCTGATGAAAATCTGTGAGATTTTTCTAATTTATACTGCAAACATAGGTTGTGGGTGCTCGTTAGAACCGCCTCATTGAGGCGGTTCTAACGAGTCCCCACAACCTATATCTGGGAGCAGAAATATGAAAATAATGTATACCCCCGTAAACCCCAGTTTTCTCTATATAAAGTGGGGTTTATGGGGGTGTTCCTTTCACGGACTTGTTCACGTGATGTAAATTGCCCATAAAGTTCAGGTGAGTCTGTACAAAGCTAAAATGACAAACAGGGAATAGTAATCATTTTTAGTTTCCGAGGACAACATGATCATCACCATCATCATCATCATCACCATCATCCTCTTTATTTTTCAGAGCAACATAGTAAGACAGAACTCATCTGACATGAACCTCGACACTCAGATTAAAAGATAAACATAATGTAACATATATAAACACTTGGATAAAATACGAATACAGTATTGAATTTGCAGGAAACAGTAAAGATAGCTTGGAAGTTAGCTCTGGGTGGTTACCTAAACAAATGAAAAAAAAAGCGCTTCCTATTTATTGACTTGATCTTGGTAACATTTTATCACAGGATAAGATGGTTTTACAATACAAAGAGACTCATCCTATAAATCCCTGTTAACCCTTAGATGCAAATCACAACAATTATCGTACTTGTCATTGTAAAAGACTTGGTTGCAAATATCGTGGTCCGAGATCAGACGGCTCCTTTGTGAGCCGTCTTATCAGGGTTCACACTGTTTGCCTATATGCAAAAGTATGTTTGAAAAGTTTGCAAGAAGGCGCAGCAGACGACATAAACAGGCGCGTTTTAGCTGTAGTATTATTTGGCCAACCAAGCCATCAAAGAATGCGTGTGTGTGTGTGTGTGTGTGTGTGTGTGTGTGTGTGTGCGTGCGTGCGTGCGTGCGTGCGTGCGTGCGTGCGTGCGTGTGTGTGAATTCGGGTTTAACATCTTCTTTCTTATGAATATTTTCATTGCTCTCAAAGGAACTCATTTTTGATTTTTAATTAACGTCGCTTTCAACAATTTTTCAGTCATATCACGACAGTGTCTGGTTGCGACAAAAAGAATGCAAGGACCAAATGGTATGAACACGACAAAGACAAACAAAATTATTCGGCAATTCATATTATGACGTCGCGTCTGAGAAGGTAGCGACGCCTTGTAATAAATTCGGTAATCCGCTAATGGATTAAATATGAATTATTTAGATATACCCCGTAACGTCACATGTACGACGACTTTAACGACGTCGCGTTTACTAACGACGGAAAATTGACAGTTTTTATAAAACAATCGTGAAAAAATGCTTTTTAAGTATCATATGATAAGTAGAATCTTGCATTCAAGCTCATGTATTATTGAATTTATTAAACTTATTGAGGAAAAGACATAAAATGCTCGACCAAGCCTCGCATTTTATCCCTTGATCAGATACCCCGTATATTAATAGCATTGCAACACATTGACATGATAAAGGCATGCTATCTCGGGACAAGTGAGCTTTATCAGGTCATCGTGACATTGCAATTCTACGAACTCTATGATCTTGACTTCTGGGAAAATGGCAAAACTGTAAGAGTGTACAAGGAGATTAACTGATAAATAGACTACCAGATTCGTGTCATTTGATATCAAGTTTATCAGGATCGGCTTCGAGAACGCATGTAGAACCGCTCGGCAAGCCTCGCGATTCTACAAGCGTTCTCGAAGCCTTGCCTGATAAACTTGATATCAAAAGACACGAACCTGGTGTTCTCTATTTAAATGCAAAATAACATAGACTTTTACGTTAAATGTGCTTTATTAAGGACAGTTAAAATGAAGTTTATGAAAGTAAACCAAAGCAAAAGTATTCGAAAGGTTGCAAGTCTCCGACTCCCGGGCTTCCCTGTTGGCAAAAACTGTACAAAAAACTATGGGATACTCAGGTATCACTTGAACATATATCACCTACGTAAAGAAAACATCCAAATCGCTTATACTTATCGAATGTTTAGAACATAGTAAGAAGTGATAACACTTTAATCTAAGAATTACCCATTACCAGAAACCATGTTTATAAATATTAACCCCATATACGCCTAGCGTTCACTAAAAAACAAAAATTAAGACCCTGATCAGATGCCACAGAAGGCGTTAACTGGTTACTTAAAACTTTAAAGTTCAGGAATTTTTGGACAACTATACATATAACAAGGTACATAAGAATATGATACAGCAAAAAGTTATGCAACAGACACCATGCTTGATTGTCGTCCCTAACTTCAGTTTGATTCGCAAGCAGATGCATGAAGATGGGCTAAACTAATTCCTAAATCTTGTTTTAAAGATGGAACTCCATAATTTCATTATGAGTCTGGACCTCCCTGATCCTCACGTGAACAAGTCCGTGAAATGAACACCCGCTAAACCCCAGTTTATATAGGGAAAACTGGGGTTTAAGGGGGTATACAATATTTTGCATATTTCTGCTCCTAGGCATGTGTTGTGGGTACTCGTTAGAACCGCCTCAATGAAACGGTTCTAACGAGCACTCACAACCTATGTTTGAAGTATATATAAGAAAAATATAACAAATTTTCATCAGAAAAATTGCCATTTTTGGAGATATGAAAAATGCATTATGTCACACAGGTGTGTTATCGTAATGTTCTGATTGTTGTTGGGTTCTCAATCCTGATTCCTCGTTGTTTCGTTCAAGATATAGTTTCTTTTTTCTTTCTTTGTTTGTTTTCTTTTCTTTTTTCTTTCTTTTTTTTCTTTGTTGTTGTTGTTGTTTGCTAAGTAATGTACCACCATTGCTTACTGTTGAACCAGGATTCCTCCACGTGGACCAATTTGTTATCATTCTTATATATGTACACTGGAATTGGTGGCATCACGAAAACACGCCTATATAATTTTGACCCCCTTGAACCCCACTTTTATATCGTAAAACTGGGGTTTCCGGGGGTAGTCCTTATTTTTCTTATTTCTGCTCTAAAATATAGATTTTGGGTAGTCGTTAGAACCGCCTCGATGAGGCGATTCTAACGAGTGCCCACAATCTATATTTGGAGAAGAAATAAGAAAAATATCAACATTTTTCATCATAAAATTTTCATGTTTTCGGCGATAAAGGTGGCAATGTATTTGTATAGGCGTGTTTGCGTAATGTCTTGGGTTGAATTGAATATTTATAAAACTCCGGATTTCATTACGAAACCACATCCGTGCGACATATTGCATTCTTTTATGCCTCCCAAACGGTTAATGTTCTGGTGAAAATGTGAAATACAGTAGAACTTCGATGGCTCGAACACCGACGGCTCGTTTACCATGGATAAGTCGAACCCATTCTTGAGTCCCTAGCGAAATCCTCTACATAAGAAATAGTGGGAGATAATTAAGGTGATTTTAGTCTTTTATCTTGCAAATGTATGCTGTGTGTAGTCATTAGAATCGCCTCGATGAGGCGATTCTAATGAGTACACACAGCATACATTTTCATTATAGAACGCCGAAAAGATGTCTAATAGTATCTCGTTTTGCCTCCTGACAGTAACCTGAGTGGCTCGAACTACCCCTGTCTCGAACAGATTTTCGAGGTCCCAAAGGTGTTCGAGCCATTGAAGTTCGACTGTATATTTCTTATTTTTACTCCAAACATAGGTTATGGGTTCTAACGAATACATAAAATAAGCCCTTCAATTAGCGGAAGTAAGAATGAACGCAGAAAAGATTTCATGATCAATCTCCGTGAAAGAATGTTGTCGACCCCGGCAGATATCGAACCCGCAATCTCCTGATTACCAGTTAGACGCGCATCCAACTAAGCTACCGAGGCCGGCTAGAGGGAGATAGGCAAAGAAAGGAACTTTGGAAGTTATCAAACTTGCATTCCTTTCACAAAAAAAAAACAAAAAAAAAAAAAAAAAAAAAAAAAAAAAAACAGAAAATATCCAAAGTGTATCAACTTCTTTACCCTATGCAAACATAAAGGTTTACTTACATAGCCAACCATTGGTAGGTTCCATGCCGCTGCGTTCGTCGACTCGCAAGCACACGATACGTCCGGTCCGATAAATCCAATGGTCCTTTTTGCATAGTGTGACGTCATCGCCCTGATGGACTCCAGTGTCTGGGATTTCGTGTCGTTAAACAAGTACTCCAGTTTATAATCCTTTAGAATTGTTGTATTGTTGTTGATATTATCCAAAGCGAGAAAGAACGCACCCGCGAAAAGTTTAGCATCATGACTGGTCGAACTCAGGAAAGACAACCTTAGTGGGGCTCTGGTGTTATTTTCGCATGTACCAATCCAAAATAAAGTACATATTACAATGGTGGAGATCACAGGCCAACTCATTGCGACGGTTTTGGGTAACTACAGAATACTTTCAGTTATTTACATATACATGTACATGTTTCCTTTGTAAAATTAGTGCACATTGAGTTAATATCTATTTATCTTCAAACTCTCATTTTATAAATTTTACTAACTTAAATTCTCTGCCATCCAAGAACAAACTTGTAATAGAATCTAATTAATCAAAACCATTTAAAACAAAAATAATTAACATACTATTTATTTCGCACAAGAACACTTACTTAAGCTTCCTTACCACGCCAAAGCTTCCTACATGATCGTTATGTAATATATACAATGATATCCGGCGTGCAACCAACATCACAGAGGATAAAATTATCTAAAAAGAGCAGACTTTTATCACGCTTGAAAATAAACCAACATTACAGAGAAACTGTATTCCTTAAACTAACAAATCCATCCAATGATACGTTCCAGAATCCTGCGTCTGAAAAAATAAAACTATATCACCCACCATGGAAGAAAGCTAGCCAAAACAGACTCAAAGATACTGAAACTGATTGAGCTGTAACTTATCTGCCTGTTTTATCATTGCCATTATATTCAGATCCAGATCTTTATCGTTGAATTGGCACTATTTCATTCTGAAAAATAATAGATAAAAGAGAAAAATATCAGTTGAAATGAAGGAAATACTTCCCAATATAGCCTCAAATAAGAACTATATTAATTCATTACGAAAACACGCCTATATAAATACATTATAATCTTTATCGCCGAAAAAATGCAAATTTTAAGATGAAAAATTGTGATATTTGTTCTTATTTCTGCTCAAAATATAGATTGTGGGCACTCGTTAGAACCGCCTCATCGTGGCGGTTCTAACGAGTGCCCCCAATCTATATTTTAGAGCAGAAATAAGAAAAATAAGATTTACCCCTGCAAACCCCAGTTTTACTATATAAAAGTGGGGTTCAAGGGGGTCAAAATTATATAGGCGTGTTTTCGTGATTCACAGGCAATGTTTGGCAAATTGGCCTTTATTAACCCCATCACGAAGACATGCCAATATAATTTTGACCCCCTTAAGCCACATTTTATATACTATATGGGTATACATTATCTTTTCGAATCGCTGCTCAAAAACATAGATTGTGGGTACTGGTTAGAACCGACCCTATGTTTTGAGTAGAAATCTGAAAAAAATATGAAATTGTTTATGTTTGAAAATTTTCACTTTTGGTGACATAAAGGGGGGCGGGCATTTTTCTATTAATTTCAATTTTTTACAAAACTTCATGTACTCCCAAGGAATCACTGAAGACACTGATCAAACGCCATGTTCTGTGGCGTCTGATCTAGAGTTCTCTGTTTGCCACTGTCCCTTTTTGGACAAAGGGTACCAATTACGAAACCACGCCCATTCAAATACATTGAGAATTTTACCACAAAAAAGAGAGAAAATTTTCAGATAAAAAAAAAATTCTGATATTTTTCACATTTCTGCTGAAAAATTAGATTGTGGGTACTAGTTAGAACCGCCTCGACGAGGCGGTTCTAACGAGTACTCACAATCTATGTTTTTGAACAGAGATAAGAAAAATAATATTTACCCCTGTAAACTCCAGTTTTACAATACAATAAATGTGGGGATTAAGGGGGTCAACCTGATATAGGCGTGTTTTCATGATGTCTCGTTACATGTATCATCTTCTGTTTGAAAACACCTTTAAGCGATAAAGCTTATTTCCATTGTTATACATGATGAAAATTTATCTCCTCTCTTGTTTCTGCTCTGAACACGATAGCTACTTATGGAAGTGGTTCTAACTGAGTTACAACAGAAATAAAAATAAAGGATACCAAATTAAACCCAACGTATCCGTATATTCAGTGGGTTTTACAAATCGTTTATGACATGGATCCGTTAACGTTACTATTACACATCAGAACTGTTACTGGTGACACGTCAAATGACATACAGTCAACCCTCTTTATACCGACATTCGTTTTAATGGAAAAACTCGTTATAATGACAATTTCAATGGAATGAATTTTTAGCTTAAGACTTAGCCTCGATTACGAGCGACCGAATCCATAGTCGTGAAAGATTCTTGTAATTTAATACTCCAAGAAACAAACGTTTCTCGGAGTAATGATGTGGAAAAGACCTTTTATAACCTATCATACTCCTAACTGGGATTCTTTATAACGACAAATTCATTATAATGGCACAATAATAGGGAACTTATGTTGCCGTTATAACGCGGATCCTCTGCACATGAAATCCATATCCGTATATCAGCACTTGCATCCGTGTACCATTAAACTGTTTGTTGTTTTTTTTTTTTTTTTTGTTTTTTTTTTTTTTTGCCATCACGTGAACAAGTCCGTGAAATAAAGATCCCCCTAAACCCCATTTTATATAGAGAAAACTGGGCTTTACGGGGGTAAACCTTATTTTCGTTATCTCTGCTCCAAGACATAGGTTGTGGGTACTCGTTAGAACCGCCTCATTGAGGCGGTTCTAACGAGTTCCCAAAACCTATGTTTGGAGCAGAAATAAAGAAAATATCACAAATTTTCATCAGAAAAAAATACCCTTTTTGAGGTTTGAAAAATGCACTATATCACATTGGTATGTGATCGTAATGCTAATGACGTATTTGCTCATTAATATTCCCATTACCGTGTCATTGTTTCTACTGAAATCAGATCCTTAATATGTCATTTGCAACAATATGTTTCCTCTGGATAAAGTTAAGGAAACTTCCAATAAAGCATGAAAGCCATCCTATCCCTCGACATTAACAATTATTCCAGCTTAAGCCCATAGTTGACAAATAAAATCTTACATGTTATAGCTTGGGACATTTCAAATTTTAGGGGATCGGTTTTTATTTAATGTCTTGAAGTTGTACAAAACTTCATGTTCTTTAAAAATAATGTCGCTCCGGATCGGACGCCGCGTTGTTTGTTGTTTGCTACTGTTCCTTTTAAGAGACTCAGCTTTTATGGGTTAACTTTAATGTTTTAGCTGAAAACTAGGATTGCAGAAATATGTTCTCAAGTGTTTGTTTTATGACGATACAGTTTCATTCATGCTAAAAGGTTTTCTTATACTTATATATATTCGAATTAATAATGTTTGTCCCTTTCAAACGTGTAAAAGGAAATTTTATTTTCTTAATCGTTAATACAACCTTATTTACTTTATTTCTTAACACTCTTTGTTCTTTGTAAACTATACATTTCAAATAATATTGGGCTAATTACGTGTACTATTTATTTATATAATGAACATTTATTTATGTATATACATATATATGTATGTCTTCATGCTCTCTTCTAGTTTCAACTATATACAAGTGTTCCTTAAATACAGTAGATTTTTTATTCATATATGGTGAACGTTTATACAATTATTCTTTATTCATAAATGTATTTTTGCAACCTCTGTTGCTCTTTTTTTTTCAACTACAAACGAACTGTCCCGGGTGTTGTTAAACCTTTTAATATATTTCATTAACATATAGAACACTTTACACAGATAAGTACACAGTACAATTCTTATATTAAGACCCCCTTTGGGACTGTTCAAAAGTGGTCTTTACGACCACTTTTGAACAGTCCCAAATGTGGTCTCATATTAGGAAACACTGGGTGTCGAAAACACCAAGAATAATTGAAACCTTCCTAATAAGCTTTTAAAGCAGATTTAGTCGTAATTTTAGGTGGTCTTAATAGCGGAATTTTACTGTACAATATTGAGATAGATAGATAGATAGATAGATAGATAGATAGATAGATAGATAGATAGATAGATAGATAGATAGATAGATAGATAGATAGATAGATAGATAGATAGATAGATAGATAGATAGATAGATAGATAGATAGATAGATAGATAGATAGATACTGCTGTAAATAAATCATAAATCAACGGCCTTACCAGTGTAATTTTGAAACCTTACAAGCTCACAGACAATTTGAAGTAAAACCTCTTAACTAATTCCTATTACGGTACTTTCAATCACTCGAAGAAAGACAAACGTTCAACATGTTATATGTAAGACCACACGTTATGAATACTCTCAAGGTATTGGAAAAAAGAAAGTTATCTAGTGGAACTAGATACCAAAGTAACTGAGAAGGAACGAAGCAAAACCTATGACCAGGCGTGCGCAAAGAATGAAATAAACAATTGAAGACACGGATCAGTGATTATACGTCATATTTGTTCACAGTTTTACTGGAAAAATTCAACCGAAAAGTAAAGGTTCCGACCAAACCGCGAATTAACAAGGCGACAGGTCTTAATTTTCTGTGCAACCGGTCTTCCCTTGTAAGAATTATACATTTGAAAATTGCTAGTCTGAAGTTATGTTGCGTCTTTCTCCGATACAATATTGACATACGAGGTAATTACCGATTGTTATTGAGTGTCGTTTATTACATTACCTAACGGGTCTACTTTAAGGACTTTTGTATAGACATAATTGTGGCCAATAAAATTCAGAAATGTCTTCAATATTGTTAACGACGTCTGCTAGGTAACTTATTTACACTGCTTCATAAAGACCCATGAACGGCCTGAAAGTAAGGTCAGATTCATTCACCATATTTGCATTATTTGCTGGCTCCCAGCTTGCACATTGCCGATATTGGAAAAACAGGTAACCAGACCCCCTGACCTTTCAATGTCAGAGGGGTCTGGTTACCAGTTTTTCCAAAACTGATAACCCTTAGACTAGGAACCAGCAGATAATGCAAATAACGGGAATACAGAGTTCTCCGGAACTTTATTTCAATAGGTTTCCAGTCATTTCGTACCCTAGTCATTTCGTACCCAAGTCATTTCGTACCATTTTGGTCATTTCGTACCCGTTTTATTTTTCATTTTGGTCATTTCGTACCCATTTTGGTCATTTCGTACCTACTTTGGTCATTTCGTACCCACTTTTATTTTTTTCTGGGAATCGATTTTGGTCATTTCGTACCCAGTTCTTCAAAAACAGGTACGAATTGACTTTGGTGTGTTGAATTGTTTTAAAGCTGATTTTACAAGTAACGGGTAAGTTTGGTGCGTAATGGCTTGGTTTAGAGTAAGAGGGGCTCTAGTTAAAAAGACAATATTTGTTTTACTCATTTTTATTTTAACAAATTTAACATAATATTGAACGTACTGACACCGTGTAACAATCCAAACAGATTTTACAATATCATATAATATATTTTACAAGTCACCTGGGTAAAAGCTGGCCTCGGTAGCTCAGTCGGATGCGTGTCTGACTGGTGATCAGGAGGACGTTGTTCGATACCTGCCGGGTTCGGCAACATTCTTTCGTGGAGACTGATCGTGGAATCTTTTTCCACGATCATTCTCTCCCTTCCGTTGATTCAAGAAGGATAGTTGTCAGTTTCTTGCGAAAGAATGTGCACTGCTTACGTATAAGCCAGCCCAGGCAATGTGTGGATAGATAAATTGAATGGCTCAATTGACCTAAAATAGTGTTGACTGTGCCGTCAAACTCCAATATAAACAGCTATAGTTTGTGCCAATGCGAGTATGTCATGTGAGTATCAAAAAAAAAATAAAAAGTCACCCTGCATCAATATGCGTTCTGTTAATGCCTACGTCTGTCAAACAGAGTTTATGAGTACCGTTTGAAACGCTTCTGTCAACACAGAACACAATATACACCCATATTAATTCATAAACATAGATTTTGAGTCCTCGTTGGAGACTATAACAAAGAGTTCCCACAATATATGTTTTGACCGCAATAAAACACAAAGTATACGTATGGAAATTCCACTTTTCTGTATGTTAAGTGAGGTTTACATTAAGTGAGGTTTACAAGTCTTCATCACATTGACCCGTTAAGTTAAAAGCTGCATATCACTACCGTTGCTAAATAGAAAACAACCACTCGACATCCCCATTTGAGTTCGTCGGAGCAAGACTTCAGAAGCTGTGATGTGGTCTTCTTTCCTGCTCTGTACTCGTCCATGCCTAAGATCCATGCATTGATCGCACTTCATCCATCCACCCATCCGACCGCCAAAATAAAAAGGCTTTGAAAATTGTCGTCCTATTGTGTGGTAAATTAGCAGTTTAGTTATCATAATTAATGACGCGAGAAATTAACAAGAAAACCATTTAATTGCAGACATTCTTGAGCCGCTGTAATCCGCCCGTCCGTCCATCTATCCATAATGGTCCGGATAATGGTGTTTATAAAATCAAAAATATATTGGATGGTTTTTGCGACAGCAAGTTCCTTCTTAACTATATACATGTACAGTCTATTTACACTTGCCACGTCCGTTCTCTGTGTCATGTCAGGTTCATTGCTGCTACTGGTAACATGTTAGCCAGTTCATCCTGTTGCATGCGGGCAGGTGGGACTCGACACCTTGGGACGGGTGTGTGTGTGGGGGGGGGGGGGGAACCCATCAAAGGGTTGCTAGGTCTCTAAACAAAGCTGGCGTGGGTAGGAATACTAACTTTTTTAATTGAATACTGTCTCCCCCTATTGGGCAGACTGATCTCGCGATACTTTGTGCACAGCAGTGGTAGTCCAACGAAACAACATAGTATGTACCAGGTACGATATTACCAAATGACTTGGTGCTAAAGTCATTTCGTACCCATTTTGGTCAATTCGTACCCGGTACGAAATGACCAAAACGGTTACGAAATGACTTGGGTACGAAATGGTTGTAAGTGGGTACGAAATGACCAAAAAGCAGGTACGAAATGACCAAAATGGTACGAAATGACTAGGGTACGAAATGACTTGGGTACGAAATGACCGGTTACCTTTCAATATGGGTAGGCTTGTCTCTGCGAAATACTTGCAGTAGTTACTTTCATCCTCTAAGAGAATAATTGTTTGAAAGATTAAATACCACCATGGCCTACATTATTTCACACCTTGTTGTATGCTTTTCAGAATACAGCCTGGTTCCGAGGTGATAAAACGTTTATCATGCTAAACTCATGAGCCTGATTTTATGTCCCTGGTAACAATAGCGGGGACATACTGTTTTTGCCCTGCCTGTCTGTTGGTTTGTTGGGTTGTTTGTTGGACACTTTAACATTGGTCATAACGTTTGAACCATCCAAGATAGAGCCTTCATATTTAGCCCGTAGGTTCCTTGTGACAAGAGCTTTACATGAGTACAACATTTTTGTTCTGTGACCTTGACCTTTCCTTGTAACATACTTTAAAGAAAACAATAACATTGGCAATAACTTTTTAATAGTTTTAGATTGAGCCTTCATATTTTGCAAGTATGTTTTCAGTAAGAAGGGCTTTAAGCCCGTTAAAAATGACTTGTGACCTTGACATTTTACCTACGTGAAAGAAATATTATCAATGGTCATAACTGTTAAACCTTTGAAATAGAGCCTTCATATTTAGCTTGTAGGTTCCTTGTGACAAGAGCTTCACATTCATTCAAAACTTTTTTACCTGTGACTTTGACATTGACCTATGACCTACTTCAAAGGAAAAAAAAACACAAACGAAATCATTGGTCATAACTTTTGAACCGTTTGAGATAGATCCTTCATATTTTGCGTGTAGGTTCCTTGTGACAAGGGCTTCAAGCCCGTATCAACAACTGACCTGTGACCTTGACCTGTGATCTACCTAAAAGAAAAACTTAACATTGGTCATAACTTTTGAACGGTTCAAATACGACCTTCATATTTGGCGTGTAGGTTCTTTGTGCCCAGGGCTTTCCACTAAAAAAAAGACATTTGACCTTGACCCACTTTGAAGAAATATTATCATTGGTCATAACTTTGGAACCGTTTGAGATGGAGCCTTCATATTTAGCATGTAGGTTCCTTGTGATAAGGGCTTCCCACTCAAACAAAAAAAAATCTTGACCTGTAACCTTGACCTTGAAGTGTGACCAACTCTGAAGAAAAGAAAATGACCTTGCCATGGGGCATGTTCCTGTTTCACAAACACATCTTGTTAATGCTAAAAAATACTAAATACAAACAGATCAAGTAAGTCTCGGGTCAACTGCGAAAGTTATTTGTGCAGCTCATAAATTTTGAAATTCCAACAATTGTTTGAATATTAAAAATTATGAACAGGACAAATTACAGGAAGTTAAGCAAGGGATGAGTGGGGGAGTACAATGATAGGTGACCGAGTTGTGAACCGATAAATGCTACATTGGTGGCAGCGGTTGGATGGAAACAGTGCCGCTGGTGTGTTGCACAGACTCCGCCCTTGAGTCTTCCTAATGAGGTGCTTTTGACTTAAGGACGAACACACGAGAAGATTGGGAGAAATGTCACGATTATTGATATATACTATCTACAGCCTTCTTGTAGAAGCAGACATTTTAGCGACGCTGGTAGAGTGATTGGCTTATTCATGAAGTTAACCCATTCAGTACCGGATACCCCAAAACGGGTACCCTGGCAAACAGTGCAGGCCCAGATCAGACGCCGCAGAACGCGGCGTCTGATCAGGGCCTCCACTGTTTGCGAAAAGTTCAGTCATTTTCCAAATGAATTTTGATGAAAACACAACCTGACACCCCTAAATTTTGAAATGGACTCCTGCTATATATAAGGTGGAAGATTCCATTTGTACAATGATGGGTTAAGCAGCTGAGAGTGGGCAAACGTTACAGTTTCATAAAACTGGGGCCTGCTGTTACTATAGTGGTACGAGAAATTAAATCCCTGGCCGGGTGGTATAAACAAGATTAGTTTTCAAGCTGTTTCCATGTTCCCTTTTTAATGACAGATTCTATCTGTCGTTTCTAGCTATCCTGCGTGTTGTAAAGTAGTACCGGCTTTCATACGACTTTCTTCCGGCTTTGACCGCCAAAGAAATATGAGTCCGCCAAAATGTAGTCCGGTTTGGCGCAGTTATCAAACTTGTACATCCCATAATCGCAATACAAACTTTTGAAGCAGACGACTTGACGATTTTATATTACCTTTCTGAGAATAGATTCAGCATTTCACATGAATCAGCTGCATCATGCGAGATCAATGCGGCGTCTGCTCAGACGTCTGTTCAGGTTTTACACTGTTTTCTAACAGTGCTGTCAATATTTAATCCTTAAAGACCAGCCGGTCAGCTGCAGACCAGAATACGAATGGGTTTTCCGACATTCGAGGTCAAGTCTAGGTCAGTTACAACTAGGTGTATATCAGTCTTTGCGAGAGGCTGTCCCTTTCAACCCTGGAATATGGTACAGATACCTATGCAAACAGTGTAGGTCCTGTGATATATTTCTAGGTGCCATATTTAGCAGAATGGACGAGCCCAACTTCAGTGATGGAAGAGTACACTCCAGAAACTCAAGGCAGTGAATAAATCAAAGCACTGACAACACTCAAGCCGATTGTCTCTAAATGCAGGCTGGTCATGAACGAGGACTTGGACTGATCCGTTTAAACTTAGGATGTTAGTAACTCATGCAAAAATGTAGAACAAGATCAGCACCGTGTTTTGTGGCGTTTGATCTTAGTATACATTGTTTGCCAGATCGAACAGTTTATTCAAGTGCAGATTTTACATATAACACTTACATGCACCCAAGACTGACAAACGACCCGGCTATGTTTGGGTTGATTGTTTGGCATTCGACCCGAAGTTACTAATAAAAAAAGCGGTTCAGAGCTAACGTTTACGTGACTATCACTGACTCCTCAGAATAACATTTTTCTTGCAGAAAATAGCCGCAGTGAGATCAGGGTATTCCATAAGACTGAAGAGGGTCATTCTGGAATCATAGGGTGAGCTTGGCAAACAATGCAGACCAAGTTCGGACGCTGCAGAACGCGCTTCTTATCAAAATCTTCACTATTTGTTTGGAATTTCAGAGTTAAATTAAACAGTTTTATCTCAGCCCAGGGCTTTCACCCAAACCTACATCCCCCAACACTTTCGGTGCTTTGATTATGAAACCAAACGATTGCATGATTACAACACGCTGAGGCACCATGCCCTTAAGCTAAAAAGGTTAAATCAATCAACCGTGACGTATGGTTACCAGTCCGGCCACGATCCTGTGTTTTGTTTTGTTTGATTTTAGGTTTAACGTCCCCGTCAACACTGTATAGGTCATTTTGGAGACGTTGCTTCCAATTTTGTGGGACTTTTAACCGACACTGAGATGAAATGACATTTCAAGCCCTGCCGCCCAATGAAACCAATAGGGTTTATATGCATGGACGGTCCGACTCGCACCGCTTTGCCTGGGCAGGCTTAGATGCTCTAAGCAGATTACCAGTACTCGTGTGCGGGTCGGTTTCAGCTCTGCGTGGAAGTATCATGCAGCCCATCTATTTCTCTAAGCCCCGATGGGCGGGGGCCAACGATCCTGTGTACAACCTTCACACCAGCACTGATAGAAACCACATGTTCAGGATCAAACTTATGATGTGTGATGTAAGGTCGTGCCTAGAAAAGAAGAAATTGTATTTTGTTCTCAAAAAGCATCAAGTGAGAACGTATTGCAACATTTTCATTAAACCCTGGACAGTTAAAGTGAGTGAGTGTTTGAGTTTTACGTCCCACCAACAGCTAAGGTCATACGGAGACGATGCCTCGGTTTTAAGACACATCCGAAAGTCTGGAGAAGTCCGAGATCGATCCCGCGATTCCTGGTTTACAAGGCGAGTAGCATAAACACTACACCACGGAGGCTTCTAATGGACAGTAAGAAGCTGGTCGGAAAGCGGATGGCGTTGACTCTGATTTTGGGTGCCCCATGTGTGTGATCTATTTGTCTGTTTGAGTGACATCTTACTATCAACAGAAGACGCTAGTGGACGTCGACGTGGCGGAAGACCGACGTCAGTACGTCAAGATCGATTCATCCGACAGACGCATATCGGCATCTGCTACACTGTACCTGTAGATAAACAAAGGGTTTCGACTACCGACTACCGGTCCCGATAGCTCAGTTGGTAGAGTGTCCGCTCCGGGGAACGGGGGGTCACGGGTTCGATCCCGGGCCGCGACATACCAAAGTCGTTAAAAATGGTACTAACTGCTCCTCGCCTGGCACTCAGATTTACGGGGAAGAGCTAGGACTGGTCGACCCAGTGTCAGGATAATGTGACTGGGTGTTGTATCATGTAATGTATCTGGGACATGATACTTCAGTGAGGCAGCACTATAAAACTGAGCATTGAGCTCCCTGTCGCAACCAGACAGCGTCGTGATATGACTGAAAAATTGTTGAAAGCGACGTTAAACGCAAATTCACACACACACACTCAACTACCGACTAATACGCACTGACACTGTTCGTCGCCCTTGTGCGATGCACTTTTGAGAGCTAGACGTCCCTGTCGTGAACAAAATTAAGACGTCGACACAGTACGGAACACTTACGCTGGTGCCCAGGCAAAGCGGTCGAGTCGGTCCATCCATGCTAATAAACACTATTGGTTTCATTGGGCGACGGGGCTTGAGATGTCATTTCATCTCAATGTCGGGTAAAAGTCCCACAAAATTGGTAGCAACGACTCCTAAATGACCTTTACAGTGTTGACGGGGACGTTAAACCTCCAATCAATCAATCAATTAATCAATAGACAGCGCTGTTTTCAGAAAGTTTTCTATTGTGATATCTAGTGATCTTAAGAGTACCAAGACATTTACCAGCTGTGACCCACATTGTGTTTAGACGATAATATTCCTTGAAGTTGTGTGTGATGCACTCGTAATCTTATATAATCTACATTGTTTCAAGAAGTCTACATTATTTCCAGAAAAAAACTGACTGTTATAACTTATCTTAATATCTAGCTTTAATAAATTATGATATGTTATATTGCGGCCAATCGGGGCTTGGAGAAATAGGTTGGGCAGCATGGTGCTTCCGCGCAGAGCTGAAACCGACCGAAATGAGTACTAGTAAACCGTTAAGAATGTCTAATATGTTCTATAAAAGGGTTTTACTTTGGAAGCAAGGAATACTGCACAGAACTAGAAAATATGAAGTGTACATTTTTTCTGGGCCAGACTAGCTAGTTTCGGCCAATTAGGCCTCATCAGTGACCCTCAAATATTTTCGAAATTCAAGAATGGAATCAATGATTCCAAAGAACAAGATAATATAAATTACACTATGATGTAGGGCAGGGAGAGTTTTTACGGCCGCCACACATTCCCAGACACCAGCTGTAGTGACGTTAAATAGTTCTATAAGCCTGCCCAGGCAAAGTGATGCGAGTCGGAACGTCCCTGCTTATAAACCCTAGTGGTTTCTTTGGGTGGTAATGCTTGAGATGCCACTTCATCTCGATGTCGAGTAAACGTCTCACAGAACTGGAAGAAACGTCTCCAAAATATCCTAGTGTGTTGACGGGTTCGTTAAACCTCAACACAAAGAAACAAACAATAACATGCCAAGAGCGGCAGTACTTCATGTTTTTGACCGACGCTTCAACAAATCAACAAATCAGTAAACACTTTCTTAAGTTCAAGAACACGAAAATGAGCTCGCTCATACATTTTTTTTTAATTCGCATGCAAATACATATCCACATTGTGCATCGAAAAAATGTCACCAAGTTCGTTTCATCACGAAAACATGCCTACAATGTATATAATTTTGACCCCCTTGAATCCCACTTTTATATAGTGAAACCGAGGTTTACAGGGGTCACGTGAAACTTATTTTTCAAATTTTTGCTCTAAAATATAAATTGTGGGTACTCCTTAGGACCGCCTCGATGTGGTTCTAACGAGTACCCACAATCTATATTTTAGAGCACAAATTAGATAAGCACAATTTTTCAACTTAAAATTTTCGTTTCTTCGTTGTAAAAGTTTACAATGTATTTGTATATGCGTGTATTCGTAATGTACTCGAAAAACAGTCTCCTTTGTATAGAATGTGACGGGAACCCGAAGAAAATTACCGAGTTTTCACGCTCTGTTGTTAATAGTCACCCGCAGCAATAAGCACTTCCTCCATCGAGGTTCTAAGGCTGAAAGTCAATTTTTATAGAATTCAGGGTATTTAGAGTCAATCCACACCCCAGCCGCTGCCTTAAGCTCTTCATTTGACCGGAAATGGCGTCCACGCAATTCTGTATTCAAGTTCGGAAACAAAAATTAATCACTAGGTGCCAGATCCGGAGAATATGGTGGATGGGGCAAAGGGTTTGGAACCGTTCTGCTTCATTGCGTCCACAGAAACATTGCAGTATGGACTCCAGCATTATCAAGTTGCAACAGCACACCTTTTGTAATTTTTCCACGCCTTTTCTATACTATACCTGCACGTAAGTGGACCAAAATATTAACATGATAGTCCCCATTAATAGTATGGCCATGGGGTTAAAAGTCCACCTAAACATCATGAAAACACGCCTATATAATTTTGACCCCCTTGAACCCCACTTTTATATAGTAAAATTTGGGTGTCCCGGGGTATACCTTATTTTTCTTATTTCTGCTCTAAAATATAGATTGTGGGTACTCGTTAGAACCGCCTCGATGAGGCGGTTCTTACGAGTGCCCACAATCTATATTTTGAGCAGAAATAAGAAAAATATCACAATTGTTCATCTTAAAATTTTCATTTTTTCGGCGATAAAGGTGGCAATGTATTTGTAGTTGCCATCACCTTGCCAACTGAAGGCTGAGTCTTGCATTTCTTTGGACGTGATGAACCTTGACCAGTCCATTGTATACTCTGCTGTTTAGTCTCAGGATCATAGTGATGGATCAAAGTTTCGTCCCCGGTAACAATTCTTTCAAGAAATAAGTCTTCCGAATTAGAATCATATATTTCTAAAAGTGACTCAGGCATGGACACTCGGGCAGCTCGTTATGTTTTACTAAGGCATTTTGCACCTTACGCGTTAAAAGCTTCCTCATGCCAAGCCGTCCATGTAAAATGGTAAAAACACAACCCTAACCCTTTTTGTACAAAATGGAATCGTCCTCCTTATATATAGCATGGGTTCATTTCAGCATTTAGGGGTGTCAGTTTGTGTTTTCTTCAAAATTCATTTGGAAAATAGCTGAACTTTTTGCAAACAGTGTATGCCCTGATCAGACGCCGCGTTCTGCGGCGTCTGATCTGGGCATGCGCTGTTTGCCAGGGCACCTATTTTGGGGTTTCTGGTGCCAAATGGGCTAAGAAATCTACAATCTTCTAGCCATTTCTGAAACTGTCATTCGCATGTCCTGCTTTACTTGTTACCTTAGAGTTTCACTAGTGACGCCATCAGTAGCGTTCACAAGTCTTCCACTGCGGTGCTCGTCTTCCACCGTTACCTGACCACGTTCAACCCATTTGGTACCAGAAACCTCAAAACGGGAACCCTTGCAAACAGTGCAGGCCCATATCAGACGCCGCAGAACGCGGCGTCTGATCAGGGCCTCCACTGTTTGCTAAAAATTCAGCCATTTTTCAAATAAATTTTGATGAAAACACAACCTGACACCCCTAAATTTTGAAATGGACTCCTGCTATATATAAGGAGGAAGATTCCATTTGGTACAAAAAGGGTTAAAATCAGCCACCCAATTTTAACAGCTGAATATGAAGGAGCAGTCTTCCGTAAACTTCACGCAATGCCTCATAAATTTCCTGGTTCTTCTTCGTTTTCAACAAGAAAAGATATGGCAAAAAGTGCCATATCAAATGACTCGATTGTGATTGCATTGAACTATTTTGGAAAGGAACATACAATAAGATCTCATTATTAATCAGCAATTTAATGAATAGAAAACACCTTGCATACAGCTTTTTAAAGAAAGCATCAGTGTGCATGATAGCCTTAGTATTTTAAGAAATAATTGTTAAAATTTACCTGTGAATTATTATTTTTATTGTACACATATTTCTAATGTATAAATACCCCCTTGAAGACTGCCATCCTGTATTGTTAAGGGGAATAGCGTGTTGATCGTTTGAACTGTTAACGCTGCATACGCATGCTAATCGGCCAGACTAAGATCATTCATTTCCATTTATGTATTAAGAGTTGTTTTTTTTATATAGTATGCATGATAACCGTGACATTCCTGCAATTTACGGACAGATATGAGTAAATTAAAGACACGAGTAAGGGTTACATATTAATAAAGGCAGTTTATCACTAAGCGTTTGCTGCGGTCTCCATAGCTGCAGGATTCGTACTTCAGGTTGCCGTTTTTCCTATGCAAAACGTACAAACCTTCCTTAAGAATGTGTGGCTAATCATTTCTTTGACACCTTTTTGTCGCAGTTGTCGCAGTTGGTCAGAGGTCAGAGTGTAGGATTAGTTTCAGAACGTGGTCAACAATTTTCTGTATGGTTCGGACGTCAACATTATTTGACGTCATACGCCTCTACGCTCGTAATCCGGGAACGACACCGAGACTTTTCTGAAGCCCAATACATTTATCTTCAATTGTCTTAAATAAAATTGCTATTATACTGAGAGTAAACCGAACGTGGTTTTTAGCCACTTTCAGAAAAACGGCCACCATGCTCTATAGTGGTATTATTACAGGAAAAATGTGAGTAGCTTTAGAAAATAGTATTCACATTTTGCGGTACTTTTGCTGATCAGACGCCCTTGAATTCATACACTGTAAACAAACAGTGTAGATCCTGATCATAAGCCGCGTTCTGTGGCGTCTGGTCTGGGTCTACACTGTTTGCAAAATCCATCGCATAATTCCAGTCCAGATTCTATAGATAAGCCTCTTACGCAACACTCTGTCCTCATAACGATAAGAATAACGCGCATATTTTCTATATATAGCCAGTACCTGGATTTCCACAAATCAGTGACAGTCATGTGGACATCAGCACTAAAAAGAGCTTCTGTGCTTAGTAACATCACTCGACTGACAATCGACCAAAAAAACTGCCGCTAAAATCTGACATTAACCCATTCATCAGCAGGCAAACAGTGCAAGCCCAGATCAGACACCGCAGAACGCGTCGTCTGATCGGGGCCTACACTGTTTGCAAAAAGTTAAGCCATTTTCCAAATAAATTTTGAAGACAACACAACCTGACAGCACTAAATTTTGAAATGGACTCATGTTATATATAAGAAGGAAGACTCATTTGGTACAAAAAGGGTTATGATTTCATTCCAGATATGTCTTGATTAGACAAGCGTATATTATTTCAGTCAATGTATGTTTTTGCATTGCAAGGTAACCGAACAACTATGTAATTTTTAAGATTTGTTGATAAAGTTTTTTCTTGTGTTTGCCAACACTCCAGAGATCTCCTGCTTGCGCTAATTGTCGTATAATTGTGACCAGTTAAATATGTTAAAACGTCAATTTTATGGCGAGTATTTGTTTTCAATAAATATTTTGCTCGTATTGAAAAGCCCTGATAAAATAACATAATACACAATTTGAAAGAAAAATACAACATGTTCTTGCATTGCGGCCATTAATCACCGGGTTATGAAAATATACTTGAACATTCTATATCTTTGAAGAGGATTCGTTCCTTGAAGTTTGACATATGTGACACCGTTTAAACAAAGTCATATGATTCTAACATTACTTTGTATGTAAATGTATTTTACCATTAAAATTTTCGCGGTCTCGTTTATTCTTTACGAACAAAAAATGTGTTTGATTTTCATCTAATTGTTGATTTTACCATTTATATTCTTATTATTACAATAAATTGGTCAAATGTCATAAGCTATAGGAAATAGGGCATTTGTAATTATAACTGGGTGTTCTCTTTTATTGCTGGAGCCCTAGATAAGGCGAATCTAACAAGTGCCCACAGTATGTTTTAACCCATTTTGTACTGAATGGAAATCTCCAACTTATATATGGGCCCCGTCAAGCGATTTTGGTACTTATCGCCTATGCGAGCAGCGAAGGTTCAGGCGAGCCTGCGCATCCGCGCAGTCTCGCCAGAACCTTCGTTGCTCGCTCATACAAGCAGTGAATCAAGAGGAACCTTCAGACAGAAAGCCATATCCATGGCCCCTCTGAATGGCTGGGAATGTGCAGTTAAAACTTTACATGACGGAATGCTCGAAGACACAAATTCGCTTGGCGGGGCTCATATAGCACAATTACATAACAAAATTTAGGGATGTCACGTGGTGTTTTCTTCAAGAATTACAGTGAAAAACCGCTGTTAAGAACCCCTAAAATTAACCCATATATGACAATGGAATCTTCCATCTTATAAATTTGGAGTTATCCATTTTCAATTATAGGGGTGTCAGATTTGTTTTTATTAATGTAAGTTGTACAAAAATGTATGTTCTGTGAGCAAACAATGTAGACCCAGATCAGACGCCGCGTTATGCGGCGTCTGATCTGGGTCTACACTGTTTGCCAACGTCCCAAAAAGGGCCACTAGGCATATATGGGTTAAGACTTATTTTGGTTTAAAATGCTTATTTAGGAGGATATAGTGTTTTCTGAAACCAGTGTCCTCTGGCCAGGGATCACCTTTGGTACTGTTCAAAAGTGGTCTTAAAAAAGCTATAAGGTTGTCTCTGAAAACTAAGAACACATAAAAGAACGAAAATCGATGACTCTGTTTTTTTAGTCTCTTCATACACAGCAATGTAGTTTGCAAAGCTGTATACGCCCCTAGCACCGGCTAAAGCGGTATTCGTTTTTCAATTTAACCAGAATGGGCTCAATGATCCAAAAGGAAAAGAAAATATAATCTGCACTATGATGAAGCACGGTGAGACTTTTTACATCCGCCATACGGCACTTAACACCAGCTGCGATGAGGTAAAATAAAAAAGCTAAAAGGTTGCCTTTGGAAACAAAGAACACATAAAAGAACGAAAATCGGAGACTCGGTTTTATAGTCTCTTCATACACAGCAATGTAGTTTGCAAAGCTGTATACACCCCTAGCACCGGCTTAAGCGGTATTCGATTTTCAATGTAAGCAGAATGGGCTAAATGATCCCAAAGGAAAAGAAAATATAATCTGCACATTGGTGAAGCACGGGGAGACTTTTTACAGCCACCACATGGCACTAAACACCAGCTGCAGTGAGGTAAATTAAAAAGCTAAAAGGTTGCCTTTGGAAACAAAGAACGCATAAAAGAACGAAAATAGGAGACTCGGTTTCAATCAGTCTCTTCATTCACAGCAATGTAGTTTGCAAGGCTGTATATGCGCCCCCCCCCCCCCCTCCAGCACCGCTTAAGCGGTATTCGATTTTCAGAACCAGAATGGGCTCAATGATCCCAAAGCAAAACAATTGAACAGTCCCAAAGGTGGTCTTAATATATATGTATTTGGAAAATGACTTAACTTCAAGCAAACAGTGTAGGTCCTGATCAGACGCCGCATTGTGCGGCGTCTGGTCTGGGCCTGCACTATTAGCCAAATACCCGTTTGGGTGGGGTGAGGGGGGGGGGGGCGTCCGATTCAAAAATGGGTTAAAGGATAAATAAGAAGAATATAGTCGAACTTCAATAACTCGAACCTTTAGGACCATGAAAATTGTTCGAGGTTGGGGTAGTTCGAATTACTGAGAATTAATCATAGCGATAGGTCATGAGGCATAGTTGGGATTACTTGAAGGGAATGGATACACCTTCAGGGTAGAAAACTCCCTATAACTTGAGGGGAATGATATCCAGGAACAGGTTTAATTATCTGAAATCATCTGTTGACAAAGTAGCGTTACCTCCCCAATACAAACTGCATGATTCACGCTCAGGGATAAAAAGAGAAGACCAGCCAGTTTTAACCGTCTTGTCTAAGTGTGGTCTGAGCCAAGTTAAGGAAGGTGATCAAGTGGACTTTTGAACCCTGTTGTCATCACACTCGTAGCCAATTTGAAATTCTTGCAAGACGAATTTGCAGTAATCCTTGTTAAAGGCCGCTTTGATATAACAGAAAAAGAGCAAAACGACTGTATCAAATACGACAATCACGAGAGCTTCCGCCCATCGGCACTTTAAAAAGTAGTTTGGGTTGTATAGAGCTGAAACGGACTGCACATGAGCACTGGTACACCGCTTGGGACTGAGCCTGCCCATGCAACGTGGTGAGAGTTGGACCGTCCGTGCATATAAACACGATTGGTTTCATTTGGCAGGGACTAAGATGGCATTTCATCTTAATATCGCGCACAAGTCCCACACAATTGGAAGCGTCTCCAAAATGACATAAATAGTGTTGATGGGGACGTTAAACCTCAATTCAAACAACCCACAATCATGAATGAGAACTGAGGACTCAATAATAATTCCAAAGTCACATAACAAGTAGCATATCACACCAATTTGAGATGTTACTTTCAGAATGCCTCATTGTTTGCCTTATGTTTGCACGAAGGTGCAGCAGAGAACATGAACAGACGACAATTTCAGATGCAGTTAATCTCTGAGTCTTGAGGGTTAAAATGATAAAGATGGAGCAATGAAATACAGGGACATTCCTTACATTATTCTGACCAGTAGAAATTTTCGGTATAACTTCCGATCTCTCTTGTATTTTACTTTCTCCGAAGCAAGGTAACAGAGGCATATAGGACAGAGAAGAAAACGTAAGAGAAAAGAAATAACTGCAGAAAAGTTGAATAATAAAGTCATGCCAACAGTGTTAGCGGAACAGACATCATAAAAAATAAATACACGAACAAGGCACTACGCTGCATCGCTGTGTAATTTGAAAAAAAGCGTGCTCAACAGAGTCAGACTAGAAGTGAAGGCATTGACCAGGAATCGATAAAATTAACCCACAGCTCCCATCAGAGACCCCAAAGGGAAAGAAACACAAACATGAACAAGAGGGCCATGATGGCCCTGGATCGCTCACCTGATCCATAGAGTAACAAGTGGGCCCCGGGAAGGGCCATTATTGACCCTAGGGTTATAATGTGCATAAAGTTGAGGGAGGTCTAAAAAGGTGAAGCTTCATACCAAATATCAACAAAGGCAACTAGAATCGCGCAGTCGATGGCACGCCATCTCATATCCCGACGCTTTTTTAAAGATAAGCCACTATACAAGTTCTCACTTGCAACTCCCACCCAATCTTAAGATCAAAATTCCGAAAGAGTCATGCACTCCTCAGACCAAAGACCTATCAGTTCCCAAAGTTTCAATCTGAAACGGCGCAGGAGGAGTTATCCGGTAATCGTTAAAAAGGGGGCTATGGGGGTGAAAATCCAAGTTTTTGACCTCTGGTGACCTCAAACCTGACCATAGGGGTCAAATTTTGATTGTTATGTATTCTACTCATTATGCCGTTCGATTTGATATGTCACACGACCAGGTTCTGAAAACTTTGATTTTTTACCCCCCGGGCACCCCAACCCCTGGCCTGGCCCCTAGGGGTAAGATCAAAATTCCGAAAGTGTCATGCACTCCTAAGACCAAAGACCTATCAGTTCCCAAAGTTTCATGTTTCTATCTGAAACGGCGTAGGAGGAGTTATCCGGAAATCGTTAAAAAGGGGGTTATGGGGGTGAAAATCCAAGTTTTTGACCTCTGGTGACCTCAAACCTGACACTAGGGGTCAAATTTTGATTGTTATGTATTCTACTCATTATGCCGTTCGATTTGATACGTCACATGACCAGGTTCTGAAAACTTTGATTTTTTACCTCCGGGGCACCCCATCCCCTGGCCTGGCCCCTAGGGGTAGGATCAAAATTCCGAAAGTGTCATCCACTCCTCAGACCAAAGACCTATCAGTTCCCAAAGTTTTAAGTTTCTAGCTTTAAAAGTGTGGGAGGAGTTGTCCGGTAAGACGGATGGATGGACGTAGGAACGACGGAGACAATTACAATATCCCCACTTTTTCTTCGAAAAGCGTGGGGATAATAATTTGAACTATCTTGGCAAAGGTCCACTAGATGAAGCTACACACCAAAATTAATATCAAAGACCTGGGCCTTGCTGTTTCAGAGAATAAGATTTTCAAAGATTATCTCTATATATGTCTATGTAAAACCAAAGGGCCCCGGGCGGAGGCATTTGTGGCCCGAGGGCTATAAAGTGAACAATCTTGGTAGAGGTCCACTAGATGAAGCTCCATACCAAATATCAAAGACATGGCCTTGCAGTTTCACAGAAGAAGATATTTAAAGATTTCCCTATATAAGTCTATGTAAAACCAAAGGGTCTCGGGGCGGGGGCATTTTTGGCCCCAGGGCTATAATTTGAACAATCTTGATAGAGGTCCACTAGATGAAATTTCACACCAAATATCAAAGACCTATGCCTTGTGGTTTCATAGAAGAAGATTTTTAAAGATTTTCCCTATATAAGTCTATGTAAAACCAAAGGGCCCCTAGGCAGGGGAATTTTTGGCCCCAGCACTATAATTTGAACATTCTTGGTAGGGGTCCACTAGATGAAGCTTCATACATAATAGCAAAGACCTGGGCCTTGCAGTTTCAGAGAAGATTTTTAAAGATGTTTCCTATATAAGCCCATGTTAAACCAAAGAGCCCCGGGGTGGGTGCATTTTGGGCCCAGCACTATAATTTGAACAATCTTGGTAGGGGTCCACTAGATGAAGCTTCATACCAAATATCAAAGACCTGGGCCTTGTGGTTTCAGAGAAGAAGATTTTTAAAGTTTTTCGTATATAAGCCCATGTAAAACCAAAGGGCCCCGGGCCGGAGGCATTTTTGGCCCCAGCACAATAATTTGAACAATCTTGGTAGGGGTCCACTAGATGAAGCTTCATACCAAATATCTAAGACCTGGGCCTTGTGGTTTCAGAAAAGATTTTTGAAGTTTTTCCTATATAAGCCCATGTAAAACCAAAGGGCCCCAGGAAGGAGACATTTTTGGCCCCAGCACTATAATTTGAACAATCTTGGTAGGGGTCCACTAGATGAAACTTCATACTAAATATCAAAGACCTGGGCCTTGCGGTTTCAGAGCAGAAGATTTTTAAAGATTTTCACTATATAAGCCCATGGATGACCAAAGGGCCCCGGGGCGGGTGCATTTTTTGCCCCAGCACTATAATTTGAACAATCTTGGTAGGGGTCCACTAGATGAAGCTTCATACCAAATATCAAAGACCTGGGCCTTGCGGTTTCAGAGAAGAAGATTTTTAAAGTTTTCGGTGAAAAAAATCCATTTTTGGCCCCTGTGACCTATATGTGCAACGGACCGGAACCATTTGAACAACTTTGAAAGGGGTCCACCTAAGGATCATTCCTGTGAAGTTTGATCAAAATCCGATCAGTGGTTTAGGAGGAGTTGTCGTTTGAAGAAATTGTTTACGCACGGATGACAGACAAAAAGTGATCCTAATATAAAACACAAGAGGGCCGTGCATGATGGCCCTGGATCGCTCACCTGATCCATAGTGTAACAAGTGGGCCCAAGGGAGGGTCATTATTGGCCCCAGGGCTTTAATGTGCATAATGCTGAAGGAGGTCTTAAAGGTGAAGCTTCATACCAAACATCAACAAAGGCTACAATATGAACAATCTTGGCAAAGGTCGTCGAGATGAAGCTACACACCAAATATCAAGGAACTGGGCCTTGTGGTTTCAGAGAAGAAGATTTTTTTAAAGATATTCCATACATAAGCCTATGCAAAACCAAATTTGCATCGGGGCTATATAAGTCTATGTAAAACCAAAGGGTCCCGGGCTGGGGACATTTGTGGCCCCAGGGCTATAATTTGGAACAATCTTGGTAGAGGTCCACTAGATGAAGCTTCATACCAAATATCAAAGACATGGGCTTTGCAGTTTCAGAGAAGAAGATTTTTAAATATTTCCCTTTATAAGACTATGTAAAACCAAAGGGTCTCAGGGCGGTGACATTTTTGGCCCCAGGGCTATAATTTGAACAATCTTGATAGAGGTCCACTTGATGAAATTTCACACCAAATATCAAAGACCTAGGCCTTGTGGTTTCAGAGAAGAAGATTTTTAAAGATTTTCCCTATATAAGTCCATGTAAAACCAAAGGGCCTCGCAGTGGGGGCATTTTTTGCCAAAGGGCTATAATTTGAACAATCTTAGCAGGGGTCCATTAGATGAAGCTTCATACCAAATATCAAAGTCCTTGGCCATGCAGTTTCAGAGAAGAAGATTTTTTAAGATTTTCCCTATATAAGTCTATGTAAAACCAAAGGGCCCGAGAAGGGGACATTTTTGGTCCCAGGGCTATAATTTGAACAATCTTGATATAGGTCCACTAGATGAAGCTTCACACAAAATATCAAAGGACTAGGCCTTGTGGTTTCAGAGAAGAAGATTTTTAAAGATTTTGCCTATATAAGTCTATGTAAAACCAAAGCGCCCCAGAGCGGGGGCAGTTTTGGCCCCAGGGCTATAATATGAACATTCTTGGTAGAGGTCCATTAGATGAAGCTTCATACAAAATATCAAAGACCTGGGCTTTGCGGTTTCAGAGAAGAAGATTTTTAAAGATTATCCCTGTATAAGCCTATGTGAAACCAAAGGGCCCCGGAGCTGGGGGTATTTTTGGCCCCAGCACTTTAATTTGAACAATCTTGGTAGGTGTCCTATAGATGAAGCTTCATACCAAATATCAAAGACCTAGGTCTTGTGGTTTCAGAGAAGAAGATTTATAAAGATTTTCCGTATATAAGTCTATGTAAAACCAAAGGTTTCCGGAGGGGGGGGGGGGGGGCATTTTTGGCCCAAGGGCTATAATTTGAACAATCTTGGTAGAGGTCCATTAGATGAAGCTTCATACCAAATATCGAAGACCTAGGCCAAGTGGTTTCAGGTAAGAAGATTTTTAAAGAGTTTCCCTATACAAGTCTATGTAAAACCAAAGGGCCCTGGAGCGGGGGCATTTTTGGCCCCAGCACTATAATTTGAACAATCTTGGTAGAGGTCCATTAGATGAAGCTTCATACTAAATATCAAAGTCCTGGGCCTTGTGGTTTCCGAGATGAAGATTTTTAAAGATTTTCCATATATAAGCCTATGTAAAACCAAAGGGCCCGGGGCGGGGGCATTTTGTTCCCCAGCACTATAATTTGAACAATCTTGGTAGGGGTTCACTAGATAAAGCTTCATACCAAATATCAAAGACCTGGGCCTTGTGGTTTCAGAGAAGAAGATTTTTAAAGATTTTCCCTATATAAGTCTATGTAAAACCAAAGGGCCCCAGGGCGGAGACATTTTTGGCCCCAGCACTATAATTTGAACAATCTTGGTAGAGGTCCATCAGATGAAGCTTCATACTAAATATCAAAGTCCTGGGCCTTGTGGTTTCAGAGAAGAAGAGTTTTAAAGATTTTCCATATATAAGCCTATGTAAAACCAAAGGGCCCCGGGGCGGGGGCATTTTGTGCCCCAGCACTATAATTTGAACAATCTTGGTAGGGGTTCACTAGATGAAGCTTCATACCAAATATCAAAGACCTGGGCCTTGTGGTTTCAGAGAAGAAGATTTTTTAAGTTTTCAGTGAAAAAAAAAACTATTTTTGGCTCCTGTGACCTATATGTGCAACAGACCGCAACCGTTTGAACAACTTTGAAAGGGGTCCACCTAAGGATCATTCGTGTGAAGTTTGGTCAAAATCCGATCACTGGTTTAGGAGGAGATGTCGTTTGAAGAAATTGTTTACGCACGGATGACAGACAAAAAGTGATCCTAATATAAAACATAAGAGGGCCATGATGGCCCTGGATCGCTCACCTGATCCATAGTGTAACAAGTGGGCCCCAGAGAGGGCCATTATTGGCCCCAGGGCTTTAATGTGCATAATATTGAGGGAGGTCTTAAAGGTGAAGCTTCATACCAAACATCAACAAAGGCTATAATTTGAACAATCTTGGCAAAGGTCCACTAGATGAAGCTACACATCAAATATCAAAGACCTGGGCCTAGCGGTTTCAGAGAAGAATATTTTTCAAGATTTTGCCTCTATAAGCCTATGTAAAACCAAAGGGCCCCGGGACGTGGGCATTTTTTGCCCCAGCACTATAATTTGAACAATCTTGGTAGGGGTCCACTAGATGAAGCTTCATACCAAATATCAAAGTCCTGGGCCTTGTGGTTTCAGAGAAGAAGATTTTTAAAGATTTTCCCTATATAAGCCTATGTAAAACCAAAGGGCCCCGGGGGTGGGGGGGGGGGCATTTTTGGCCCCAGCACTATAATTTGAACAATCTTGCCAAATATCAAAGACCTGGGCTTTGTGGTTTCAGAGTAGAAGATTTTTAAAGATTTTCCCTATATAAGCCAATGTAAAACCAAAGGGCCCAGTGGCGGGGGCATTTTTTGTCCAAGCACTATAATTTGAACAATCTTGGTAGGGGTCCACAAGATGAAGCTTCATACCAAATATCAAAGACCTGGGCCTTGTGGTTTCAGAGAAGAAGATTTTTAAAGATTTTCCCTATATAAGCCAATGTAAAACCAAAGGGCCCTGTGGCGGGGGCATTTTTTGTCCCAGCAATAAAATTTGAACAATCTTGGTAGGGGTCCACTAGATGAAACTTCATACCAAATATCAAAGTCCTGGGCCTTGTGGTTTCAGAGAAGAAAATTTTTAAAGATTTTCCCTATATAAGCCTATGTAAAAAAAAGGGCCCCGGGGCGGGGGCATTTTTGGCCCCAGCACTATAATTTGAACAATCTTGGTAGGGGTCCATTAGATTAAGCTTCATACCAAATATCAAAGTCCTGGGCCTTGTGGTTTCAGAGAAGAAAATTTTTAAAGATTTTCCCTATATAAGCCTATGTAAAACCAAAGGGCCCCGGGGCGGGGGCATTTTTGGCCCCAGCACTATAATTTGAACAATCTTGGTAGGGGTCCACTAGATGAAGCTTCATACCAAATATCAATGTCCTGGGCCTTGTGGTTTCAGAGAAGAATTTTTTTTTACGATTTTCCCTATATAAGCCTATGTAAAACCAAAGGGCCCCGGGGCGGGGGCATTTTTGGCCCCAGCACTATAATTTGAACAATCTTGGTAGGGGTCCACTAGATGAAGCTTCATACCAAATATCAAAGACCTGGGCCTTGTGGTTTCAGAGAAGAAGATTTTTGAAGATTTTCCCTATATAAGCCTATGTAAATCCAAAGGGCCCGGTGGCGGGGGCATTTTTTGTCCCAGCACTATAATTTGAACAATCTTGGTAGGGGTCCACTAGATGAAGCTTCATACCAAATATCAAAGTCCTGGGCCTTGTGGTTTCAGAGAAGAAGATTTTTAAAGATTTTCCCTATATAAGCCTATGTAAAACCAAAGGGCCCCGGGACGGGGGCATTTTTGGCCCCAGCACTATAATTTTAACAATCTTGGTAGGGGTCCACTAGATGAAGCTTCATACCAAATATCAAAGACCTGGGCCTTGTGATTTCAGAGAAGAAGATTTTTAAAGATTTTCCCTATATAAGCCAATGTAAAACCAAAGGGCCCCATGGCGGGGGCATTTTTTGTCCCAGCAATAAAATTTGAACAATCTTGGTAGGGGTCCACTAGATGATGCTTCATACCAAATATCAAAGTCCTGGGTCTTGTGGTTTCAGAGAAGAAGATTTTTAAAGCTCTTCCCTAATAAGCCCATGTAAAACCAAAGGGCCCCGGAGCGGGGGCATTTTTTGCCCCAGCACTATAATTTGAACAATCTTGGTAGGGGTCTACTAGATGAAGCTTCATACCAAATATCAAAGACCTGGGCCTTGTGGTTTCAGAGAAGAAGATTTTTAAAGATTTTCCCTATATAAGCCTATGTAAAACCAAAGGGCCCCAGGGCGGGGGCATTTTTGGCCCCAGCACTTTTATTTTAACAATCTTGGTAGGGGTCCACTAGATGAAGCTTCATACCAAATATCAAAGACCTGGGCCTTGTGGTTTCAGAGAAGAAGATATTTAAAGATTTTCCCTATATAAGCCTATGTAAAACCAAAGGGCCCCAGGGCGGGGGCATTTTTGGCCCCAGCACTATAATTTGAACAATCTTGGTAGGGGTCCACTAGATGAAGCTTCATACCAAATATCAAAGACCTGGGCCTTGTGGTTTCAGAGGAGAAGATTTTTTAAGTTTTTGATGAAAAAATCTATTTTTGGCTCCTGTGACCTAGATGTGCAACGGACCGGAACCATTTGAACAACTTTGAAAGGGGACCACCTAAGGATCATTCCTGTGAAGTTTGGTCGAAATCCGATCAGTGTTTTTAGGAGGAGATGTCGTTTAAAGAAATTGTTTACGCACGGACGCACGCACGCACGCACGCACGACGGACGACGGACAAAAAGTGATCCCAAAAGCTCACCTCGTCACTACGTGACGGTGAGCTAAAACTAGACCATAATGGAAACATCAATCGCGGAAAGCCATAAGGACAGTTACTTTCCCACAAAATGGCTATCCAAAACAAAATAATGTGATACACATACTCAGAGACAAGCCATAACAAAAATAAACCGCGACAGAAGAACCGCCTTGGAACGGTCAGTGAAACACATTACACTGGTTGGGGGGGGGGGGGGGGGTTAAATCGACATCGTGGCCACAATCGTCGCCTCTTACTACCGTCGCGATTGAGACAAATAATTTGTTCTGTCCGCATGAAGGCCTCCTAACTCATCAGTGCAACATAAATCAAACAACCACAGAGGTGAAACAACGGTGAGGACTGGACAGCAAGAAACTACCGAAATGCTGGAGCAAAAGAAAAAGACCAACAGTAAGACTCCGATGGGCCCGACCAGAGAGAGAGCAGTAGGCAAAAATTGCACCCAAGAAAAGTATGGAAACCCGCTTAGTTTAGCTTCTGAGTCTCACAAAATTCCTCTTAACCATATAGAGCTATAGCCCATCCAAAGGAAATAACTAACACAGCAAATAAGACTATTCTTTCTTACTGGTTACATATCGAGTACACTCGTAAGGTCAAAAGTTTGATACATCACGAAAACACGACTGTATAAAATTGACCCCCTTTAACCCAACTTTTCCAGAGTAAAACTGGGGTTTACAGGGGTATATAGTGTTTTTTGCATTCTACGCAAAAGACTTATATTGTGGTTATCGTTAGAACCGCCTCGACCCGCCTCACCGAGGCGGTTCTAACGAATACCCACAATTAATGTTTTGAGCAGAAATATGAAAAATATCAAAATTTTTATTCGAAAATTTTCATTTTTGGTGATAAAATTTTCAATATATTTGAAAAGGCGTGTTTTCATAATGAGAATAGATAACTAAAAAGACATTTAAATGAACCGTGTTATGAGAGTAGATAACCATAAAGACATTAGAATGAACCCTGTTTATCATAACACACCATGTCATAAAGCTTAGTATATTTAACCCTTGACCTGCTGAATATTTATATATGCCACACCCACCACTGATTATCAGCCAATCAGATTTCTTGATGCAAATCATTGTAACAGTTCATAAACGGAATGACAAACAGTGTTGAAAGCTAAGACATATCCGGGCTCAGCAGGACAAGAGTTAAGAACTCGTGAAACTATATCAAATCATTACGGAGGTATATGTTCTATAAAAGGGTTATCCATTGGAAGCAAGGAATACACCAGAGAACTGAAACGTGCGGAGTGTACAAGATTTTCTGGATCAGACTAGCTAGTTTCGGTCGATTAGTCCTCATCAGTGACCCTCAAACATTTTCAAAATTCCACAATGGAATCTAAGATCCCAAAGGATCAGGAAATATAAACTACACTATGATGGAGGTCATGGAGACTTTTTGTGGCAGCCACACATTCCCTGAACACCAGTTGTAGTGACGTTAAATATGTGTGGCCCCGCCCATCGGGGCTTGAAGAAATATATGGGCTGCATTATGCTTCCACGCAGAGCTGAAACCGACCCGCAAACGAGTACTGGTAAACAGCTTAGAGGATCTAAGCCTGCCCAGGCAAAGCGTTGCGAGTCGGCCCGTCCATACTTATAAACCCTATTGGTTACATTGGGCGGCAGGGCTTGAGATGTCATTTCATCTCAATGTCGGGTAAAAGTCCCACAAAATTGGAAGCAACGTCTCCAAAATGACCTAATTACAGTGTTGACGGGGACGTTAAACCTCAAATCAAACAAACAAACAAACGTTAAATATGTTCGATGTTATCCTTTGGAAGCAAGGAATACACCATAGAACTGAAAAGCATGAAGTATACAAGCTTTTATGGGCCAGACTAGCTAGTTTCGGCCAATCAGGCCTCATTACTTTCAAGTTCCACAATGGAATCGGACAAGAAAATATAAACTATACCATGACGAAGGGCCGGGTATAGTCTGGTTATGGAATAATGGAATTATACAAAGGGCAGATAACTAGAAAAGAGAAATAGGCAAAAAAAAGCATCTACCTGATAGAGGACTACCATAGACTTGTCAAAAATATTATATACCTTCAATGAATGACAACTTCAATGATAAACTCCGTTTTGCAATTTTTCCATTGCAACTTTTTAAAAGTTCTCATTTCTGAAAAACTTTTGTCAAAATGTATGGAATTACTTGACAATAAATGTGGTTTTATTCTATTTCATCACGAAAACACGCCTATATAATTTTGACCCCTTTGAACCCCAATTTTATATAATAAAACTGGGGTTTACAGGGGTGAACGTTATTTTTCTTATTTCTGTTCTAAAATATAGATTCTGGGTACTCGTTAGAACCGCCTCGATGAGGCGGTTCTAACGATACCCAGAATCTATATTTTGAGCAGAAATAAGAAAAATATCTCAATTTTTTCATCTTAAAATGTTCGTTTTCTTCGGCGGTAGAGTTTACAATGCATTTATATGGGCGTGTTTCAGTAATGTTCCTCATTATTCCTATAAGCTCCTCTGAGTCTTTGGCTCCTGTCAACGCACCTGTATTATCGTCCTAGTCCTAGCGACCTACTGAGCAAAACGGTAACGCCGAAGATAATGACAAACACTAAGAGGGGTGTATATGTTTCGCATACAACAATTTCAAAAAGGAGTAATTATCCGGTAAGTAAAGCAGGTAGATTGTATAATATGTCGATATGGAGAACGACTTTCACATAACGCTACCAGTTGTTTTGTCTCAACAGACAATTGAAGTATGCACATCAAGCAGATTGAATTTCAGTTATAGTTAAGGAACTAAAAAATTGTACCTTTAAGGAGAAGGGGTATACCTGACGTATCATAACGAAAACACGCCTATACAAATGCATTGTAAACTTTAATGCCGAAAAAATACGATGAAAAACTGTGATATGTTTCTTATTTCTGCTCAAAATATTGTCGAGGCGGTTCTAACGAGTACCCACAATCTATATTTTAGGGCAGAAATAAGAAAAATAGGGTTTAACGCCTGTAAACCCCAGTTCCACTATATAAAAAGTGGAATTCAAGGGGGTCAAAATAATAAAGGCCGCTAGGCATATATGGGTTAATAACTCCTGGTTGGTTTTTTATCATGTCTGTTTAAATTGAGGTTTTACGTCCCCGTCAATACAATTTAGGTCAATTTGGAGACGTTGCTTCCAGTTTTTGGGACTTTTACCCGACACTGTCCAAACCAACCAAAAGTGTTTGTTATGTATGGAAGGTCTTATTCGCACCACTTTGTCTGGACAGGCTTAGACCCTAGTACCAAGCCTTTCACCACAAATAGAATTGAAGGCAATAATCAGGAATCGATACAAGTAATCCACAGCTCCCATCAGAGACACCCAAGGGAAAGAAACACAAACACGAAATAACTAGACCCCAATGGAAGCATCAAAAGCGAAAAGCCGAAAGGACAGTTACTTTCCCACAAAATGGTCAATTTGATATCCAAAACAAAAATAGCCATCGGAAGAGTTGGCAAATTCCCCGACCAAAAGCCAATATGGCCTTCGGAAGATTGTTCACCAATAAAAAGTGCACCAGAATTAAACCAACAATATATCACAAAAGTATTGCAGATATGGCCATCACAAGATTATACTATCAGGCGAGATAACTAAAAAACAGGGCACTCAGAATTGTGGCTCTTCCGCATGACATGCCTGCTTAAGGTCATGTATTTCTGTACAAAGTACCATCAATATGTCTCAAAGGGTATTGGAGATATGGTGATCACAAGCTGGTCATACTGTTATATTGGAAGGGTAGATGACTAAAATACCACAGCACCAACAGTTGTGGTTATTGCACATGACACCACTTCTGTACCTTGTATACAATTGTGCCATGTTCCTTCAATATATCTCAAAGGGTGTTGGAGTTATGGCCATCACTAGGTTATATTGTCAGGGGAGATAACTAAAAACCCAGAGCACCCAGAGTTGTAATTCTTGAGCACGACACACCTGCTTATCCTCATGTACATCTGCATCAAGTACCACTAATATGTCTCAAAGGGTATTGGAGGAACGGTGATCACAAGGTGGTCATACTGTTATATTGGAAGGGGAGATGACTCAAATAGCATGGCAGAGTTGTGGTTCTTAAGCATGAAGCGATGTCTCAACCTTGTATATAATTGTACTAAGTACCATCAATATATCTCAAAGGGTATTGGAGTTATGGCCATCACAAGGTTATATTGTCAGGGGAGATAATTAAAAAACTAGGGCATCCGGAGTTGTGGTTCTTGCACGTGACACACCTGCTTAACCTCATGTACAACTGTACAAAGTACCATCAATATATCTCAAAGAGTATTGGAGATGTGGCCATCACAAAGTAGTGATTCTATATTATTGGAAGGGGAGATAACTCAAAAACCATGACAACCAGAGTTGTGGTTCTTGTGCATGACACGCTGTCTCAGCCTTGTGAACAACTGTGCCAGGTACCATCAATATATCTCAAAGGGTATTGGAGTTATGGCCATCACAAAGTAGTCATTCTATTTTATTAAAATGGGAGATAACTAAAAAAGTATGACATCCAGAGTTCTGATTCTTGTGAACAATTGTGCCAAGACTCATCAATGACTCCCAAAGGGTATAGGAGTTATGGCCATCACAAGGTTGCGTCTACGGACGGACGGACGGACAGACGGACGGACGCCAGGCTGATCGCTATACCCCCCGAACCTATTCGGTCGGGGGATAAAAAATATAAGCGATACACGCACTCAAAGACATCAAGGCCACTGGAATGCTGGAGCAAAAGAAAATCAACAGCTAGACTCCTAGACAGAGCATCATGCACCAACCAACATTACATAAAATTAAATTCTCTCTAATTCTCAGTAAGCCTTTATGTTGGAACCGTCATAGAATGTGAGACCTGCAATTAAAGTGGGAAGCAAAGTTGTCAACCGTGATTGGGTAAACTACCACGCATGCAGTCTGTCGTATAACATTTATGTTGTACCCAATCTTTTTATATCGAAGAATGATTTATACCGCAATCAGACATTCTAGTAACCTAATAAAGGGGGCCGAATAACTGCACGCTATAATCGGTAGTGACCTATAATACCTTCTACTGACCTATAATACGTTAAGTGACCGTTTATAGACCGGACCTACTTTTCAGGTCACTAATTTACAAGTGTAAACAATAACATGCAACCTTTTATACATGGGAAACAACGAAACTGCAAGTTTTCCAATATTTATTTGAACAGATTTTCAGAAATTTCAGCTAAATTCTTACCTTCTCGGCCTTTCCTGGGGAGAGTTGCATAAGGCGAGCGCTTCAAAGCGCTCCATGAAAGCGCTCTGTAGCAAAAATGTAAGCAACGGGCCGCCACAAAAAAGCGCATCGTAGCGCTTCGTAACAGTGTTTGGAGCTGCCTCATTCTACGTTGCATAGCAACCAGGCGAAACAAAATGGCGGCGCCCGACGTCGCGTCGTATTGAGTGTCTATTTTAAGCCATTCATTATTTTTTTCTTATCAATTTTAGCAGAAATGACAACAGAAAACAAGAGCAATCACTGAAGCAAGCACCGCATCTTTTTGTTTTGGAAATTTTCGGGTTTGAAAATCGTTCTATTTTGGCAGCCATTGTAGAAAGCGCCTCAATCGAGCGGAGCGTTGCATAGAACGGACAAAGCGCTACAAAGCGCTATAAAAAACCGCTCGCCTTATGCAACTCTCCCCTGGTTTGAATGACCCGTTGGAATAACTGCGCACTGCTACTGCAGTTGCATCTCAAACTCGAAAATAATTTCTTAAGCTAAACTTAACTATTTATTTGCAGATTTTTATACAGAATGTAAAGCGCTGAGAAACTTTTATTCGAGCGTCCATGTTGTTTTTCCTACGTCTTTGTGGCGCGGTGACGTCAGAAAACTTTGCACTCGTTGACGTCACGTTATACCACGTGTGCGCGCCATGGCACTGAATGTCGTTAAACATGCCACACTGTCTGCTGTCTCTGTTGCTTAAATTTGCTACATTATTACAAAACTCCTTGATTGTTTTGAATTGCGGTATAAACTAAATACATGATTAGTGTCTTGAATAATAAAATATAATCGGTTCGCCGCGTCAATTTTAAAATTGTCTAAGGCTCACCGATTACATTTTAGTGGAGCGTAGCTGTTGCAGCGTAGCTCCAGAGAAATGAGAAGTGATTTCGGCACTACTTTCGGTGTTACTGCATATGACCCAATCACCAGTGAGAACATAGTACCCCGTTTTAACATAGTAGATTATTACGCCATGCGGTATATTCTTATTGACTGCTTCACAGACCACCTATTTCAAACGGAATAGATGAATATTTTTAATAGATGAACTGTGTAGCAGTCTAATCTTTTTACAGTTCAGTTCATATAACCCAGTTTACAGCCCATTTGTACCATAAAATCCCAAACCTGGCAACTTGCAAACAGGACAAACCCAGATCAGATACCACAGAACGCGGAGTCTCATTATGACCTTCACTGCATACTTACAAAAAGGTTCAGCCATTTTTGCCAAATATTTCGTGGAAGCCACAACCTGACATCCCTGATTTTAAAATGAACTCATTCCATACTGATATAAGGTGTTGAGGATTTCATTCGTTTAAAATGGGTTAAAAGTACGCAGTGTGGGTCGATAATGTATTACCAAAATAAGACTTGTTGTAGCGTCTGATCTGGGTCTGCCATGCTTGTCCCTAAAAAGGCTGCTAGACATATACTCAGAGTATGGGTTAATGTGTGTGTGTGTGTGGGGGGGGGAACAATGTTACTTTTTTTTAAAGCGACCTGTCTGCGTCTTAGGCATGTGACCATAAATAAAGCAAATTATCAGCTCAGGCGCAAGTTCGATACCTGCCGGGTTCGGCAACATTCTTTCCAGGAGATTGATCGTGAAATCTGTTCCACGGGGATTCTATCCCTTTCGCTGATTCAAGAAGGGCAGTTGTTGGTTTCCGGTAAAAGACTGTGCAATGTGCTGTACAGATTTTCAGACAATATCTAACCAAAGAAATTGCCTTACTGCCAGATCATTTCACAAATGGCCTCGTCGCGGCAATTTATTTTTATATAATAATAATGGAGTATAATGTCTAAACCTCTTCAAATATTCCTATGGATTGATATTGACAATGGCTAACCCAAGAAACTGTCGTATGCAAGATCACTTCATAAATGGCCTCACCGATGCAATATATATTTAGAAAAATGTTAACAGAGTATAATGTTCAAACCTCTCTATATATTCCGATCATTTTTGGCATTCGGATTGATATTGACAATACCTAACCCATGAGGCTGTTTTATGCAAGATTACTTCATGAATGGCCTCGCCGAGGCAAAATAATATAAAAAAAATAATACGGAGTATAACATCTAAACACGGCCTTGATCATTTTTGGCATACAGTTTGATATTGACAATACATAACCCGCAAAATTGCCTTATGCCAAATTACTTTACAAACGGCCTCGCCTAGGCAAACTGAAAAATTATTTCGAAGTGTAACTTCTAATCTACTTGGAATATTTTTGACAACAGTTAGCATACAGATAGATAATGTACAGATCTAACCAACGCGATTCCTGAATGCCCAATTTCTTTATTTTAGCCTCGGCAAGGTAAAAAATCACCCACTGACACGGTCGTATAACTTTCAAACCGACGGGTATATTTTTATATGTTTTGCATGCAGATGTAAATTGACAAGATCAAGCTAATGATATTGTCTAATGCCAGATAGCTTTATAAACAGCCTCACCGAGGCATTTTTAAGACTGATTACGGATGTATAACTTACAACTGCTTGGAAAATTATGATAATTTTTCACATGAAGATAAACATCATCAAGACGTAACCAAGGAGAATGTCTAATGCAAGATAAATAACCTCCCCCAGGTAATTTTTCAAAAACTGATTACGAGTACATAAAATAACTTTAAAGCCGCCAAACAATTGCGCAAGCCGCAGTTATTGCACGAACTATAGCTCAGCAGAAATCTTCAAGTAAACTGTTGAACTGCATGGTTGCTGCCAGTAAGCATTCTACATAAATCTACAGCGGGCCGTTAGCTGCCCGTCAGGGTAGCTGACGGGCCGCTAACGGCCCGCTGTAGATTTATGTAGAATGCTAGCAGGGCGTATTGCTCAAAAACATTGATTGTGGGTACTTGATAAAACTGCCTCGTCAAGGCGGTTCAATCAAGTCCAACAATCAATGTTTTGAGCAGAGATAAGAAAATATCACAATTTTGTATCATAATTTTTTTTTGCCGAAAAATTGACAATGTATTTGTACAGGCGTGTTTTTCGTGATGGTTGTTGCGGGGTCTACACCTTAACGTGAGTTAATTTCAATATAGGTCTTGTTGCTGTAACACAACTTCTGGCCCAGAATAGCTTCAAACAGCTATGTTCACTGGATCAATATGAGCCTGAATTAAAATACCAATCAGCCGCTAATCAAATTATCAAAGCTACGCTCCATCAGCACTCTCAGTGCTTTGATTATTAAAGACACTAACCATGTATTTACTATTTTACGAAATTTGGTGCTGAAGTTACTGCAAGTATATATTTTTCTGAATTTATGTATTAAGTCACCATAAAATTAGGATTCCGATAAACCTTGTTGCAGAAGAAAAATTTAAGTCAAACATTGAATGGAATGACGTCTATGAAATTTTGAAAAGGCTTTGCGTAGTTTATGATACAGATAACCGTAACAAGGCGTGATAGGAGTATAGTTAATGAAATCAAGAGAGAGAGAGAGAGAGAGAGGAGAGAGAGAGAGAGAGAGAGATGAGAGAGAGAGAGAGAGAGAGGGAGAGCACGTTGAGATGTCCGTACAATGAACACCCCTAGGCCTCCAAACCCACTTCATATAGAGGAAGTGGGGAGTTGGGTCTACAGGTGTGTATATAAATCCTCCCATTCCCGACCAGAGACACACGCCTTGGCTAGACCTACTCCCCAACCCATGCCCGGATCAAAATTAAGGAAACAATCACAAATTTTCATCCGAAAAATAATCATTTTGACGACATGATATGAAAGAATGTACTAAGTCCCAGGGGTGTGTTATCATAAGAGAGAGAGAGAGAGAGAGAGAGAGAGAGAGAGAGAGAGAGAGAGAGAGAGAGATGGAGAGAGAGAGAGAGAGAGAGAGAGAGAGAGAGAGAGAGAGAGAGAGAGAGAGAGGGAGAGCACGTTGAGATGTCCGTACAATGAACACCCCTAGGCCTCCAAACCCACTTCATATAGAGGAAGTGGGGAGTTGGGTCTACAGGTGTGTATATAAATCCTCCCATTCCCGACCAGAGACACACGCCTTGGCTAGACCTACTCCCCAACCCATGCCCGGATCAAAATTAAGGAAACAATCACAAATTTTCATCCGAAAAATAATCATTTTGACGACATGATATGAAAGAATGTACTAAGTCCCAGGGGTGTGTTATCATAAGAGAGAGAGAGAGAGAGAGAGAGAGAGAGAGAGAGAGAGAGAGAGAGAGGAGAGAGAGAGAGAGAGAGAGAGAGAGAGAGAGGAGAGAGAGAGAGAGAGAGAGAGAGAGAGAGAGAGAGAGAGAGAGAGAGAGAGAGAGAGAGAGCAAGTAGCCAGTTCCTAGTTAGTCCAGTAGCTCGTTCATCGTGGGAATTTTGATTATCAGAATTTTGATTTGTTGTAAAATATGGTGTGTTACGGTGTTTGGGGGTCAGGTACACCAGCTGGATTGGATTGACATTATTACTGTACCTGTACACCGTGCAACGTGGTGAAGATTATTTAACTCGTTAATCAGAGGTGGGCGAACACCGGACTGCCCAGAGAAAAACCACCTGACCTTCTGTAGCAGTACTTGGCGTCTCACATATGACCCGAGCCAGGCTCGAACCCACAGCGGGAAGAGACCTAATAATTAAGAGTACGTGGCTCATATCCACTAGGCCACGGAGGCCAGGAATATAATCCTAACAACTCAATGAGCTGGACTTTATAATCCCTTAGTGCACGGTGTCTCCAAAAGGCAGAAATGACGGACAATCAGTGTTGGGCGTCAAGCCTTCAGTGTTTTTTTTTGTTTGATTTTTTTTTAGTTTTACGGCCCTTAAAGATAAATTTCACTTATTCGGAGCCAATCATTACTCAGAGGGGGGTGAAGAAACCCGAGTATCAGGAGAAAAAACTACATAATCCTTCAATGCAAAGCAAGCTTGGCGTCTCACATGTAGCCCGAGCAAGCATCAAACAAAGCGGTGTGAGAGACCAAATGGTTAAGAGTCGGGGAACTTACTCAGTTCCAAGCCCTATCTAAAATGAGATCATCACCAGCAAGTTATTTCCTTTCAGTTCATTACAATGAAAGCTAAATTATTTCTGAAAAGGCTGCCTCCCCTATTAATGTATCCATTCCACCAAAAAAAAACAAAAAAAAACAGCATTTTAACCCCATATAGGTTATGAGGGTAATTACACTTGTAAACAAACACAGCGACAATATTCGGACTTAAGAACTACTTCTGTAAACTTTTGTATAATCAATTATTTAAAAAAAATGCAAGAGAGTACTTCTTCTCCCGCTTTTTTTATCATAAAGTTTATCTCATACAGCACCCGCCTACCATGCCTTTATAACAGACAAGTATTAGCTTTTACAAAAGGCCTGAGTCTACGTTTAGCACACATTAATAAGATTGTAAAGTAAAATGCCAAAACAGTTCATATGTATGTTGTATTAGTGTGCCAGTAATATTGAAGTGTATAACGTAATGCTTACGCCAGTTTCATATCTAAACAAAACTACACTTCTTTCAATATGACAACGACTTGTGCTAACAAAACGAAATAGCAACCAAACGGGTGCATCTACCTAGTTTTCTTTCATTTCACATTGTAGGTTAAAAAATTCGCCATCCGAGCTAGCCGTCAATGTTTTTTTTGTTTTTTTTTTTTTGTTTTGTTTTCAAAAAGTGAAAACAAACAGAAAAATAACTATACTGTATTATGGGAGGGAAATCAACATCATGTAAACCCAGAATGCATGTTTATTTTGTAAGGATTGGAGCGTGTGATAAACTTAAGGTAGTGTTCCGGTCAATCCCCTGACTAATAACAAGGATGATTTAATAGAAAATAACATTCAACCAGTCACTACCTTCGCTTAAATGCTTCCGGTGCAAAAGTAAACCTTATAAAGTCTATGCCCGTGGGCGTAGACGATTAGTTAACTACTCTAATAGCGGGTGTGCACACAAGATACCTACTATCTCCACTCACTTTTCATATTTGAGCATGGAAAAAGTTCAAAACGCGAACAAATGTTCGAAAATTATGATGTTTTCAACACACGAGATGAAATATTTTTGTTATTTATCGAAAAAAAAGTAAATTTTCTTTTTATTTTATAATACTGCAGGGCACTTACTGTAATTGATCAATCGGATCTTACGTCACATTTTTGACTTGGCTATGACGTCACAACTGTCAGTTGCAAAACATACACAGATCGCCATTTTGAATACAGCATTTTTACAGTACAAAGAGTGCTTTTCAAGGTGTTTTACAGAATTATTTTACAGATAAGATGAATTTTGGTGAGAAAAGTAGTCCGGTCTCCTACTGTAAAAATAACATGGTCATGTTATTTTTCACAATGAGAAAATATCATTTAAATATCATTTATATTTTCACAGTGTGAAAATATCACTTTTATTTGTTTCAGATATGCATTGATTTCACTGCTATGTACAAAATAAATACTGTCATTTACAAAACGCAAATACAGTTTGAGTTATAATGACTGGGTTACCTAAAGCACAGGTACATCGTCGGATCATGGCTAGGTACCTAAAGCATATGCATACTATCAGACCATGACAAAAATGCAGTGAGTCGTACGTTTTGAAACGTTGCATATGTGTTCGTTATGGTCTTAAATGTATAAACTATTTCATGGTATAATTTTGGTCGCTTTTTCGTGACTGACAGAACTTAATGCTGTCGTTTCATGAAAGCGCTTTCTGCGTACACCATTCATGAACAAATATATATCAGACATTTGTCCCTAGGCTGCAAGACATATTTTAGAGTCGAATAAAGAGAGTTTGCTGTCTTAATTAATATAGTTTCTAGAGATGCACAGATATGTCTAAGCCCTTTGTATGATACCGCTACCAGTCACGTGATGCGATAAGAGTGAATAACCAGTCTCAAGCACCTAGAAACGTAATATATAAACAGCAATTACTTAAATTATATTCTAACACAGCGCGCCTATATAGGCAATGGAAAGTAACTGTGTTTTATTCTACAACAAATCACGGCAAGGCAGAGCGTGACGAGTGACGTCATTAAAACTGCAAATTTATGACGTCACTAGTCGATTTCCTTGACGTTGGACGGTGTAACGTCATTTTCTCGCATCGAAAACGTTAGAAAAGGATATAAATGCATGTGTTTCAGTCGATAATTATAGCGGGATTTCTTCTTACATGAGAATTAGAAGGAAACAACAGCATTATTGCCGAGTTTCAGCGTGTTAGAATCGAAATAGATCAGCTCTAGCCAGTGATTTGTTAGATAATAAATCACAGTTTGTCGGTCAGTTGTAAGTAGACAAATCACGCGCGCATCACGCGCGCTACGCGCTCGTGATTTGTCTACTTTACAACTGACCACCAAACTGTGATTTATTACTCAACAAATCACAGCTAGAGCTGATCTATTTCTTAAACATAGAATTTCTTGTTTGATCTTGAAATTGTCAGAGAAATCTTAATGGACAGCGCTCATACAAACGCTATTACCAGTCTCTCTGCATTCTGTGGCCTAACTTATACGACGGACCTTCAGAAACTCGCACACGTGTGTTTCGTTCACTGTGGATAATTCGAACTCGTCTATCACGTGAACAAGTCTGTGAAATGAACACCCCTCTAAACCCCACCTTATATGGAGAAAACTGGGATTTACCGGGGTATACTTTATTATATAGCACCCACAACCTATGTTTGCAGTATAAATAAGAAAAATATCACAGATTGTCATCAAAAAAGTAACCATTTTTGAGATGTGAAAAATGCACTATGTCACACGGATGTGTCATCGTAATGCTTGGGTCCGTAGAGCATTCTTCTCACAGCGCCAGATACCTGTATATTGTCGATAATTTTAGGGAGTTTCTTTCTGATTTTATCTTGAAAAGGTTTGTTGTGCGTACACATAAGAATCGCCTCAACGAGGCGATTCTTATGAGTACACACAACATTTCGTTATTATATAGAATATCGAAAAGTCGTCCCTATTATATCTCATGAATAATCCTCAGTAGTTCGAACTCCTCCTATCTCAAACAAATTTCTATGGCCCCAAAAGTCTTCGATCTATTTATGGGGATTCATTCTATTAGAACAAGTATAAGATGTGATGTTTATTTTATTTTATTTATTTATTTTTATATACAGTAAAATTCCGCTATTAAGACCGACTAATTCTACTATAAAAAGCTTATTTAGAGGGCTGCAGTCAGTCTTTCTTCGTGTTTCTGCACCTCAGGTCAGGGACCACCTTTGGAATTGTTCAAAAGTGGTCTTTACCACTTTTGAACGATTTTTTCTGTATTTATTTTACAAAAGATGTTCTATGAAAGGGTTATCCGTTGAAAGCAAGGAAGACACCGCGAACTGAAAAGAATGGAGTCTAAAAGGTTTTTTAAACCCAACTAGATAGTTTCGGCCAATAAGACCTCATCATTGACCCTTAAATATTTTCAGTTTCATAATGAAATCAACGATCTCAAAAATCTACACTATGATGAGGGGCAGAGAGACTTCAGCGACAGCCACACATTTCCTTTACGCCGTCTGTAGTGATGTTTATTATGTTCTCGGAAAGGGATATTTCTTGAAGAAATGAACACACAGAGAGCATATATATATGGAAGATTCAAGTTTTGCCATGCCTCATCAGTGACCTTTATATACAGTAGAACTTCGATGGCTCGAACACCGATGACTCGTTTCTCATGGCTGGGTGGAACTCGTACTTGAGCCCCTAGGGAAACCCTCAAGATAAGAAATGGTAGGGGATGATAAAGGAGATTTTAGTCTTTTATCTTGCAAATGTGTGCTGTGTGTACTCATTAGAATCGCCTCGGTGAGGCGATTCTAATGAGAACACACAGCAAACATTTTCATTATCTTACATCGAAAGATGTTCAAAAGTATCGTTATGCCTCTTGGCAGTGACATTCAGTGGCTCGAACTACCGCTGTCTCGAACAAAAATTCATTGTCCCAAAGGGGTTCGAGCCATCGAAGTACGACTGTATTTAAAAAATTATACAATGGAAAAAACTCTTTACTTTAGGAGCAAACAGTGTTGTCACAGATTCTGTGGCATATGATTCGAGTCTAGATATTTATTTAAGAAATAGATCAGCTCTAGGCGTGATTTGTTGAGTAATAAATCACAGTTTGGAGGTCAGTTGTAAAGTAGACAAATCACGTGCGCGTAGCGCGCGTGATTTGTCTACTTACACACGCGCTCGTGATTTGTCTACTTTACAACTGACCTCCAAACTGTGATTTATAACCTAACAAATCACTGGCTAAAGCTGATCTATTTCGATTCTAACACGCTGAGACTCTGCAATAATGCTGTTGTTTCCTTCAAATTCTCATAACTTTTCGCCATTGTTAAAAGAAATCCCACTAAAATTATTGACTGAAACACATGCATTTATATCCTTTTCTAACGTTTTCGATGCGAGAAAATGACGTTACACCGTCCAACGTCAAGGAAATCGACAAGTGACGTCATAAATTTGCAGTTTTTAATGACGTTACTCGTCACGCTCTTCCTTGCCGTGATTTGTTGTAGAATGAAACACAGTTATTTTCAATTGCCTATATAGGCGCGCTGTGTTAGAATTATTTGTTTATTTATTTGTCAGAGGTTTGTATTCTAAATGATCTTATTTATAGACAATACACTTTGCCAGTTTATATTCATACACGTTTTGGAAATTGAAAAGGCCACATATCTGACGTAAATAATTTAATCTGTCTGCATCCAAAAGATGTACCTTCATGTCTTTCATTCAAGTGTATTCGATAAAGATTTAATCAAAGGTTCCAAAGATATCCATATGTAACTTTGGCAATCAAAAGGTCTATAACACGGGTTAAATAATCCTGTCTGGCTGGGTGTAGACTTAATTGTCTTTATTGCAGATGAGATTCAAACTGACGTGATGAACAGTGGGGACGCTTTGTTGTTTATGAAGGCATTTACGAGACGTTCTGCTATCAAAGGGCCTAGACTTCATGAAGAAATAATCCAGTGTAGTGAGACATTGAACTTTTCTTAGATTATGGCTGCGTACGGTGTTCTCCCATTGGCACCATTGGTATGCCAATGCATCTTAATATTTCGCCATTTGTATACAATTGGTATCATCACTGACTGACAACACGGGCTACCAATTCTAATACACGGATGAGGTAGGTCTACTGATAGATCAATGATCTAATAAGGGCGATCATGGCGAACATTTTTTATCTAATTTTAACCCATTTTGTACCGGAAACCCCAAAACGGGTACCCTGACAAACAGTGCAGACCCAGATCAGACGCCGCAAAACGCGGCGTCTGATCAAGGCCTACACTATTTGCAGAAAGCTCGGCTATTTTCTGAATACATTTTAAAGATAACACAACCTGTCACCCCTAAATTTTAAATGGACTCCTGTCATATATAAGGAGGAAGATTCCATTTGGTACACAAAGGGTTAATGATGCAATGTTGAATGTTGTCAAGGGTTGATTGGTCTATAAAATATGTCACTGTTATGTGTTGATAAAAAGCGTACTTGCAGGTCAAACAGACTTAATCTGTAATCTGCTTCAATGGGCAATGTGGCATTGGCAAAAAAATTTAAAATGTTTTCAAAAAACAGTGGCACTAATGAAAACCAATGTAATCAAGGGCGTGCTCTTCGATTCTTAGAGCGATCTAATTCAATGGATCGTTGGTTGGTGCCTGATACTCTGTCTCTGTTTGGGCCCATCGGAGTCTACCTGTTGGTTTTCTTTTGCTCCGGCATTTCAGTGGTTTCTTGCTGTCGAGTCCTCACCGTTGTCTCACCTCTGTGGTTGTTTGATTTTTTGTGTTCACGGAGATGCTGCACTGATGAGTTAGGAGGCCTTCATGCGGACTGAACAAATTATTTGTCCAAATCGCGACGGAAGTAAGGGCGAGGATTGTGGCCACGTAAAATCGATTTAAGACCCCAAGTGGAATTCGTTTCCGCTGACCATTCCAAGGTGGTTCTTCTGTCGCGATTTATTTTTGTTATGGTTTGTCTTTGGCTGTTTGTGTCGCTTATATTATTTTATTTTGGATAGCCTATTGGCCATTTTGTGGGAAAGTGACTGTCCTTCTGGCTTTCCGCTGTTGGTGTTTCCATTCAATGTGCAAAAAAAAAAAAAAAAAAAAAAACAACAACTTTAAAATGTGTTCAAAAAACAGTGGCACTAATGATAACCAATGTAATCAACGGCGTGCTCTTCGATTCTTAGAGCGATCTAATTCAATGTAACGTTGGTTGGTGCCTGATACTCTGTCTCTGTTTGGGCCCATCGGAGTCTAACTGTTAGTTTTCTATTGCTCCGGCATTTCAGTGGTTTCTTGCTGTCGAGTCCTCACCGTTGTTTCATTACTGTGGTTTTATTGATTTTTGTGTTCACGGAGATGTTGCACTGATGAGTTAGGAGGCCTTCATGCGGACTGAACAAATTACTTGTCTAAATCGCGACGGGCGAGGATTGTGGCCACGTAAAATCGATTTAAGCCCCCCAAGTGGAATTCGTTTCCGCTGACCGTTCCAAGGCGGTTCTTCTGTCGCGATTTATTTTTGTTATGGTTTGTCATTGGGTGTTTGTGTCGCTTATATTATTTTATTTTGAATAGCCTATTGGCCATTTTGTGAGAAAGTGACTGTCGTTTTGGCTTTCCGCTGTTGATGTTTCCATTAGGGTCGGTTGTTTCATGTTTGTGTTTCTTTCCCTTTGGTGTCTCTAATGGGAGCTGTGTGTTAATTGTATCGATTCCTGCTCATTGGCTCCACTTCTATTTATAGCTTTATTATACCTCATTAATATTCATGAGCTGTTCAAGACTTCTGATTGGTCGAGAACATGCTACTCTCAGGGCGGCCAAACACCATGTCTCCCCGCTGACGTCACTGCTCGAAAGTACAAGTGCAGAGGTAGTCGCATGCTACAAGAAGTTAGAATTCGGTATAATAAAAAATGTGTTGCTTTGTGTGAGGGGGGAAATGACGAATCCTTCTTGCGCACTGAACAAATTATTTGTTTAAAGGATTGCGGTCGCGTAAAATCGAGTTAAAGCCCCTCTCCCAACCCACTGAAATTCTGGCCGTTTCAAGGCGGTTCTTCTGTGTCGCGGTTTATTTGTGTTATGGTTTGTCTTTGGGTGTGTCTTTTTGTTTTGGATAGCCGATTGGCCATTTTGTGGGAAAGTAACTGTCATTTGGCTTCCCGCTTTTGATGTTTCCATTAGGGTCTCTTTATTTCATGTTTGTGTTTCCTTCCCATGGGAGGTGTCGGTTACTTGATCGGTTCCTGATCATTGTCTTCACTCCGAACAGGTTTGTTTTGGTTTTTCGGCTCTTTCAAGATTATTTCACTTATCGAGTCGATCGTTTATCAGAAGTGGGCAAAAACCCCAGTACCAGGAGAAAAAACAACCGACCTTGCGTTGCAGAACTTGGCGTATCACAGGTGACCCGAGCCAGGCTCGAACCACATCAGTGAGAGACCTAATGATTAAGAGTAGCGCTCTTATCCACTAAGTCACCGGGCAGGTAATAATGCTGCTCAGGTGAACATATCGTCATATTCCCTTCGCAATAGGGCCGAGGGGGAGCAATATAACTGCTCGGGTGACATCGCCATATTCCCCTCATACAATGGCTACAAATGAATATTTTTCCACTTCTTTGTCGTTCGTGTCGTGGCGAGGGAACATGTTTCAATTCCTTTGGAGTCACCGAGCCCCTTCCGGATCTACAAAAATTAACACGAGGGTTTGGGATAGTTGGGTGAGGCGAATGTGGCGTGTATATTACGTTCATGGGTCGTCAAGAGTATATTGGCTTAATGTTGAGAAAGGCCTGATGTCAGATAGTGGGAGAACGTTGTTATTTCTTCAGTTGCTATACTTCAATTCATTTTATCTTTCTCCCCTTTCATTCACTTTTATCTCCACCCCTGGCTTTTCTATCTATTTCTTCCATAAATCTAGGAGATGAAACAAATGACCCACCAGGTTTGCCGTGCAGTTAAATATGTTCTTTAAAGGGTTATCCTTTATATGAAAAGAATACACCACAGGATTGAAATGTATGGAATGAACAAGTTTTTCTGGGCCAGACTAGCAAGTTGCGGACAATAAGGCATCATCAGTGACCTCAGATATTTCCATGTTTCCAAACTGGAATCAGTGATCCCATAGGACAAGAAAATATAAACTACACTATTATCAAGGACAGGGAGACTTTTTACGACCGACACACATTCCGTTAACACAAATTTCTGGGCCAGACTAGCTAGTCTCGGCACATTAGGCCTGGTCAGTGACTCTCAGATATTTTTCAAGCTTCCACAATGGAATCAATTATCCCAAATGACAAGAAAATATAAACTACACTATGATGAAGGGCATGGGGACTTTTTACGACCGACACACACTCCCTTAACAACATCTGCAGTGACGTTAAATATGTTCTATGAAAGAGTTATCCTTTGGAAGCACTGAAACTGAAGAAAAAAATGTCAATAACACTGGGGTTACTGGCCGATACAAGCTAGTCTGGTCAAGAAGTATATGTTTGCCAATGACAATTAAATAACTTTATTTACCACAATCCTATTAGCAAAAACTGCGAACGCACCCTAGTATGGTTGTCCTATATAAGAGTAAAAACACAGTGAAAATCATATGCCTCGAACAGCGATGGCTGGTTACCATGGCTGCATCTTACTTGTTCTTGAGCCACTAAGGAATTCTTTCGACAGGTCAAGATGATAAAAATCTGATATAGGGTTCTGTTGTAGATGGGCGTTCCCATCCCGAGGGAAAACCGTGCTGAGCGGAACTGAGGCTGTCGCGAGTTTCCGCTCCATGCTGCGCGTAACCGAGGCTGTGCCGAGATTCCGCTCAACAAGGTCATTTCAAGGATTGGGAATTTCCATCTACAACAGATCCCCATTCTTGCACAACACCACCAAAACATTCATTTAACTTTATTTAACGTTTGATTTTCGCGCATTATACTTAAGTAGTTTGAAAGTTGGCTCTTACCAAATTCACCAGCCTCTGAAATATTTATTGATATGTCATAATGTACAAAACCTGTTCAATATTGTCAGGCCGTTGCTGCTGAAGAATATGATATACAATATAAGAAAATCGTCCAACCCTGTAACATTTACAGCCCAGTTTGCCGTGGGAAATTACCATCACGAAAACCCGTCTGATAATCGTTACCCCCTTGAACCCCACTTTTATATTGTAAAACTGGGGTTTAAAGGGGTAAACCTTGTTAACCTTATTTCTGCACTAAACTATAGAATATTGGTACTCGTTAGAACCGCCTCGATGATGCGGTTCTAACGAGTAACCACAATCTATATATTTAGCTGAAATAAGAAAACGATGAGGCGGTTCTAACGTATACCTACAATCTATAATTTGAGCAGAAATAAGAAAAATATCATTTTTTCATCTTAAATTTTTAGATTTTTTGGCGGTAAAGTTTACCATGTATTTGTATAGGACTGTTTTCGTAATTTTTTGATCGTGTATATATCTAGAAGATCAATGACATTTGAGAGATCAAAGTTCAAGCGTGACGAGACTATTCTATTTTAGAGGAATTAAGTTTCGTTTTTTTTTTTTTTTTTGTTTTTTTTTTTGCCACAGAATTTTCAAAATACGAATATTTACTAGATGTCTATTTGATACATGAAGTATAAGATTAAGAACAGAATCGTAGCTATCGACCAATGTAAAAATGCCAATTTAAAAAAAAATATATATAGACATATAGAACGTTAAGAAGTTAGCGCTTTTGTTTATGTACACGGATTATTTATGGCTTTCAAAATTGAAGGGGTTTGTACAAGAAGGGGTCCAAGTCCATTTTTGGAAAAAAAAATCTGGGATATTTTCATTTTTAGATACATCATATCAAGACCTACAATCTGATAAATAGTTTGTTATACCTTATTTCTTTACTGACATTAAAAATGAAGGTTAATAAAATTTTTGATAGGGTCCTAAGTCCAATGTCGTATCTTTGGTGCAAGAAGGGGTCTAAGTCCATTTTACCGCATAAAACTTTGAGTTTCCATTGTATGTATTGTTCATTTGTTTCATTTTTTTGTTATATTAAACTAATAAAGAGTCGTGATACGACAAAATATTCATGTTCAACTAAATGACATAGGTTTCCGCTTTTAATAGAGAAAACTTGGTTGTATTTGTTTAGTGCAAGAAGGTGCCTAAATCCAATAAATCCTGGACTTAAGCCCCTTCTTGCACTAAACCACTATTGCGATATAGTCAGAACTATTTATGCGATTTCTGCACCATTTCAGATGACACGATAACAATTCAGAAGAATTTATTTAAATTCAAGTATGAAAAATATGAACGTTTTGCAAAATATTTTGTTTTTCGCGTTTTTCTGGAAATTATAAAAATGTGACTTAGGCCCCTTCTTGTACTAACCGCTTCAATTGTTAATACGTGAAACCCGTTAGCCTAAGATAGATTAATATTGTGGTGGAATCTGACTTTTATTTTTTTGTCAACATATATAGACATATAAAGCCACAATCAAAGATTTACAACCTACCAATGGCACCCAGAGGAAGAGTAACTAACAAGCAGAAACAGAAAACAGGAAATAAACAAACAACATTGCAACACAAACAGCAGGAAGCTCACTTACTTTGGACAAGGTCGTATCCATTATTAAAAGTGCAGGCGTGTCTCACTGAGTTCTGAAAGACTATACGAGGAGGAGGGTAGGGCAGGATGTTGAGCATAGCGCAAAACATAATTATTTGCATATCTGGAGCAAGTTATTCAAAATTAACAATGTCGATCAATCTAGACCATTTAATTTGGCAAATATACTGATACAAAAACAAGAACGGCGAGAGCAAAGGCGAGGATTGCAGCAGCGTAAAATCGATTTAAGGACCCCACCCCGCCCCTCCCCCGTGGAATTCGTTTCACTGACCATTCAAAGGTCGTTCTTCTGTCGCGGTTTATTTTTTATGATTTATCTTTGGGTGTATGTTTCGCTTGTATTATTTTGTTTTGGACAGCCAGTTGGCAATTTTGTGGGGAATAACTGTCCTTATGGCTTTCCACTGTTGGTTTTTCCGATGGGGTCTTGTTGTTTCGTGTTTGTGTTTCCTTCCCTTTGGTGTCACTGATGGGAGCTGTGGGTTAATTGTATCGATTCCTGATCATTGCCTTCACTTCTATTTTGCTCTGTTTATGACAAAAGACACGAATTGCACGAGCTGCATTTAAGGAATACAACAATATATTAATAATAATACTAATAAAAAAGAAATCATCAATCCTTTAATCTAGTTCTGGGCCACAGTCGATATTGCCTCTTTTAACGTTTGGAATTCCATTTATGTGGATGCTGATTAGCTCAAGGTTGTCTCATAGTCATGGTTTAAGCACCAAGCTAGATGTCTGTTGTAAGGGATTGACAGTCTGAAGAAAAAATGGGCTAATCTCATTAAGGTTATTGGGAACAACTGTACTGAAAAACAATAATAAAGCTGTTGCACTATATATACACCTCGTTCTATGAACCGTTTTACTTTCTCTCGTAGTATCTAAAACACTTTCTTTTTTTCTTACATCTGTAGTGTGAAGCATCCTTTCTTGTAGAAAATATTCATTTTAAAAGCCTGATTAAAAATCTTTCTAATGAACGTAGACCCCTGATACATTCATAGCAGGATAATTTGTTTGTACTTTTGGGCCTATCCGTAAAACACATCTGGATATATGAAAACATTTAGCAAACAGGACCTATTACAGTGTCCATTACTTAGCTCTTTGCACCTAAGGGGAATTCTACGTTCTCATATGACTGATTCAAATAAATCGAGTGGTTTTATGGGGCCTATTCTTTTTGGTGATTTTATGAGATAGTTGCATTAGTTGTCCTGGCTAAAAAGCACCAATAGCTTCTGGCATGCCAAAATATGTTTCCAACAATTATTTTGTTCTTATGGTTATTATCAAGCAGTCAGATATTATGAATAAATAAGAAACGAGGTGGTACGAGGGTAGAACTGGGAAAATGTTTTGCAGTGAATACAGTAAAATTCCTATATTAAGACCACCTTTGGGACTGTTCAAAAGTGGTCTTAAAGACCACTTTTGAACAGTACCAAAGGTGGTCCTTGACCAGAGGACACTGAAGGCAGAATACACATAGAAAGATTAAGTAAAGCCTTCAAAATAAGCTTTTAAAAGCAGAATTAGTCTAATTTTTACGTGGTCTTAATAGCGGAATTTTAGGGCCGGCCTCCGCAGCTCAGTCGGATGCGCGTCTGACTGGTGATCAGGAGGATACGGGTTCGATTACTGCCGGGGTCGGTAACATTCTTTCGTGGAGATTGATCATGAAATCTTTTCTACGGTCATTCTCTCCCTTCCGCTGATTCAAGAATGGCAGTTGTCAGTTTCTGGCGAAAGAATGTGCACTGTACTGGTTAACCGCTTACGTATGAGCCTACCCAGGTAAGTATGGATAGGTAAACTGACCGGCTCAAAAATGACCTATATATTGTTGACTGGGCCGTTAAACTCCAATACAAGCAAGCAATAGCGGAATTTTACTGTATATACAAATCTTGCAATACGGAAGATAACAAGAAAACTGTAAGCTAGGATTTATTTATTAGTATCTGATGGAGCAGTTTATATAAAGCTACTTTATGTATTCGTTCAACCGTGTAGACTAGTCAAGATACTTGTACCAACAGTGTATATCTGGACGAGATGGTTCTCATCAGGATAACACTGTTTGCTGTCCGGTAAACGCATTTGATTTTAACTCCTTATTCATAAGAACGACCTTGTCCAAAGTCAATCTATAGGCAATAAAACAATAGGAAAAATATCGTATAGTATAGATCGATGACTGTTTACTGAACACTACGTCACACGGACCATTCCATCGGAAACCGTTATGTAGGGGTAACCAACTTTTCCCTCGCTTAATTCACAAAATCTTTGCTATATATTATTCTGATATGACATAGTTGAAGGTATACGATATGGCGGTATTGGTTAGATACATAACTTTAACGATCTAGTTATCAAAAGGTCGCAGGTTCGAATCTCAAACTTTGAATAACATTTTTGTTTTTCGTTCTTTTTTCCGTTTATATACATTTTTATGCACCCTGTGGCAAATGTTCAAACCTGAGCTTTTGGAACTTTGCAGACGAAATAAACCAGCTCCTCCTTATCGAATTGACCAGCCTTTGAAGCGACATGGGCACACAGTTCTGCGGCTTTCACCATACCACCCTGGTCTGAATGCCAAAACGATGATATGGGGAAATTTGAAAGGTTATATTTGCCAAAGAAATTTTCAGCATCACATAACATACCTCAAGGCTCTGATCGAAGAAGGCATTGGAAACATTGTTGGAAAAGAATGGTCTGCTTGCTTAACAAATGTCGAAAAGGCTGAATAGGACTATTCTTTTGTTTGATCGGAGGTGTATCGTCACCGTCAACACGGTATTGGTCATTTTTGAGACGCTGCTTCCAATTTTGCCGGACTTTTACCCGACATTGAGATGAAATGACATCTCAAGCCCTGTCGCCCAATGAAACCAATATGGTTTATAAGCATGGACGGGCCGACTCGCACCGCTTTGCCTGGGCAGGCTTAGATCCTCTAAGCGGTTTACCAGTACTCGTGTGTGGGTCGGTTTAGCTCTGCGTGGAAGCATCGTGGAGCCCATCCATTTCTTCCAGCCCCAATGGGCGGGGGGCTGAACAGGACTATCGTAAAAAGCGACATCGCTGTTGAGGCTGAAATCGACTCTGACAGTGACATTAGAGATGATAACGACGAAGGTACAGAGACTGCTACTGAGGGTGATGAATCTACCGATCATCACGAAAACATACATATGCACACTGTAAATTTTACCGCCGTAAAAATGTAAAATTTATTATGAAAAATTGCAATATTTTCCTTATTTATGCTCTAAAATATAGATTGTGGGTACCCGTTAGAACCGCCTCGAAGAGGCGGTTCTAATATGTACCCAGAATCTATATTTTGAGCAAAAATAAGAAAAATAAGGTTGACCCCTGCAAACCCCAGTTTTATTATATAAAAGTGGAGTTCAAGCGGATCAAAATAATATAGGCGCGTTTTCGTTATGACTGCCGAAGAATCAAAACTCTTTTTGTTATGCATTTATGAAATATGAGATTCTAAAATTAAGAAATTCAAGTTAATGTGAATCGCTGAAATTTGAAAATAATGAATTACATACTAAAATTAAAAAAAAGGAAAAGGGGGGGGGGGGGGGTCTTAGAATAAAAAACAACAACAAATATATACAATAAAAACAATCAAAACTATACGTAGAGCTGTAGCAAGGACCAAAATATATGTGATAATTTTTATTTATAATCATACAGAAAAAAAAGAGAAAAAAGAAAAGCTTTAAAATAATTACACCGTACGAGTGTTTCTTCCGCCTCTTGCCCTCACCACACCGCGGACTTCAATAATTCTGAACTGTAACTGTAACCACTGGGCTATTTGTTATGCACGAGCATTTGAGCGTACAGTAAACTTACATTCAAAACGATGCCTACCATCAAATTATTACATAAGGTATTTGTTTTTAAGTTTTCAGTTCTTCTCGACAATTTTTGTCATATTTTTATTTTCTGTCTTTTATAATTCAAACAATGTATTCTATTGTTGCACATGAGAATATGTTTCAGCTTTTATCTAAGAAGTTTGCATATACTGATGACACTGTCCTCCCTAGATAACGGTATCAGATGGACCGGCCCGTGTGACGAAATGTTCAGTAAACATTCATCGACCTATAGTCGCAGATAAAACTGACTAGGCGGAACTATACAGGTGTTGTCAATATATACTTTGTCAAAAAAGTAACTATAACAACTTTCGGGTGAAACTCACTAGATATCCTGCAGCTATTGAGCTAAATTTGGCTGTAGACATTTAAATCGGACGTTTAGCTAGAGAATGCTCAAACTTGCATTTGTCCATACCTTTCTGCTCCAGAGTTGTCTTCCAATATGTGCCTTGAAAGATTTTGGTAGAAAATGGACATTGCGCATGCGCATAAGTTCTTTTTTTGTCTAAGATGGAAGACAATATTCTCTGAACATCGAATAACACTATACTTTTACAATATCTCATGATCTCGCATTATAAGCGAGGTTTTAATTTGTGAAATTCTCAAATTATCTCCCTTGCAATTAAAAATATAGCAATTTTCGAACTTCTGTAATTTTTATTCCTGTCAATCAATTTTTGCCATTTTTTCAAACAACGCTTTGTGTCCACCATTGCTTTTAATCACGATGGTAAAAAAATACAGAAAATTCATGTAGCATGTAGCACTATCGATTGCGATTTTCTATGGAGTTCCCATTGAAAGCAGCATTTGCACACAACTTCTAAGAATTGGAGGTCAATATGTGATAGCCTGTTTCTCGTAGCTGATGCAACTAAAGTTCCAAATCTTTTGTGAATAGACGCAAATGGTATCTAAAGAAATGTCACATGTATCAAATTTTAGAAATGTAGGGTACAGGGAAATTTTTTGATGTTAAATCATAGCATGTTTTAATGATTTTCTCTGCGAAAATGACACAGTGACCCCTTGGGTGTTTAAAGCAATAGTCTACGATGATGTGTTTACGAAAACAAAAACGAATGGTGCTTTTGCACGGGAAAATGAGTCTTCTTATCAAAACATAACAACTTTTGTGTAGTTTCTATCTGTAGTAGCTATAGTAACAGAAGCAATTTTAGGTATAGGAACTTTTTTGACTGAGTATATGTCAAATTCGCACACTCCACCAGAAGATTCGGTAGAGTGCCTTTCGCATGCTTTCTTCAAGCGGACCAAATGGCCATATACGCCAGTTAATTCGCACAATCTTCTGACTTGGTTTACCTTTTGTTAATAGAACATTCCGAAGGCAGGTGCAAACGATAGCTCCGCCTAGTCAATCTTAACTGCGATTACTATACCATGTAAGTACTTGTCCAAATGCTAACAAATGGACACACAGCTCACAGCTATTTTTTTTTTTTACCTTTGTATTTCCTGCACATACAGACACGTGCGATTCTTATTTTCAGATACAAATAGCAAATCAAAGCTTTCAAAAAGTTCATTTCCTTTTTTTTCGGAAATGCGAAGGGGTTTTGCCAATATTTCGAGTATATGTAATTTTAATTCTTCGTTTTGTTTTGTTTTGTTTTTTTGTCACTTAAAATCTAACCAAACATTCTACGAACTGGATGGTTTGTATCTATTTTGGTGTATTTTATGTCAACTGAACTGCCTGTGCTTTTCCAGTGTCAAAGAAAACGTGTGCCCTGTGTACAAACCCCAATGGATTGCATTGGTGTTCACTTGCCATGATTGCAGTGAAGGCCCAAAACAAAAACAGCCGCTTAAACAAATTGTAAAGTCTATGCCCAGTTATGAAACCATGCGCTTAGTGTTAAACAAGCATGTATAAATAACACCGCTGTCCAGTGTGACCGCCTCCCTGACGTTGAACATGTGTATGATAAACGTCGAAGAGTTGGGCACACTTTGCACGACTGTTTGCTAGTTCTAGTAGATAAGCGCTTTGTTAAACCTATCCTCTAGTTCTCTGGTTACTTCTATTCAAATCTGCGGGTTTTTTTTTTTATTTAACTTTATGTCATGAATGAAGTGTTTTCTGCCAAAAAAAAGCATGAAGGTATTGATGCATATGGATTATAAATCAGCCTTTAATTTGATACCCCATATGCATATGTATTAACTATAAATGATTCCTCTGCAATTATCCAAATACTGAGTATATTTCCCTTTTAAATTGGATTATGTTTAAAAGCTAAAACATTTTCATCCGAAATTATAAAATCATCACTTTCACAATGATTGTATGTGCAAAATTATTACACACGGGAGATTACACATTATTATCACATTTGGGTTTGTGTGCAACATTCCTCTCTTGTGAGGTGTGTGTGTGTGTGTGTGTGTAACATTATCACACATGAGGGTGTATGCAATACTAGTATACATGGGTGTGTGTGTGTGCAATATTATCACACATTGGGGAATGGGCAACTTTATCACGTATGAGTGTGTGTGCAACATTATCACACGTGGTGGAGTGCGCAACATTATCGCACATGAGTGTGTGTGCAACATTATCACACAACGGGGAGTGTGCAACATCATCACACATGGGGGAGTGTACAACAATATCACACATGGGGGAGTGTGCATTATTGTCATACATCTGGGAGTGTGCAACATTATTACACATGGGTGTGTGTACAAAATATCTCAAATGGCGATGTGTGAAAGAATATCAAAAATGGGTATGTGTGCAACATTATCACACATGAAGATATGTGCAACACTTTACTCATTGGGGTTTATATTTTATAAGACATGGACTTCTAAACAACATTATCACACATGGGCAAGTGTGCAGCATTATCAAACATGGCTGTATATACATGTACATTATTACATGGGAGTATGTACAGCATTATCACACATATCTATCTCTGTGTATGCTGTCATATGCCCTCGTAGGCATTCTTGACAGGAGAAACAGTGTGAACAAATGAGACAAAGTACAAGATTTTGATAGTGAGATGAGCAAAGATAAAAGGTCAATAGTGAGTGCGAAGAAGGTTATAAACAGTCTAAAACACCATACTGGATGTATGACCTTGCGTGGTGCAGCTTACCAACTTCTTCCTTGGCAACCGATTCGTGGAGTGCATTCCACTGAACTTTTGCAATACAGTAAAATTCCGCTATTTAGACCACCCCGATTTAAGACTAATTCTGCTTTAAAAAGTTTAATTTGAAGGGTGCACTTAATCTTTCTTTGTGTTTTCTGCCCAAAGTGTCCTCTGGTAAGGGACCACCTTTGGGACTGTTCAAAAGTGGTCTTCGACGTTTATCTTAAAGACCACTTTTGAACAGTCACAAAGGTGTTCTTAATATAGGAAGTTTACTGTATTTGTTAAAATGCTTTAAAGTGTTGACTTGGGGGAAGGTCATGGAGTGGTAACAACTCGGCATACGGGTGTTGGCCTGAAAGTAATCTGGTATAAGGATTGTCAAAACTCCATATATGGAGGCTGCATACTACATTTTGGGGCTTCCATGAGTGTTATAAGCAGTCTCTCTCACCTTGTGTAGTTTTGTTTTATGCACCGTCTTGGGAATTTTAAAGTACGATAAGTTTTTGCAGAAATTCTGTCTATGTAGTAGTTCCAAGACATACCATTACAGATGCCCGACCCCAAGGTACCTAGCAATGGTGACCGCCTCCTGGACCTGTCCATGCACTTGTTACAAGTTAGTTGTCTCTCAGAGGTGGTCAGCCTCACTACCTGGCACTATTAGGGATTCAACTCCATGTCTGGTGATCTGGAGGTCGCAGGTTTGATTCCCGCCGAGTATAAAAGCTTCTCTCTGTAAAAGTACTCATGAATTCTTTTCTACGGCCATTCTCTCCCATGCGCAGATGCATGTGTCACGGGCACTGTACATGTACTAAGTCACTTCTTAAGGTACACTGAAATCCCCTAAATCGATACAATTCCAGATGCACAGGCGAAAATAAACTTTTATCGACTTTAATGTACACAACTGTTTTAACTGAACCCATTTAAAATTATTTTTAAAAAATGCCAATCACAATAATTGTCGTCTACTTTGTTTCAAAAGTAATGTCTGAAAACAGTGTGGACTCAGATCAGACTGTAGTCTGATCAGAGTCCTCACGGTTTGCCTGCATATAAAAATATATATTTGAAAAAAAAATGCTAGAAGATGAAGCAGACGACATTTTCAGAAGCATTTTTTCATAGCATGTTAAGGGCTAACCCATATCTGTATAGTGCCAAACGCCCCCCCCCCCCCCCCCCCACACACACACACACACAAAAATATGATAAACCGAGGTGATCAGGATCAGACGCCGCAGAATGCGTTTGATCATGCTTAAAATGCAGACATGTACATAAGCTGACAATGAGTAAATTAAATTAGACACCCCTTAAACTGAAAATGGACTTGTCCAAAGATATGAAACATTTTATTCGTTTTAAATGGGCTAAGCTTATAGTACATCAGAGAATTCTTAAAGTAGTAATATAGCATAGGATTGATTGATATTTACATTCCAGGATAAACTTACTTTAAAACAATAAGCATTAGGATCTGTATACGACATAAACACTGAATTTATGAGGCAAATGCATTAAGGTCCATTAAAAAACTCAATATGACGTTAGAAAGAGTGTTGTTCACTATAGTTACTCATGTTTCGCGTGCAGCCCACGAAATCAAAATGTCAACAAAACATTACGGTGAACGGGTGCATGATGTGACAGAAGTAATCTGCAGCTGTTTCAAAAACATTTACCATCCCTATCAATAGGACCCTATTCTTATAAAATGTATTTAACCCTTATCTTGCTGAATATTCATTTAAGCCACACCCATTTCTGTCTATCAACCAATCAAATTACTTGATGTAATTTATTGCTACAAATTCATAGACTAAAAGCCAAACAGTGTAGATCCTGATCAGATGGCTTCTTCAGAAGCCATCTGATCTGGATCTACACTGTTTGCAAAGATAGAGGTTGTTGTGAACAGCAAGATAAGGGTTAGTTCCTCTTCCAAGTTGAACAGAACGAGTTTTTTTTATAGGAAAATCTCGCTCTAGAAAGTACCTCTATCTGAGAAAGGTTTATAGTAATATTTCATGTAACTTTAATGGCAAAACCTTTAGTGGCATTGAAATTTTATTTATACCGCAATTAGCCATAAAGGGGGGCGGGGCGTATGTTTGCACGCTTTAATTGTTTTTATTTTGTTTGTTTGATACGAGGTTTAACGTCCCCGTCAACACGGTATCGGTCATTTTGGAGACGCTGCTTCCAATTTTGTGGAACTTCTACCTCGACATTCAGATGAGATGACATCTCAATCCCTGTCGCACAATGAAACCAAAAGGGTTTATAAGCATGGACGGTCCGATTCGCACCGCTGTCCGATTCGCACCACTTTGCCTGGACAGGCTTAGATCCTCTAAGCGGTTTACCAGTACTCGTGTACGGTCGGTTTTGGCTCTACGTGGAAACACCAGGGAGCCCATCTATTTCTTCAAGCCCCGATGGGCGGGAGCCGGTTATAATTGGTAGTGACCTATAATACCGTTTACTGACATATGATACAGCTAGTGCCCGTTTATAGACCGGACCTCCTTTTCATGTACCTTATTTGGGCCCCGTCAAGCGATTTTGGTACTTATCGCCTATGCGAGCAGCGAAGGTTCAGGCGAGCCTGCGCATCCGCGCAGTCTCGCCAGAACCATCGCTGCTCGCTCATACAAGCAGTGAATCAAGAGGATCTTCCGACAGAAAGCCATAACCCTGGCCCCTCTGAATGGCTGGGCATGCGCAGTTAAAATTTGTCATGACGGAATGCTCGAAGGCCCAAATTCGCTTGGCGGGGCTCATTTGCAAGTGTAAACAACAACATGCAACCCTTTATACCTGGTAAGACAACCAGCTGCAAGTTATTATCTTTGCTTTATTTATCTAAATGATTTTTCAGAAATTTCAGATAGATTCTTACCGTCTCGGGCTTTCCTGGTTTAACTTGTCCGTTGGAATAATTGTGCACTGCTACTGCTTTTGCGTCTAAATCACGAAAATAATTTCTAATGCTAAAATAAACTATTTATTTGAAGATTTTCATACAGAATGTAAAACGGTTAGTATCTTTTATTCGAGCGACAATGTTGTTTCTGACGTCTCTGTGTCTCAGTAACGTCAGATACGTTGCAGTCTTTGACGTCACGTTATGCTACGTGTGCGCGCCATGACACTGAATTTCGTTTAACATGCCACAGGGTCTGCATTCTTTTATTTAAAATTTGCTAAATTATTGCAAACCCCTTGATTTTTCGGATTGCGGTATAAACTAAATACATGATTAGTGTCTTTAATAATCAAATATAAATCGGTTTGCCGCGACAATTTTATACGCGCCCGCTCAAGCTCGCGTCTTTAAAACTGATTATAGTTTATTATTAAAAAGACTACGACCAAGTATTTACTATGTACCAAATTCACCTCAGTACTGTGTGTTTATGAAGTGCAAAGATCATGAGCTTTTCTGGGTTACTTCGGTACGGATATTTAGTTATGGGAGTGTATGATTGTTAGGAAAGAGGATCGTTAGCAAAATTTATATCATGTCATAGGATATTTATTGCCTGTTTCCAGGCGGATGCTCCGAGAAATGTTAACTTTCGTTTACTGTACTTTAATGTTTCAGACTGGTTATATATAAACTGGCAATGAGGCGGTTCTAATGAGAACCCACCATCAAGATGTACAAAAAGTACCGCCTCATTACATTAATGGTGGCAGATATTTGTCAGTTATGCATTCTACAATTAGAAACAATTGAAGTAATGTATCAAAAGATTTGTATATTAGCCTTTTAACAATACATCCACTTTGTACCTGCAATCAAGAAATAGAAACACAGAGCACTATTTCCTTCGATGCTCTAACTATGTAATCGAAGGATTGAGATTGTTTCATGAAACTCGCGAGTACACCCTGATCTTATTTAAGAAATGAAATTTATTTTTCTGCAGTTCATGGAAGTATGAACGCAGTGGGTCGCGTGCAAAGTAAATGAACCCCGAAGGGGTTTATGTAAACTTTGCTCGGGACCCACTGTCGTTCATACTTTCATGAAAAGCAGAAAAAATAATTTTATTTTTTATATTTACATTATTTGCCCCTCATCAATGGGCGAAAAAATGCTTGTATGGGCAAACTATTAAAGCTGAAAAACATTTACACGCTGTTTTTCTACAGAGAGCTGAGCAGCGTTGACGTCATCAACGCCCGTAGAGAACAATGGTTTAGAATGACGTCACTTAACGTCACTGAAAATCATGTGATTCGATGCGTTCATGGGCGTATGAACGCAATTGTTTTCTATAGGTTTACATTAGACTTTACACTGGAAATGTAAATATTTGGAGATGAACGCCTATCCCTCGAAAGTAGCACTAGACTTTTTAGAGCTGTCCGGTATTACATAAAAAAACATAAAACGACTTTCTAATAAGTATCTTTCTAGATTCCAATCACTCTATGGTATTTATTTATTTATTGCTCTGAGAAGAAATTGTCTCATTGATAGCTCATATCATTATCATGTAATTCAATTTGTGGATGTCATTTTGTAGGGGAAGGGTCGTAACTAACGTTGAGAGAACTTGTGAACCAAACCCATTGCACACACGTATATGTAAAAGTTGCAATAAAATATGTTTATACTATACTAGTACCAACCATCCACGCTTTGAGCAGGAATAAGAAAAGAAATAACAACATCATCTGAAAATTGTCATTATTTTTACAACCGTAAAATTGCATTATACGGCATAGGCATGTTAACCATATCAAAATAAATCTTCATAGGAAAGGTTCTGCATTATGAAATTATCATATATATGTCCAGCAACTGGCTGCAACCACGAGTTGGAGAGTAGAACCTACTTTAATATCATACAGGTTAGCCAGAGACAACTAACATCACAGAGGCCTGCACATATGCTATGATATAATGCAGTGTACTGATATGAAGACTACACATAACATGTAAATAGACACCGCCGTGGGTTCGAGCCTCGCTCGGGTCACGTGTGAGACGCCAAGTTCTGCAACGGAAGGTCAGGTGGTTTTTCTCCGGGTACTCCGGTTTTCGCCCACCTATGATTAACGATCGGCTCGATATGAGTGAAATAATCTTGAAAGGGCCGTAAAACCCAAACCAAAAAAAAAAAAAAAAAAAAAAAATGTAAATAGAGAATTCCAGATTCGTGTCTTTTGGTGTCAAGTTTATCAGGCAAGGCTTCGAGAACGCTTGTAGAAAGGTGAGGCTTGCCGAGTGATTCTACACGCGTTTTCGAAGCCGAACCCGATAAACTTGATATCAAATATTTTATCAGTGTGTACGTTGCATTTTAGCTCGCCCCCGCCCATCTGGGCTTGGAGAAATAGATTGGGCTGCATGGTGCTTCCACGCAGAGCTGAATCTGACCACACATGGGTACCGGTAAACCGCTTAAAAGGACTAAGCCTGCCCAGGCAAAGCGGTGTGTGCCAGATCGTCCAGTGCACATAAGCCTTCTGGTTTCATTCCTTCTGTCGGGTAAAAGTCCCACAAAATTGGAAGCAAAATCTCCAAAATGACCTTAAAAGTGTTGACGGGGACGTTAAACACCAATTCAAACAAACAAACAAACAAACGCGGGATTTACGATCAGTTATCGGTCAGTTATCGGTTGTCCTCATTGCGTCCCAACATTCCGGCGCGCAATAATGTCGATATATTTAGTATCAGCTGTCCGTAATGTTTCATTGTATTTTGTCAAGTATTTTTCCAATTTTTCCAATTATAATATCATTTTGCCGTTTTTTGTAGTACGGTTCAATGTCACGTTGACCTGATGAATCTCACTTGTCCTGAGATAACATATCTTTATCACGTCATGGTTTTACAATGCAATTAATAAAGAGGGTAACTGATAAAGTCCACCCTAATATTAAGTCAAGAATTGTGTTCTTGACTCGAAAATCATAAGAGCTAGTGTTTATGTTTGGTACTCTATACTTCATTTGCTCTTGAATTTAGGGCACATCTCTAGTTTTAGCTGAGATGTTTATATATTATTATTTAAATACGTTTCATATTTGTAAACGCTGTAGGTTACGAGGACTGTTCAAATATGAATGCAAGTAGAACGTTTTCTCATGCACTAATGCGAAAATCACCTGGAAATAAATATCACAGCGTAGAAAAACATTTTACCTATACATTGATACCAAACCTGTTAAAATCCGCCCACTTTAGCCATGTATATCGTTCGATAAACACTGTCTACTCTTGTATACTAATACAAAACATGGTTGGAAGAAGTTCAGAGTACGCCGTTGAAATACGGTCCTATATTAAGAATCGTTGTATTCTTGGTATACGGTGCAAAGACATTTTTGATGAAATATGTTCGGTTTATGGGCATAATGAAATTCTTTTTCCGACAGTTTTTCGTTGGTGTAAGAAATTCAGCTGTGGGCTAGTCTCAGCAGAAGATGCACCACATGATCGTTGGCCGAAAAGAGCAACATCTGCCAAGATGGTTGCAAGAGTGAAAGAAATAGTTGCTACCGATTCACGATACACCACTAGGCAAATAGCTAGTATGGTTGGCATCTCATTAGGAGCAGCTCATACAATTCTGAAACGGGATTTGAAAATGAGAAAGATCTGTGCTTCATGGATTCCCCATCTGTTGACAGATGAGCAGAAAAAGACACGCGTTCAGTGCGCCAAGATGTTGCTTAAAAAGTTTCCAAATTACAATGCACGGTTTTTTGCTAATGTCGTCACATGTTTCATGGGTTCACTTTTTTGAGCCAAAACGAAAGATTCAGAACAAAATATTGGCAACAAAGTATTGCAAAAGACCATGCATTGCAAAGCGGACCATGAGCGTCAAGAAGGTAATGTATGCAATATTCTTTTCAAATCAGGGCCCTGCTATTCAGGTTGCTGTGCCTAAAGGCAAATCTGTAAATGCGAAGTTTTACAAAAATAAAATTCTTCGAAAATTGAAGAAATATTTCAAAGAACTAAGACCCGCAACTGGTTTGGCCAATGTCAGATTGCTACATGACAATGCGTCATCGCACAAGGCGTTCTTTGTGCAAGACTATCTGAAGCAGGAAAAGGTTGTTGAACTCCCTCACCCCCTGACCTTGCCCCGTGTGACTTTTTTTGTTCCCGCGGCTGAAAAAATACCTTTCTGGTCGAAAATTTGTACAGCGCAAACACCTCGGTTCTGCAATATTCCAGTACCTTCATAGTATACCTCGAAAAGACTACCAAAATGCATTCAATGATTGGATCAGAAGACTGAAAGTTTGTATATCTGTTAAAAGGGGAATACTTTGAGGGGACAAAATAAATTTTTCATCGAAATCTATCACGGCATTATTTTTATGTGCTTAGTTGCATTCATATTTGAACAGTCCTCGTACAGTGTAAAAGTTAACATTTACATTGTATAACCAAGTATATGCACGCGGTATGTTATATTTGTGTTAGAGGCGATTTTACGTCTCCGTCAACACTATTTAGGTGATTCTGGAAACGTTGCTTCCGATTTTGTGTGACTTTTACCCGACATTAAGATGAAATGACAACCCAAGCCCTGTCGCCCAAAGAAACGTCTAGGATTTAAGGAGCGGTCTGACTCGCACCACTTTTTCTGGACATGCTTGGACCTTCTAAGCGGTTTGCCATTGTCTAGTTCAGCTCTGCGCGGAAGTATTATGCAACCCAACCTATTTCTGCAAGCCCCGATGGACGGGGGCGTTTATGGGATAAGTAAGTGGAGATATCTTTATTCTATCGAAAACATCTTTTTTGAGGGGTGGGGCGGGATGGTATTCTATGCACAAATCAGGTGACACTTAAGAAATAGGTCCTCAGTATTATCCACTGTACAAACTTCGAATGTGCACTACTTTGCGCAGAAAACTAATGACCAGTCATCCCGAAAACACGCCTATATAATTGTGAATCCCACTTTTATATATATAGCAAAAAGAGGGTTTAGACCCTTTCTAGAACATATTTAGAGGGATTAACGTTATTGTCTTATTTCTGCTCTCAAACATAGATTGTGGTTACTCGTTAGAACCGCCTCGATGCATATATTGTGGGTACTCGTTAGAACCGCCTCATCGAGGCGGTTCTTACGAGGGCCCATAATCTTTGTGTTTTGCAGAAACAAGAATATACCCCATTTTTCATCGAAAAATGTTCAGTTTTGTTGATATAATTTGCAATGCATTTGTATAGGCGTGATTTCGCAATGTGTATAAAACTACATGAAGGTCTGAGTGGTCGCCCGTAAGATAATGCTCCATGCAAAGGAATCATTCCAGTTTCAACAAAACTGTCCTTCCTTTATGTCTTTCTTTCTTTTCCTGAGAGTAAGCATGTTTGGTATACTTGTTTACTTGAACATCGCGCTGAATTATTTTTAAGTTGAATTCATGTAAACAGGCAACATAAATACACACACGTCAGAACTGACATAAAGTTGTTTTGATTTGACTATCTTTTGATAAATTGATCGAGTTAGTAAAGATTCCAATATGCTTTCGAAGGATCTAAGGCGACCAAGGCTCTATTTGGCGAAAATTTATTTGATAGTTACCTGCAGTCTATCGCAATGGTCAACAGTTAGAATCGTCTGGAGAACACAGAGTAACAAGTGCTCAAAACACATGCTTTAATGCACACAAAAAGAGAAAACTCGATCCAGAATTCTAACTAAACACTCATCCATTCCTGTTTATTTGGGCCACTTTCAAATTGGCAGCGAGCAGATCATACACGTTCTAAACTGAGCTGTTCCAAACAAAAAGGAGTGTTGGAGGTGCACCAGCAAAGACTCAGACCAGTCTAAGCAGGCGCAGACTGAGTCTTCGCTGTGTGCTATTTGATGTACGTTGACCCGATGCTGCTCCATGTAGAAAGTGGCAGCTGTATTCTGATTGAGTTTGTAAGCACGCCGATTTTTGTTTTTCGCAGAGAGCACGCGAGTGGCCCATATAACTATGGAACAACAGCACGTAAGCCAAGACAAATTGTTGTGATTAAAAAGCAATTCTTTAAAGAAATCGACCATACTTTTGAAGATAAATAGCATTTTGTAGACGTTATTTGTCATATATGGCAGGATTTTCTGGACGATGCGATATGTTTATGTTCACCCTCAGTTTTAACTCTTATTCACTATCTTACATAGATACTTATACATCTGGGCCTAACATCATTGTCATTCAGAATTTCCCAAGGGTTAAATATCGTTAAAGAAAATACTTCAATATGCCAAACACAAATTTATCAACATAGATTTTCACCCATTTGTTTCAGATAGGTAAGCGAAAAAAGGAAATAAGGACACTCTAAATACAACAATTAGGATAAACACACTTATCGTTAACTATTAAAGAGTTATTGAACTGATAATTGTGAAAATTGGCCCTGGATGGAATAAGGAAGGACATTCAGTCAATACAATGATATTGAGGAATATTGTCCCGAACTGGGACATCACGAAAACAAGCCTATATAATTTTCACCCCCTTGAACCCCACTTTTATATAGTAAAACTGGGGTTTACAATGTTAAACTTTATTAGGGCCCCGCACTGAAAGTGTGGGTGCCCTATAGTAATCACTCTGTCCGTCCGTCTGTCTGTCCGTCTGTCCGTCCACAAATTTCTGATAGCGCTGCCGGGGCCCTAGTCAGTTTCACTGACAGCTCTAGTTTTTTCTCATTTCTGCTCTAAAATATAGATTGTGGGTACTCGTTAGAACTGCCTCGATGAGGCGGTTCTAACGAGTACCAACAATCTATATTTATAGCTTAAATAAGAAAAATATCAGAATTTTTCATCTTAAATTAATTTTTTCGGCGATAAAAGTTGCAATGTATTTGTATAGGCGTGTTTTCGTATGGATATCGAAGGCAACGAACTTGGGAGTATTCTTTCATTACGATTGGATACCCGTGCGACGTTGTGCTTTGTTTTCCATATCCAAAATGGCTACTTTTTTCTGATGAAAATCAGTGATATTATTTTTATTTTTACTGCAAGCATAGGTTTCGGGTGCTCGTTAGAACCGCCTCATTGAGGCGGTTCTAACGAGTACCCACAACCTATGTCTCGGAGTATGAATAAGAAAAATAATGTATACCCCTGTAGACCCAAGGTTCCTCAATATAAAGTGGAGTTTAGAGGGGTTTTCATTTCACGCACTTGTACACGTGGTGGATATCCCATCGAGGGACAATTTTTACAATAACCCTTTATATGTTATAAAACTACACATATTCTGTGTCATCATGTGTAGTTAAAACCTCAACACATGCTTTACATCAAATATTTACGATTAAGTTACAAAACATTATACCCCGTAAAATCCAGTTTTCTCTATATAAAGTGTGTTTAGCGGGTGTTCATAACACGGACTTTATCATTTGATGTCATGGACGTCAAAATGCATGCAAAATAGTCCTTAGGACAGGTTGACTGAGAAGCGTAAAATACCGTGATCTCGTCAGAACTCGAAACGAAGATGTGAAATTTAAACGATATGAAACTCTTTCAAGCCTGTAGATATGTACACAGTGTATATCCAGATGAACCGTCGAATCGGAAACAACAGTGCTTGCCATACTGTTAATGATACTTGACTGAACCCCCTATTCTAAAGAACTGGCATGTCCAAAAGCCAACCTCAGGAACTCATGAATGAAGGTTAATAAAAATAAAGATTTGGTAAGGCACAGTCAATTGTCACACGCCATTAAAGCCAAAAAGAACGTTTTGCAAATTAATGGCGATGCACACAACACATTATAATTTCTCTCGCCTTCTCTCTTTGAATGTCGTATCTACTTCTATAATAAGGACCGATAACACTTTTTTGCTACAGTAAACTGCTATAAGAGGCGAATCTTGCTGAAATAGTTCGGTCCAATTTTCAGTAGAATTCTATTTCAAAAGGACAGCTTTCCTTTAAGAGCAAATCTCATTTCCGCGGGGCTCATTTTACAATAGGAGGCAGTCTTCAAAGTTGTCTACATTGTAAAAACTTCCGAAAATATATCAGGGTACACAACACATAAAAATATATCAGGGCACATACCACATACAATATATCAGGGCACTTAACACATAACATGTACCAGGGCACATAGCACATAAAATTGATCAGGCCATATAACACATAGAATATATCAGAGTACATAACACATAAATATACCAGGGCACATGCACATAAAATATTGTTTGTTTGTGTGTATTGGAGTTTAACGGCCCAGTCAACACTATTTAGGTCATTTTTGAGCCGGTCAGTTTACTAATCCACACTTTCCTGGGCAGGCTTATACGTAAGCGGTTAACCAGTATAGTGCACATTCTTTCGCCAGAAACTGACAACTGCCCTTCTGGAATCAGCGGAAGGGAGAGAATGACCGTAGAAAAGATTTCATGATCAATCTCCACGAAAGAATGTTGCCGACCCCGGCGGGAGTCGAACCCGCGTCCTCCTGATCACCAGTCAGACGCGCATCAGACTGAGCTACCGAGGCCGGCGCACATAAAATATATCAGGGCACATAACACATAAAATGTATCAGGACACATAGCACATAAAATATGTCATGCCACATAACACATAAAAAATATCAGTGCACATAACACATAAATATATCAGGGTAAATAACACATGAACTATATCAGGGCAAATAACACATAAAATATATTAGGGCACATAACACATAAAATATATCAGGGCACATAACAAATAAAATATTTCAGGGCACATAATATTCCTCATAACATCGTTACTTAACGGACTCGATAAGGGTAAAAATAGCCACTGTTATAGCAAATTACTTATACACAGATAGTTTTGCCGAGAAAAATGAATATGTTTTGAAAATGAAAGAGATACTCACATTTTAGCTACACTATTAAGATATCTGCCATCGGGGCTTGGAGAAATAGATTGTATTACATAGTGCTTCCGCGCAAAGCTGAAACGTACCAAACTTGAGAACCGGTAAACAGCTTAGCAGGTCTAAAATAGAAGTGAAGGCAATGATCAGAAATCGATACAATTAACCCACAGCTCCCATTACAGACACCAACGGGAAAGAAACACAAACATGAAATAAGACCTTAATGAAAACATCAATAGCGGAAAGCCAAAATGACAGTTACTTTCCCACAAAATGGCCAAATGGCTATAAAAACTAAAAGATAAGCGATAAACACACTCGAGACAAACCATAACAAAAATAAACCGCGACAGAAGCCTGTCTAGAAAAATGGTGCGAGTCCAACCGTTTCTTAAACCCTAGTGGTTTCTATGGGCGGTAGGGCTTGAGATGTTATTTCATCTCGTCTCACAAAAGCGGAAGCAACGTCTCCAAAATGACCTAAATTGTGTTGACGGGGATATAAAATCTGAACTCAAACAAACAAACATACTTGCCATAATAAACGGTCAACATTTTAACGATACGTTAACTATCAATAATTTTAAACAACTCTACCCAGATTTTGTACCAGATCAAAGACCGGCCACCGTAGCCATCAAACACCATAAAAATTACTACCTCTTGACACGAAAGTTGACGAACCTACCATCAGCATTCTAGCTGCCAGTTTATTCTGCCATGGCACGCATGCTGCAGTGTGATATACAGTCTATCGGTTTGGGCATCGCTTTTTCAAACACCACATTAATTTATACAAAGTTAGTTTGATCGCGATGAAAGCTTCAAGCTTATTTGAATCGCGCTCGGACACTCATTCCGGATGTTATCACGCGCGATAGAGAGTGGCAGTGACTTTTACACCACTGCTACCCATTTACACCTGGGTGGAGTCGGGCAGTGGCATTGCGTGTCTTGCCCAGGACACACCTCGGCTCTGGTGGCTAGATTTAAACTCACAACCTCTCGATCATAGTCGAACGCGCAATTACGAAAACACGCCTATACAAATACATTCCAATCTTTATCGCCGAAAAAATGTAAATTTTAGGATGAAACATTTTAATATTTTTCTTATTTCTGCTCAAAATTTAGATTGTGGGCACTTGTTAGAACCACCTCGAGGAGGCGGTTCTAACGAGTACCCACAATTTATATTTTAGAGCAGAAATCAGAAAAATAAGGTTTACCAATGCAAACCCCAGTTTTACTATATAAAAGTGGGGTTCAAGGGGGTCAAAATAATAAAGGTGTGTTTTCGTGATGGCTAACCACTGAATTGTCGATGTTCCAATTTATATAGGGAAAAAGTGGGGTATACAAAGCTTTACATTGTTTTTGTTATTTTTTGTTATGAATTAGAGACTGTGTGTACTCGATGGAACCGTTCTTACGAGTGCTCACAATTTACGTTTGGAGCAGAAATAAGGACAATATCAAACATTTTCATCTGAAAAATAATGCTACATTTGAAAGATTCCATTGTAGCACACGCGTCTGTTATTCTAATGAAAGCTACTATCTAGCGACACGAAATCTAGCGACACGAAATGAGACACGAACTACCAGCATTCTTGGTTTAAACTTTATTTTGATTGCTTCACATACAAGGATAAGAAAACAGACAAATACATGTGGTCCAGGATTTGACAAAAAGCCAATGGCTTGTGCAAAGGTCATCTCCAGCATTCTTGTTGCCAGTTAAAGGAATGGATACACCTGGCAAATGTGTTTTTATTTGTTTTCAAAAGGAGACAACTTTTGAGATTTCCTGTTCGCTTTTCTATAAACTATGCCCCACAGAAAAAGGGGTTGATCCCTATTGACATGGGAAACAAAAAACACTTTTCAAGGAGTTGCCTCCGTTGAAGGTGTATCATTTCCCCTTAATTCTGTCAGGATATGGAAAATATAGATTTCTTATATTTTGTTTTGCGAAATGCAGCATACCAGATCTGGAATTATTTGACCAATCATCAGTGTGGGTCCCGTCAAGCGATTTTCGTACTTATCGCCTATGCGAGCAGCGAAGGTTCAGGCGAGCCTGTGCATCCGCGCAGTCTCGCCAGAACCTTCGCTGCTCGCTCATACAAGCAGTGAATCAAGAGGAACCTTCAGACAGAAAGCCATATCCCTGGGCCCTCTGAATGGCTGGGCATACGCAGTTAAGATTTGTCATGACGAAATGCTCGAAGACACACATTCGCTTGGCGGGGCTCAGTGTAAAGAATACCCAATATTTACATTCTCAGTGCATTAACAGAAATGTTGTTCATACTTCAATGCATTACGAAAACATGCCTATACAAATACAGTGCAACCTTTATTGCCGAAAAAATGAACAAATTTAAGATGAAAAAGTGTGATATTTTTCTTATTTCTGCTCTAAATATAGATTTTGTGCACTCTTTAGAACCGCCTCATTGAGGCGGTTCTAACGAGTACCCACACTCTATATTTTAGAGCAGAAATACAAAAAAAGAAAAAAAAACGTTTACCCCTCCAAACCCCAGTTTTACTATATAAAAGTTGGGTGCGAGGGGGTCAAAAGTATATAGGCGTGTTTTCGTGATGGAATACATTGATTCACACAACGTCAGTGCCGTCGAAAAAAACACACAAAAAAACAATGGTTCTCTTCAATATGATGGCCACGCTATGGCGCCAACGACACTGATCCGCCGTCAACAGCAAAACTGCGTGCAATTGTTTTCCTCTATCATTTTAGCCGTCCAGCAAGATTTTTTTCGTCATTTGATGGATGGGAAATAATGTAAATATAATCAATAAATGTTATGCATTTAACGTTCATCGAGGTATAAACAACAGAGGGTAAAAAGCAAAGAAAGCGTACCCTGAATTGTTTCATACTTCGATGAACGTTAAATAAATTACATCCAATTCTTAATTAAACCCACTTTATAATGTGTTTACAAGGGTATTCATAATTTTCCATGTATTTGGCTTAAAACATAGAACAATCGAGCCCGCAAATAAGTAAAATATTAAAAATTCATATATCAATTGGAAAAACGCCACTGTAGTTGGTGTGTCCGTGAAATGAACGCTCCCATACCCCGACGTTATTTTTCTTATTTCTGCTACAAAACATAGGTTGTGGGTACTCGTTAGAACCGCCTCAATCCTTTATTTGCAGTAAAAATAAGGAAATATTAGAAAAGTTGAGATTTTGGAGATGTGAAAAAATACACTATGTCGCATGGGTGTGTTTTCGTAATGTGTAACTATATTATAGGAATTCTAAGTATATACGAGGGCTGATCTCGTATTGAAAGAGGTACGCAGGGATGTTCTTTTTAAGTCCTACTATTCCCTGACTATATAATAAGTTATTTTGAGTCTTGAAGGGGAACATGGGATCATATACCACGCCTGAGAGCGATATTTGCCCGAGCCGTCAGCCGTCGTTATAATGCAAAGGGTTTTCACGGTTTTCCCAACAATTATTTTGTAGTGGACGTGGTGAAAAGTACATGTTTACATGTGACGTCATCAATTGCGCTATTATGCACACGTTGTTAACGTTGCTCAGAGGAAAATGTTTACCGCATGTTAGAATGAGTTTAAAAAAAAAAATGAAAATTAGTACCGAACGAATGAAAATCAATTAAAGAAGTTTTAATTATTTGTTTATTGGTTGAAAATTATTGTGGTGCATGATATTTGTTTTCAACTGCAGAAAATCCAAGATGGCGGACATCGCAATTCATCGAAGGCTTGCGCGAGAGGGGAATATATTTTTGCTCACGGGGTATATAGAAAATATTTACCCTTGCGCTGTCCAATTAAAAACCTGTAAAATTCTTTGCAGTGTAACAAAGGGCCGTGTACCCAAGGACTGGTCTCATTTGGTCAGTTTATATCGACGAGGTAGCGCTCAAAAGTAAACAAGACAAGCAGCTTTTGCAAAATGGGCATAATCGGTGTAAGAGCAGTGATCCAGTAATTGCATGAAAGAGATTAATCACCTAAGGATATCCATAATGACATGGTAACAACACTACGGAAGGATGCCCTTTCATATACTACAATGAAAAGGAAGGTGGCGGAATTTAAGCGCGCCGGACAGAGCCTTGAGGACGACCCCCGTCCTGGAAGGCCTGTCAATAGTGTTGCAACCCCGGAAATGGTCAATAAAATCCATGATATTGTTATGACTGACAGACGAGTCATAGTAAGACATATGGCCAGTAGAGTTGGCATTTCATAGGAAAGAGTACATTCCATTCTGACAGAGGATCTTGCAATGAGAAAGCTTTCGGCCCGATGGGTATAAAGACTTCTGACTATTGATGAGAAGCACACCAGGCGCACACTATCGCGTGCTAATCCGAACATTTTTAGGAAAATACTTCCAACATTCTTAAGGGATTTTTCACTATGGATGAAGCATGGGTCCATCATTTTACCAAAGAGACCAAACAACAATCGAAAAAATGGATGCACCCTGGCTCACCTCCGCCAAAGACGGCAAAGACTGTTCCTTCAGTTTGGAAGGTTGTGGCCTCTGGGGTTTTCTGGGATGCAGATGGTATTCTGCTGATAGATTATCTCAAAAAGGGACAAACTATCAATGGCACATACTATGCTTCACTTCTGACGCAGTTACGGGAAAATGTTAAACTTAAGCGCCGCGGAAAGCTCACTAAAGGTTTGCTGTTCCATTAGGACAATGCTCCTGTTCACTAGTCTGTCATTGCTATGGCTGCCATTTACGATTGTGGCTTTAAATTGAGTGTGCATGCGCCTTATTCACCTGATCTCGCTCCGTCAGACTTTCATCTATTTCCAAATCTGAAAACGGCTTTTTCAGGCACCAACTTTCAGTCCGATGATGCCCTCATATATGCAATGGAGGACTTTCTGAACAACCAAGAAAATGAGTTCTATAAAAGTGGCATTGAGGTCGCTGGAAAAAGTGTATAGATACTGAAGGGGATTATGTCGAAAAATAATACAATATGTCGGACAAAATTCAAAGTTTATAGTATGAGGCTCACAGCATATCAATCCGCCGTCGTAGCAAAGTGATATCTTACGATCCGGACTAAGCAAATTAAATCAAATATGGGTTGACATCAAGTAATCAAACAAACAGATCGTTTTACGTTGTACAGAATAATATTTTAAAGTCCTCTATGGAAAAACCTTCAAACATTCAACACAACATTAGATTTTCCTCATTTTGTATATTTGCGGGTGGAGAAGTCATGGTTAAAGGCCATCAGAGAACCATGCAACACGAACGAGAGCCTATTGAATTACGCTTCAAGTATTTATTCTCTGAACTTAAGCGCACAGTGAGTACTGGTATACAAAAGATTTTGTCTTTTAATTAGTTCGTCTTAATGCTTATTCACACACTACTGAAATATATTCCATATCCAGTAGAAATAGTAAAACATCAGTGGCGGCGACAATTCAAATGGTTGCAGAAAAATAAGATTAAACCACACAAATTGTCCTTGAATTTTATACTGCTAAACTAGTTTTAATTTCGATTTTATCATGATCCCTTTATTTCTTGAATGGGAAACAAATTGTGATGCGATTTCAAGTTTTAGATGACTGCGGTATTATCTTGAATTCCTATTACCCTATACAGGCAATCAGTTCTTACATTTTATACACTCTTTTCAGCATTTTTGTTACTCTTTTTGCGTTCTTTAAAGTTTTGACAACTATAATCCGTTTGACTACGATTGACACCGTGGGACAGTGTCGGCCTCACGGGTTCCAAGTCTGTGACTGAGCTCGGGTGTCGTGCATGCTGAACAGACATTGGTTCCGCCACATGTTATCCGTATGCCTGAGCTCGGCTTGGATCATTGCATTCACTTCTATTTTGGACTGGAATCATTCTTGTTGTGCGCGTCGCGGCTTCTGTGCTGACAAAGCTGTCATATGATATGTTTTGGTGTACATTCACCATATTTGCATTATTTGCTGGCTCTCAGCATGCACATTGTCAATATTGAAAGAACAGGTAACCAGACCCCCCTGACCTTAAAAGGTCAGGGGGTCTGGTTACCTGTTTTTCCAACACTGATAACCTTCAGACTAGGAACCAGCAGCTAATGCAAATAAGGTGAATAAGTTATATGTTTTAGAGAGGGTCAGATGGTAGAATAGTGTTAAGAATTTAGTTCCATTATTATCGGGTCAGTAGAGAAAACCCAAAACGGGTCATTGACCAACAGTGTAGGCCCTGATCAGATGCCGCGTTGTAGAAAGTTCAATCATTTCCTATATATAATTCCATATAAATTTCTAAAAATAACCGAACTGGACTTACGTGGCATGGATTATATTTAGTAAGAAACGGGTAAAAGCCTTTTATCCATTTTTTATCAAGGAAGACAATCGTTCTATTTGCTTATCTACAAACTGATCTCCTCAAAAAGGACGTCTACTGTGAAATGACAGAATCTGATACCGAGGGGCAAATTCTTTACACTCTTTTTTAGAAGTGAGACCATTTTTAAACAACTGCCTATCCCAAATTCTAATCAAAATGGATACACCATGTTTTTTGTTGTGTTTTTCTGCCAGTTTACTGTGTAATTTTTTAATCCGATAATCTAATAACGAAGCCTTTCATGTGTATTAAAACGGAAAATGTGTGAAAACTTGTTATATTACCGATGGTAAATGATTGAAATAAAGTTATATTGGTCGCGTTTTTATATACAGCAATAAAGACAAACAATTAAAAACAATATTCAATTTGTCTTTATCTCTTGAATAACACTAACAACGCTCTTTTAATGAAATGGTATTATAATTATTGTAACAAACGTTCTGAAAAAGGGATAAAGTTGCCATTTCGCTCAGTTAACAGTTGGCGAATTGTTCAAAAAGTATGGTCCATAAGGTAGTAAAACTGAACCGAATCAGTAGTTCTCGTTAAGATAAAGCGGCAGTTCCCGTTTAGTTGAAGCTAACTGCAAAACAGCAAAAAAGGCAATGATCAGGAATCGATACAATTAACCCACAGCCCCCATCAGAGACACCAAAGGGAAAGAAACACAAACATGAAACAACTAGACCCTAATGGAAACATCAATAGCGGAGAGACAAAAGGACAGTTACTTTCCCACAAAATGGCCAATTGGCTATCCAAAAACAAAATAATATAGTGGAGCATGTAACGGTCTTTGTTGCGAAGGTTGTGTACCAACTTCTCAACATCTGAAGGTGCTCCCCACTAAGCTCCATCGAGAAGTTCGCACTGGCACTCCGACATCCACTCCTTCTTGACCACTAGGCGCTCTGGTGCTAGCGGGTAGGTATTGTGTGTCTTGTGCAGCTCTGCTGGATATTCCATATCTACCTCTAGGATATAGTCCTCTTCACTGTTTGCGGGTTGTCCTGCACCGGTTTCTGCGAGTCGCTGGCATTCCGATGCATCGACCCACTGGAAGTCCTTGATGGGAAGATTCTGGCTCATAGCCCATCCATAGAGATTGTTCGAATCGAGATATAAGCTATGGCTACAAGGTTTTTCTGGATCGTAATTTTCAACCTGAGGATTGTTGGCCTTGGCATAGCGCTTTGAGACCATTGAGATACCTCCACGCATCCCCTTCTCGATGAATAGATGTTGGTCGTAACCTGTGAGTAGCTCGAGCTCCACTCCTGTCTTCTTGAGAAGGGCGTCCCATGAAAGCCCCGGGCTGGTGTAGTAGTGTGCTGGATCTAAACCGTACTGTCTCAAACATGTCTTTCGGAATTCCTCAATGACATCTGCCAAAAGGAGAACATCTGTGCGATTGTAGAGGTCGTGGTAGTCCCCCAGGGTCTTACACCCACAGACCTCCCATACTCTCTGCGCGTGGGTGTAGTCGTCGTCACTGATGTGCTCGTCGGTGAGCTTGCTGTAGAATGCCTCTTTCGGAGGGAGCTTGGTCTCGGCGAAGTGATCCTAGGAGTCCATATACTCGTAGGGGTAGACACCCTTCCGGGTCAAGAGCTGGAGCCTCTGCTGGTTTGGCTCGTAGTGGGACGTGATCTGGAAAGCTACAGGTTGGTTTTATGCCACCAGCTTGTCAAGGGAAGACAGTAGGAACTGGGCGCTATCGTTGAAACGGAGCTGCCCGAGAGAGAAGATGTATTTTTATGTGTGGTTGGGGATGCAGGATACTCTGCCTTCGACCTTCGAGATAGCCTGCATGAGCATCTTGGAGTCGTACCCCCTGAGGTTGTGGAACACCACGGGAATGACGGTGGTCTTTGGGCTTAGCCTCAGCTTAAGGTTGCAGGCGTTGTGGGCTGCCCCCCGATATTTGCCTGTGATATGACATTGGTCACGGACAGAGTCCCCGTCTAGCGGTTTTTCGCATATATAGCGATTCGCGGCATTGTTATGGGCCCGACGGTCCTTTCGTGTCATCCATATGTTTTTAGGGTTGGCTAGCACGCTCTTAATCTCGCGCTCCTCCTCCTGGATTGATTTTAAGAAGTGCTCTGCTGTATTTGGACCGCGATACTCGACAGGCGGCTGTGTTGTTCCATCACACCGCACCACGATATAGCAGTAGCTTCCAGCCTCATGTTGTTGTGTTCGTTGGGTGTTGCCTTTTGTAGGATCGCGTTCGGGGCCCTCGATCTTGGTGGTGAGCGCCTCAAAGTCTGCATAGATGACGAATGGGGTTGGTTGCTGCTTGTGGTGATTCTAGAATGTGAGCTTGTTTTCATCCTCTTCTGGAATCTCCACCCGGACAGCCGTCTGGCCGATGCCTTCGCCTTCTTTTTTGGGTGCTTGCTCTGGTCAAATGTGAGGCGGTTCTTGATCCAGGTGTAGTGGAAGCGATTTTCATTCGCACTGATCAGCAGCATATTGATCCTTGGTGTCTCTTGTGGTTGTTTGTTGAGACGAAGGACAGTGATGCCCTTGTCCCAGCCAAAGACATTGCTGGCTAGGTTGTTCTGCCGCTCCACTTTATAGAACTGAGAGATTGGTGTGGGGTTATCAATCCCTTCAAAGTTCAGACCATCATTGGTAGGATACCAACTTGTTCTCTCTGGATGATATGGTGGTGGCGGATTTGCCAGGGCCGCTCGGAGCGTCCATCGAAAGCAGTGTATGTCCTTGTTTTTCATGTTGACCAATGCCTTCTTAAAACTTACTTCTGCTGGGAGTGGAATGTAGGAGCTACTCCGAAGGGGTTGATAGGGCAATGCCCAGCCAAAGGGTCTGTACCTGATCTACAACCCAGTCAGACCCTCTCTGTGTCCACTTTTCGAGTGTTTCTTGGATCTGTGGGAAGATTTTATCGAGAGCACCCTTGATTTCGCTGGCTTGGAGAAGTGCCTCCTGTTTGTTGCGCAGCACGGGGGTTGTGTACTCCACACTACCGTCTGGGCTGTCCTTCCGAAGCTGAACCTTGAGAGCCAACTGTAACTTCACGCCACCCAGAGCCTCGATCTCTTCCTCGAGCTTGCTACTGATTTGAGGCACCACAGCCTCGAGGAAAGTCCTAGGGTCTGCACTATGAGGATTATTGGCAGGCACGTTCATCTGTCAGGCCCTCAAAAAGTCGACAATGACCCATGGGGTCTGACTGAAGACTAGCTTTTCCTTTATCTCTGCTCAGCAGATGTAAACAAGTCCAGGATCTCATCCCGATACTCATTCACGGATCTCATGACTTTCTTGCGGGAGATAGGGTCAAATTTCTCTTCAATGGCATTTCTTTTGGCGGCCTTCTTTTTGCGTGGTGGTGGGGTAGTTCGATATTTTTCAGGCTGTAAGGGCTTTAACAAGCGCCCTTTGACAGAATCTGATATAGGCTCATCGAAGATGTTTTGAACCACGTGATGGAGAGTCGAATTATTATCAGGTATTTCTGCCAGTAACTGCTCTATGAATTCATCCATAGTAGCCATAATTCATATATGTAAGTAGTGAGCTTTTCTCTAATTGAAAATTATCCTGGAAAGTCGCCTGGCTTCTTTTTGGAAAGAATAGCGATAGCGCTTCTTGTGGTAGTACTGATTATAGACGGTAGTAGCGCCGCATGGTTTACACAGCTTACGGGACGTCTTCACAGCCACCCCACAACCCTGACAGATCCAGAGATCCCCACCTCTGGAGATAGCAGCGTTGTGGATAGCACAGTAGGTTCCTCGACATCTCTTCCCACAAGCTTCACTTGTACTGATCTTGATCCAGGTACACTACTGCATTGTGTTTCCCTTTATGAAACTATATATTAAAGTATTGTCTAAATGAAACAACCACCTCAGAGCCTTCCTTCAACGGCAGCTATACACTGGTTTGCGCTGGGCACCTCGCCCAGTGGGGCCCACCGGGGGGGGGGGGGGGCTACCGGGTTGGTGCTCGGGTCGCGAGGGGGATAGTTGGGTGGAAAAGTTTTGGTTTTGGGAGATTTAAATTGCTGAATGGAGCTCGTCTCGATTGTAGATGTTTGGGACAAATATTTTATTCTATTGCACCCCACTCGGTGGGGCCCACCCGGGGGTGGGTGGGCACCACAGTATTGTGGGTGCGGGGATGAAAAAAAAAATTGTACCAAAACCTACACTCTATATACTACTACAATTTATATTTTAGAGCAGAAATAAGAAAAGTAAGGTTTACCCCTGTAAACCCCAATTTTACTATATAAAAGTGGGGTTGAAGGGGATCAGAATTTTATAGGCGTGTTTTCGTGATGACTGATTTTGAGGCAGCATTACGTTAATTTTAAAGTTTGTGTATTGAACATCAATAAAAATCACTCTCGATGTATATAGAGAAAATTGGGATAAAATGGGTATTCATAATGTTCCTTATTTTTGCTCAAAATCAAAGACATGGCATGACATGACGTTATCAACTAAATATTAGAAATCAAAAGATGCTTACCGTTTGGAATTTTCGTTCTATATGGTTTTAAAGTCACATATATGATAATAATAACATGTAGTTGTTTCGTGTCTTTTACGAGTAAACAATGTCACAAAATATTTACATTTTGCTAAGAACATGAAAACATAAGAAATACAAGGAATAAACAAGTGAAATAATTATAATATAGCCTAGCAGTACCCAAATTAGACATGGGCAAACAATAGGACCCCGATCAGACGCAGACGCATTCTGCGGCGGTGTCTGATTGGGGTCTTTAACTGACAACATAACCCTGACACCCCTAATATCGTAACTGGACCTGGCTAAAGCTTTTGTGTGGAAGATTCCATTAGTCATTAAAGGGTTAATATCATTTGCTTATCTGATTATAGACTGTACACTATACCTGGGCAGCCTTTTAATTTCAATCATACTTACACCGCCGAAACTGGGCTCTCAGATTTCATGTATTATATGAATCTATAGAAGAAATATATTTATCTTTTGTAAAGCTGTCAGCCATACAATACAATCACTTGTAGTCATTCAAACCACTGCAAATAGAAAATAACAAAATCTAAATGGTAGCAGTTTATTTAAAGTTTTAGCCTTTGTGGGACTAAACTAAGTACCAAATGTCAAAACGCAGTAATAGTAGTCCGTGACTGTTAAAATGCTAAAATGCTAAGTTAAGGGGAATAGTCAACACTGACTTCTTTCTAGAAGAAGAAGAAGAAGAAGAAGGATGAAGAAGAACTGATACATCTGACAGTTTTTTTTTTCAGCCATTTTTAAAGAGGGACAACTTCTGGGGTTTTCCGTTTGCGTTCTTGTAAGTAAGATCCTCTGAAAAAGGGTATCTACTTTTTAAAAGTAGACCCCTATTCACGTGGGGCAGAACTATTTTTGAAACAGTTGCCTCCCCTGAAGGTGTGTTCATTCTCCTAATATGGAGGCATATATTTTCCAGATAATAAGCTTCAAGTGCAAAGCACTTTAAGCAGACGATATTTTCAAAGTATTTCATACATAAGGCTAGGCTTGACATTCGAGTTTCTCCTCTTCGGTAGACGATCCATATAATAAGGCATGTAATGTCAAGTCTTATTTACCCTGAAAAATAAAAAAATAAAATGAAAAAAGAAAAAGTGCCTGCTCTACATCTCGAAAACACGCCTATATAAATTTGATCACTTTGAGCCCCACTTTTATACAGTAAAACTGGGGTTTACAGGGGTAAACCCTATTTTTCTTATTTCTGCTCTAAAATATAGATTGTGGGTATTCGGAACCGCCTCGATGAGGCGGTCCTATCGAGTACCCACAATCTATATTTTGAGCAGAAATAAGAAAAACGACCCAGTCAACACTATGTCATTTTGAGCCGGTCAGTGTACCCATCCACACTTTTCCTGGGCAGGCTTATATGTAAGCGATTAACCAATTCAGTGCACATTCTTTCGTCGGATATGTTTTTGTTTTTTTTGTTTGTACTTTTTTGTTGTTTTTTCGGCGGGTAAGTTCACAAAGAATCTGTATAGGCGTGTTTTCGTAATGATGTTTCTTTTGCAGTATTCGAACGACCCCGCCCATGGGGGCTTGAAGAAATATATGGGCTGCATGACGCTTCCACGCAGAGCTGAATCCGGCCCGCAAACTAGTACTGGTAAACAGCTTAGAGGATCTAAGGCTGTCCAGGAACCGCGGTACGAGGCTAATAAACCCTATTGGTTTCATTGGGCGACAGGGCTTGAGATGTCATTTCATCTCAATGTCAGGTAAAAGTCCCACAAAATTGGAAGCAAAGTCTCAAAAATGACCTTTACAGTGTTGACGGGGACATTAAACCTCAAATCAAACAAATTTGCAGTATTCAAGGGATTGACGGTACACGTACTGCATCGCGAGAATGCATGTACCAGTGCATGCAGCGAATGGTCATATCAGCCTGTGTATCCGCGAATATTTGCGTTGGTACGGGGACCATGTCAGTTGAAACAAACAGCTAGGTTGTGTCCGCTTTTATTATGCTACGCTACATGCAGCCAGTGCAGATAAGATTTCATGTTTGTTTGATTTTAGGTTTAACGTCCCCGTCAACACTGTATAGGTAATTTTGGAGCCGTTGCTTCCATTTCTGTTAGACTTTTACCCGACCATGAGATGAAACGACATTTCAAGCCTGTCGCCCAATGAAACCAATAGTGTTTATAAGCATGGACGGTCCGACTCGCACCGCTTTGTCTGGACAGGCTTAGATCCTCTAAGCGGTTTCTAGTACTCTTGTGCAGTTGGTTTAGCTCTGCGTGGAAGCATCATGCAACCCATCTATTTCTTCAATCCCAGATGGGCGGGGGACGTCGAGGTTGATGCAACTCTGTGTAAAGTTCGAGTGCAATGCAATGGCCATCGAAATCTCCAGATTTGTCTCTCATAGAGCAGGCATGGGACCTGCTTGACAGGACTCGAACTTCCAAACTGTCACCTTTGATACAAAGGTCAGATTCACACAACCTTGTTTATGAGGACGTCCAATATTTTTTTACCAAATAAAATGCCAATATGATATCGCATGGCATATTAAACTAGTTTGAGAGGAGTTTAAAACAGTGTTCAAATCCTCATTTAAGACTTATTTTTCAGTTTGGGAAAGATCTGTGTTTTTGCTGTTACTTGGTTTGAATAGTTTGATTATGTCGTATGTCATATAGATTAACAAGATACATTTTCAAACCTTTATATCTTAATTTCACACTTTTCGGTGCTAAAGGTATGTAATTTTCAGATCAATTAACCCCAAACAGTGTCTCATTACATGATAACTACTTTTTAAATGACTATAAAGCTTTTTATCAGGTTTTCTGTGACAAGGTTTTTAGTGACAGTTATTTCGCAAGGACACAAGTATTACCTGAACGCTTTGAACTTTACCTTTCGTCACATTGTCGAAAAATCCCACTGGGTACATGGCGTCCATGTAACGTCACATTAACCCTTATCTTGCTGTTCACGACAACCCCTGTCTTGGCAAACAGTGTAGATCCAAAAGGATCAGGATCTACACTGTTTGGCATTCAGTTTATGAATTCGTAGCAATAAATTACATCAAGTAATTTGATTGGTTGATAGACAGAAATGGGTATGGTTTAAATGAATATTCAGCAAGATAAGGGTTAACGTAGATGCAACATCAAGACGTTGCATCAATGTTGATATAACCTTACCACACGCTGTGCTCCTACTGGAGTGTACAATAGCCAACTGGGTCCCTGATACATCCGACCGGGTATATAACGTCCGTATAACGTATTATCAAGGTCGATGCAACATCACGACGTTACATCGACGTTTATTTAAGAAATTAATTTTATTTTTTTTTTCTGCTGTTCCTGAAAGTATGAACGCAGTGGGTCGCGTGTAAAGTAAATGAACCCCGAAGGGGTTCATGTAACTTTGCTAGCGACCCGTTGTCGTTCATACTTTCATGAAAAGCAGAAAAAAATAAGTTTATTTTTATATTTACATTCTGTGCCCCTCATCACTGGGCGAAAAATGCTTTTAGGGCAAGTTTTTAACGCTAAAAAACATTTACACGCTGTTTTCTACAAAGATCGGAACATTGTTGACGCCACCAATGCCCGTAGAGAACCATGGTTTAGACTGACGTCATGTGACTCGGTACGTTCATGGAAGTTTGAACTGCAATGTTTTCTTTATGTTTACTTTAGACATTACACTGGAAATGTAAATACACGACGTTGTCGTGTGCCTGTTTGGATGACTTCATACGTTTAAGCAATGCTGTAGCAACGACAATGCAATGTCATAACCTTGCATTGAAGTTAATGCGACGTTGCTTACACGTCGTGTGTCCGCTGGAGACTGAATTAGGTGCGAATATGAAGGTACGAAATCTTTTAATTCGACCGCTAATAAATAACTCTACTGCCAATCAATAAACATTGGCATTCCTGGTAGGCTCAAATAAATAAATAAATAAATAAATTTTGCTTTCTAAATAAATTATGCCCGCTTGATGTAAAGTGCGAGTTGAGAAATAAACTTCTACAATTCGAGCAGTTTCTACGCTTGACAATAGAAAAAAATGTTGTTGAAACCTCTTTATTCCCGCTCCAATTTGGAAACAAAGATGACTGGAACCCCAGTTTATTCTCCAAAGATACTTAAATTCGCCCCATAGTAATTAGAAGAGTGAAATTTTGGCTTAAACAGCCTAATCAATGCCAAGAGATATCTGTCAGAAAAATATTGCTCCATATTCCGAACAGTTTCAATAGATTTTCATGTCTAAAAACATTTTATTTGTCTTCTAAAATTTTCTCCATCTTTTAATTGAACGCTGTTGACGTCTTTTATATATATTGTTTCGCGGGTTCTAAACATGCTCTTTGACGTCACGTCATGTTACTATCTGTCGCCATGTGAAACAGATCTGAGATTCTTCAGGGGGAACAACCTACGTCAGAACAGTGATGTCGTAACTATTAGTAGGTTTGCCGGCGTTTACTACACAGAAGGCATTTGTCAAAACGAGTAGGCGCAATCGGTGCATAGGTCATAAAACAATCAAACATTCTGAAATCTGTCTCAGAAATGTGGCTCTTTCTTTAAATATTTCGACCCAAGCTGGTTTCGGGCTGCATGATGCTTCCACGCAGAGCTGAATCCGGCCCGCACACTAGTACTGGTAAACCGCTTAGAGGATCTAAGTAGAAGTAAAACAAAGATCAGGAATTGATACAATTAACTTACTCCATCCATAAAAGACACCAAAGGGAAAGAAATACAAACATTAAGCGACCAGACCATAATGGAAACCTAAACAAAGGAAGGCCATATGGACAGTTACTTTCCCACAAAATGGCCATATGGCCATCCAAAATTAAAAGACACAAGTGATACACACAGTAAGTAACAAACAACAACATAAATAAATCGCCACAGAAGAGCCGCCTTGGAACGGTCAGTGGAAGATTTCCACTGGGGGGCTTAAATCGATTTTACGTGGCCCAATCCTCGCCCTTACTTCCGTCGCGATTTAGACAAAAAATTTGTTCAGTCCGCATGAAGGCCTCCTAACTCATCAGTGCAACATCTCCGTGAACACAGAAATCAAAGAACCACAGAGGTGAGACAACGGTGAGGACTCGACAGCAAGAAACCACTGAAATGCTGGAGCAAAAGAAAACCAACAGTTAGACTCCGATGAGCCCGACCAGAGACAGAGCATCAGGCACCAACCAACATTATCTCTTTAATTTTCAATAAGCCTTTACGTTGGAGCCGTCATAGAATCTGAGGCCTGACCCACCGGCGTGCAATTAAAGAGGGAAGCAAAGTTGCCAACCGTGATTGGGTTAACTACCATGCATGCAGTCTGTCGTATAATATCCATGTTGTACCCAATCTTTTTATATCGAAGAATGATTTTACGAAATTGGGTGCTGATTCCAGGAACCGCGGTGCGAGGCGGACCGTCCATGCTAATAAACCCTATTGGTTTCATTGGGCGACAGGGCTTGAGAAGTCATTTCATCTCCATGTCGGGTAAAAGTTCCACAAAATTGGAAGCAACGTCTCCAAAATGACCTTTACAGTGTTGACGGGGACGTTAAACCTCAAATCAAACAAACAAAGACACAAGCTGGTTTTGCTATCATGTCGGAACTACCATTGTTTACAGCGCCGACTCAAATCTTGTGGCGAAGCTATCGAAGCTTTTTCAATGTTTCTAGGTCAAATTATGCAAATATTGTTCGTTACCAGCTGAAGTGTGTTTTCTGAAGGCACGTAATGTACACCTGTGGACACAAAAGCGTTCAAACTCCTATGAAATAACTTTCAATGAATCTGTTTGCATCAAGTTAGTTTTGACAAGCAAATGCCATTCATCAAAGAATTCTAAAACTAGATCAAGCCATTGATTGGTCTCAATTTTGGAAAACAATATCTGATTGACATTTGAGATGCATTTTGATTGGACAGTGCAGGAGTCAGCAATGAAATGTACACCACCTTGTGTTTTGAATTTGTTAGGATATATTGAATGATGTTTCAAGTCAGAATGAAATGAAGCTCATCAAAGTTTGAACGCTTTTGTGTCCACAGGTGTATCTAGTTTGAAGCATTTTATCTACCCTGTTTACACCAATATGGCCGCTACTAAAATGGGTACGACATCTCTGCTATGACGTAGGCTGTCACCTTTGATTCTTGCTCATGAAATTTTTTGAAGTATAAAACTTTTATTTCAACCAATCAAATCGCTCAAAATTTATATAATGATAGAGAACTGGAATTATTTACATTCATATATTTTCATCACGAAAACACGCCTATATATAATTTTGACCCCTTCGAATCCCACTTTTATATAGTAAAACTGGGGTTTGTACCGGTAAACCTTATTTTTCTTATTTCTGCTCTAACATATAGATTGTGGGTACTCGTTAGAACCGCCTCATCGAGGCGGTTTTAACGAGTACCCACGATCTATATTTTGAGCAGAAATAAGAAAAATATCACAATTTTTCATCTTAAAATTTTCATTTTTTTCGGCGATAAAGGTTACAATGTATTGGTATAGGCGTGTTTTCGTAATGCATTACACTTTCAATGTCTATATCGTGTCACGCTTTATCCTCAGTGACGACGGTGGTGGAGGTCTATGGCAAGAACAGAAATGCGCTATCAGTCGTCCATCTTTTTCACCCAAGGATTTTGACGCTTCGACAGAGTGATAAGATTCATATTTATCATGAAATCATCAAGATAATATAGCGGTCTGGATTTCAGTTTTTTTGTCATTTTCTGAAAAGAGTGAAACAAATGACAAGCACATTATACAATCTGATTTTGCCTATAATAAAGTTGACAATGAGGTTTACCAACATTTAAAAGTTTTCAAATAGAAGATTCGTTACCAAAAGTTGTATAATTGCATTGAATATAATTTATGTGTCTTCATTAGCGTATAATTGCAAAAGAATGTAAGGTAGGTGGACAAAGCTCCAGATAAAAGTGGTAGGGGCAATGCGCTGATTAAGGATTATCTTGTTGGTACTCGTAAGAATAGCCTGGGTACTCATTAGAATCGCCTTATCGAGGCTGTTCTATCAAACACCAACAATCTATATTTGGATGATATAAAGTAGAAAAGTATAACAAGTAATTAATCAAAAATTGAGCCAGCGCACGACAAAACCTACAATAAGACGTGCGCCCAACGAAGACTCAGATCAACCTGCGCATCCGCGCACTCTGATCAGAGTCTTCGTTGTGCGCTCTAAGGATAGGTAAGGGCCCAATGCTCCTTCATGAGACAAGAGAAGTCTAGTCAGACTATATAGATGCGCCGGCTGATCTGATTCTTCGCTGGACGCACATGTTTATTGTAGGAAATGCTGTGCCCCCGGCTCAATTATTAATATACCGATTATAGCCGATGGTTTACAGGGCCCTAACAGACAATACTATCTTTTATCTGTATGTTCTCTTCTGTGCAAATATTTCAGCAGACGTTATATTACAAATATTACAGTAAAATTCCGATATTAAGACTGCCAAAAAATAAGACAAAATCTGCTTTTTAAAGCTTATAGAGAATGTTTCGGCTATTCTTTCTTTGTGCATTCTACATCCAGTGTCTCCTAATAACAGACCACCTTTGGGACTGTTCAAAAGTGGTCTTTTTGACTGTTCAAAAGTGGTCTAAAGACCACTTTTGAACAGTCCCAAAGGTGGTCTTAATATAGGATTTTTACTGTATTTTTTCATATTTTCTCGAGAAAACAGATTTTGACATTTCATGGACATTGGAGACAATTTGGATGAAATTGACATTACATGCAAATTGTCCCCACATTGGAAACACTTTGCATGACAAGTCAAAATCGTTTTTCTCGAGAAAAATAAAATGGCGTGTGCTGTATTAGCCCAGAGAGTAGTAAAGTTTATTGTTAATCCTACACAAGCATCACACTGATCTATGTCCAACTTTGGCGACAAACAATTGTGCAATATACATTACTTCATAAATCACCATAAGAAATCAATAGGAAAATTACCATTACAAAATACAGACATAATAGAAATGTACATCTAAACGGTCGTATGTGCAGAGCGCAATCTAATTAAGAAAACAGCTGGCGAAATCTCTCCTTTGTATCTTTCATCTTCAAGCACAACTTTATGTGCTGTTGTCCTAAACCCTCGACACGGGCTACATCAGCAAACCATCTTTGATTTATAGCTATAGATATACAGTGAAATTCCGCTATTAAGGCCAATTAAATTAAGAATAATTCTGCTTATTTTGCACGTTGCAGTTATTATTATTATTATTATTATTATTTTTATTATTATTATTATTATTATTTTTGCGTTTTCTGCATACAGTGTCCTCTGGTCGGGGACCACCTTTGGGACTGTTCAAAAGTGGTCTTATAGACCACTTTTGAACAGTCCCAAAGGTAGTCTTAATATACGGATTTTACTGTACTTATGTGATGTTTTTATATATGAGGCGGAGCATGGCAAACCTTAAGTTAAAGGCTAATCTGAGTTGTCACAGTTCGCTAAAAACAACAACAACAACAACATTATTTAGCCTCTGAGTTGTTCATTTAAAGGTTGATAAGTAACGGTGGGTGAATAAGCAATGCCGGAGTGGGTGGATAAGCAGTCTGATCAGTCTTTTGTGCCCCGACTTATTCATCATGGCCCCTTGCAAATTACAATATTTCTAAGTATCAACAAGAAGGCAAGAACGCTAATCTATCAACAATTTTGAATTTACGGTCAAGAATGATGGCGTCTGACAAAAAGTTGCAGCATGAATAGTGCATGCAGCAGGAAAAGGGATGAAACATGCATCATGTTAAAGGCAGCGTGACATTATGATAACTCACCCGTGCGACATAGGGCATTTTTCACATCTCCAAAATGGCTACTTTTCTGATAAAAAACCCGAGACATTTTTCTTATAATTGCTCAAAACATAGGTTGTGGGTGCTCGTTAGAACCGCCTCATTGAGGCGGTTCTAACGAGTACCCACAACCTATGTCTTTGAGCAGAAATAAGAAAAATAATTTATACGCCCGTAAATCCCAGTTTTCTCTATATGAAGTGGGGCTTAGTGGGGTCTTCATTTCACAAACTTGTTCACGTGATGAATAAAACATGCAGCAAGACATGATGACATTCGTAAAACTTCTTATCGGAAACGAAAATGCTGGCATGTGTTCAACGTCTTACCGGAAACGGAAAACGCTGACTTGCGTTCAAAATCTTACCGAAATCGAAGAATGGTAACATGCGTTCAACGTTTTAACGGACACGAAGTCTACTGACATAGTTTCAGTGCCATATTAATTCAATTACAACTAGAGCTATCACTAAAGGTGATGAATACCCCCACAAAAACTGCCTTGATAGTACATCAGCGGCATTTTGCAATTTTTTCACTTGAGAGGGGCCATAACTATGTCGAAAATTGACGAATTGTAGTGGAAATCGAACTTGACCTGTATTTTATGATGTTACATCAGTGTACCAAAAATTATAAAAATCGGTGAAGCGCTTTTTGAGTTATCGTCTGGAAACCAAGTCAACAGACCGACCGACCGACAAGCTCACTCCTATATACCCCCCCCCCCACCCCCAAATTTCATTTGTGGGGGTATAATAACATTGGCGATCCTGTTTCGATGTTATTTTATTTTTTTCTGAAATCAAGTAAAACTCATGTACTGAACGCATTAGCTTGAACAATACATTAGAACTACTACATTTCTATAGGATTTTATTTATCAAACTAGCTAGAAAAACATTTGGAAGAAGCAGAAGCCACTTCAAAATGCGTTTGCTGTCAATAACTTTGATGTATTACCATTAAAATCCTAAGTTATCAGACAGACTGGTCTGACAATCAGCACAAACCCAGATCAGACTGCTCACAGTAGAACAGGGTCCTCACTGTTTGCCCTTTCATCTGTATCTCATTACGATAACACACCCGTGCAACTTAGTGCATTTTTCACATCTCCAAAATGGCTACTTTTCTGATAAAAATCCTTGATATTTTTTTATAAATGCTCAAAACATAGGTTGAGGGTGCTCGTTAGAACCGCCTCAGGCCAGAAACAAGAAACATAAAGTATACCCCGCAAACCCCAATTTTCTCTATATAAAGTGGGGTTTAGGTGGGTCTTCATTTCACGGACTTGTTCACGTGATGTTTCAGACACATTGTCCTTGGTAAATAGTCATGTTCAAATTTTAGTATAAAGTGCATAAATGCAGCAAATATTTATTTAGGATCATAACGGTAAAATAGAAGTGAAGGCAATGATCAGGATTCGATAAAATTAACCCACAGCTCCCACCAGAGACACCAAGGGAAAGAAACACAAACATGAAACAACTAAACCCTACTTGAAACATCAATAACGGAAATCCAAAAGGACAGTTACTTTCCCACAAAATGGCCAATTGGCTGTCCAAAACAAAATAACATAAGTGATACACACACTCAAAGACAAGCCATAACAAAAATAAACCGCGACAGAAGAACCGCATTGGAAAGGTCAGTGAAACGAATTCCACTGGAGGACTTAAATCGATTTTACGTGGCTACAATCCTCGCCCTTACTTCCGTCGCAATTCAGACAAATAATTTGTTCAGTCCGCATGAAGGCCTTCTAACTCATCAGTGCAATGCCTCCGTGAACACAAAAATCAAACAACCTCAGAGAAGAACAACGGTGAGGACTCGACAGCAAGAAACCACTGAAATCCTGGAGCAAAAGAAGACCAACAATTAGACTCCGATGGGCCCAACCAGAGACAGAGCACCAGGCACCAACCAACATTACATAAAATTAGATTCTCTCTAATTCACAATAAGCCTTACGCTGGAGCCGTCATAGAATCTGAGGCCTGACCCAGGAGAACGCCCTTTTCCTTTATGATTTTTGTTCAGAATACGATATATGTACATGTAGCATTCTAAATGGCATTCTAAATTTATTCATCATTTTGTATATTGGCTATAAAAAGTGCGTAAATGCTAACAACAGGTACCTAAAGTGCACTAAGCAGAGTCTCACAAATTTTCCGACATTATTTGAGCCCCGCCAAGCGAATTTGTGTCTTCGAGAATTCCGTCATGACAAATTTTAACTGCGCATGCCCAGCCATTCAGAGGGGCCACGGATATGGCTTTCTGTCTGAAGGTTCCTCTTGATTCACTGCTTGTATGAGCGAGCAGCGAAGGTTCTGGCGAGACTGCGCAAATGCGCAGGCTCGCCTGAACCTTCGCTGCTCGCATAGGCGATAAGTACCAAAATCGCTTGACGGGGCCCATTTAATGTTTCCACACTTGTATGACCATGCAAGGGTTACTACAAATTTTGTTTTAGCTGCAACATTCTAATTCTGGCACTGCTGTCAAATGTTTCTTTTTATGTAACGATCAAAGATATGAACTGAAATATTTTTCACCATCACAAGCTCCAACCAACTAGATCAAGAGCCCACCCACTTGTCTGTAAAGGCCATTGATTGGTCTATGTATTGTGTCATGAATTTAAACCATATGCCGTACCTTTTTGACGTCACAGACGCAAAGTTGTCATAATTAACTGTCAAACATGATTGGCTTATCTCCACCGTGCTTTGTGACAATCCTTGTACATTCTTGCCATCAAAGACATAGACTGAGGTAAATCGAAATATTTTGATATGATAATCAGGAAATCAGTTTTTAGTTGGATGAAGAAAATGCTGCAGCTAAATCAAAATGTGTAGTAACAGACAATGTGAGCCCCGCCAAGCGAATTTGTGTCTTCGAGCATTCCGTAATGACAAATTTTAACTGCGCATGCCCAGCCATTCAGAGCGGCCAGGGATATGGCTTTTTGTCTGAAGGTTCCTCTTGATTCACTGCTTGTATGAGCGAGAAGCGAAGGTTCTGGCGAGACTGCGCGGATGCGCAGGCTCGCCTGAACCTTCGCTGCTCGCATAGGCGATAAGTACCAAAATCGCTTGACGGGGCCCATGTAATAAAATAAAGTGACTCAGTTTCTGAAGGTTTGGCTTTCCTAAACTGTCATTGAAACCTTTTTATTCTGGACGTGGTTTCATCAATTTATATACAAATATCATTTTTTTTTAGGAAAAAATCATTGTAATAATACAGCAAATCGCCCTGCCAAACCAGTTTTTTTTTTTAAATTCAAATTCTCAACCAATGGACAGAAACAGAATAATGGATTTTGATTTTCCTGAGAAAATGCCGAAGAAACATCAAAAACAGTAATTAAAAACAAGATGTGTTTGTGAAACACGAACATGACCCCGGGCGAGATCAATTATTTCTTCAAAGTTGGTCAAAACTCAAGGTCAAGGTCAAGATGTTTTGTTTGTGTGGGAAGCCCGTGTCAGGAGGAACATTTGTTTGTTTGATTTGAGGTTTAACGTCCCCGTCAACACTGTAAAGGTCATTTTGGAGACGTTGCTTCCAATTGTGTGGGACTTTTACCCGACAATGAGATGAAATGACATCTCTAGCCCTGTCGCCGAATGAAACCAATAGGGTTTATTAGCATGGGCGGTCCGCCTCGCACCCCGGTTTGCTGGACAGGCTTAGATCCTCTAAGCGGTTTACCAGTACTAGTCTGCGGGCCGGATTCAGCTCTGCGTGGAAGCATCATACAGCCCATATATTTCTTCAAGCCCCTATGGGCGGGGGCTATCAGGAGGAACATACATGCTAAGTATGAAGGCTCCTCCTTAAACGGTTCAGCAGTTACGATCGATGATAAGTTTTTCTTTAAAGTAGGACAAGGGCAAGGTCTTAGGTCATTTTTTTTATCTCAGTTGAAAGCCCTTGGTGCAAGGAACCTACACGCCATATATGAAGGCAATATCTGAAACGGTTCTAAAGTTATGACCAATGTTAAGTTTTTCTTGTACGTAGGTCACAGGTCAATTTGTTTGTATGGACTTGAAGCCCTTGTCACAAGGAACCGATATGCAAAATATGAAGCATCTATTTCAAATGGTTCAAAAGTTACGACCAATGTTTGTATTCTTTAAAATAGGTCACAGATCAAGGCCAAGGCAACAGGTCAAAACGTTTAATATGAATGTGAAGCTCCTGTCATATAGAATCTAAGGGTCAAATATAAAGGCTCTATTTCAAACGGTTCAACAGCTATAACCAATGCTAAGAGTTTCGTTTAAGTAAGTCAAGGGTCAAGGCCACAGGTCCAAATACTTTGTATGGGCTTAAAGCCCTTGTCACAAGGAACAATCAGGCGAAATATGAAGGCTCTGTGGGAAAGTAACTGTCCTTATGGCCTTCCTTTGTTTAGGTTTCCATTATGGTCTGGTCGCTTAATGTTTGTATTTTTTTCCCTTTGGTGTCTTTTATGGGTGGAGTAAGTTAATTGTATCAATTCCTGATCTTTGTTTTACTTCTACTTTCTTTCTCAAACCATTCAAACGTTATGACCAATGTTGTGTTTTTCTTTAAAGTAGGTTACAGGTCAAGGTCAAGGTCAAAGGTCAAACGTTTGTGTATGAATGTGAAGCTCTTCTCAAAAGGAAACTACAGGCTAAATATGAAAGCTCTATCTCAAAGGTTCAAAAGTTATGCCCAATGTTAAAGTTGCCCAACAAAACAAAACAGACAGGGTAAAACAATATGTCCCCGCTATCGCTACCGAGGACATAATAATTGAAAGTAACTGACAATTTTACCCATTTTGAGCAAAGTAAGGAATTAAATTACAACTTGTTAAGTGACAAAATTATCAGTTACTAATGACATTCCTTTGTTTCAAAAATTGTATTTAAGTAGTTAATTAGTTACAATTACTTTTTTTTCAATTACCACCGGTCTGGTCTCAACGGAACTTGCGTTCAACGTCTAATAGGAAACGTTAAATACTGACATGCGTTCAACGTCTTACCGGAAACGAAGAATCAATGTCTAATAGGAAACGTTGAATGCTGACATGTATGCGTACAACGTCTTACGGGAATATCGGCACGTGCTCAACGTCTTATCGAAAACGAAGATTGCTGGCATGCGTTAAACGTCTAATTGAATGCTAAAATGTGTTCAGTGTCAAACTGGAAACAAAGAATACTGGCATGCGTTAAACGTCTAATAGATTAGAAAAGTTGAATGCTGACATGCGTTAAACGTCTTACCTGAAACGAACGATATTGTAACGAGATGGAATAGGAAACCTCTCTGGTGCTTATGCACATCTAAATTATTTTAGTAGGTATATGGTAAGGCGGTGCAAGTGAAATATTTTAGGTGAAATACGGTAGACAAAATGTGCTGCTCCATGCACAAGTCATGCACATATCATACGATGTATGCATTAGTGGTTTGTGGAGATCTGTTTTTACAATACAGTGGGCCGCTATAAGGCTGATTTCTATAAAATTTGCCTAAAAATCTCCAACCGCCAAATTGTGCCATATATAATTTTCATTCCAGTCACGTGTTGTGTGTGTGTTCGTTTTGACGGGAGTCATGCCATTGATTTATAGGGTCGTTACATCATTTTTTCCTTAAGGGAAATACTATTTGAACGCAAATCCATTATCTACTCGATTTTTGCTATCTGGCTTTAATTGTGGACGGTATCTTCACCTCGCCACGATTTTAGCGAGTTAATATGAGTATGCATGATTTTCCGGTAGTATTCATAGATATAAAAACCCTGAAAAACGAACACTATTCAGCAGCATGTCAAGTTGTAACGAATTCACACAACAAAGTGACGGGACAATGAAAGTATATTGAAAGGTATGTTAAATCTATGTTAGTATTATTTTTGTATGAACATGCTTGTAGGTTTTGGAGGGGTTTACTTCTAGTATACCCCAACTATCTGAAGCCTATTCTGAATTCACTTTTGAAGCCTCTGTGGTGTAGTGATTAGGCTAATAGCTTTGCCAGCTAGAGGTCGCAGGATCGATCCCAGGCTTCTCCAGAAGTAGAATGAGTCTTTTTAAGCGAGATCCTGTCTCATTCTGACCCTAGATGTTGGTGAGACGTAAAGTTTGGACACCCGCTCATTTTAGATTCATTTAGGCTTTTAGACCCCTTTTGTAGAATATAATTAATAAACGCCGGGTCACTTGTTTGATCCATGACTTTTGACTAGCTGTGGTTAGAAAACCGTGGTCCCGTCTCTATATGATATTAGGTGTAGAGGGGACGTAAAATTAAGACGGGTTTAACCATATCTTCATCATCAGGGAAAACTCTTACAAGAGCCTGTCGGGTTATCCGTGATGATTAACCGTGATGAATTTGATTTTACAAGCGTGTTCATGTTGAGTAGAAATAATTTTGTTCAAGAAGAATTACGAGATCATTTTGAAATGATGCCGTTTTTGTCTGAGAACTCGGTTTGTGCATGTATGTACATATAAAGAACGTGATGATGATAAGTGAGGGTATTTGGTCGCCACACGTCATAGCGGCCTGAGCGGCGTGGATGACGTCAGCTGCGTCATCAGCGTCACGAGGACGGTTATGACGTGGTGCCTACCAAATATAGAGAGAATTTACGGCAACCAGTGTTGGCCCTTATGAGACACTAACAAATGTTGTGGAGAATAGATGAAAATCTTTCTGTTTGTAGTTTCTAGCTGTTGTTAATGTAATGAATCTGTGAATAGCTAAATTTGTGAGCCGTGTCGCGGAGAAGGATATGAAATATGATGAGGCTTTATTAGCCGAAACTACGTAGTATGACCCATCTTCTTTCTTATGAATGTTTTCATTGCTCTTAAAGGAACTCATTTTTGATTTTTATTTGCCTTCACTGCAGCTGGTGTTGTGCCGTGTGGCGGCCGTAAAACGTCTCCCCGTACATCAACCATAGTGCAGTTTATATTTTACTTTTGGTCCTTTGAGATCATCGTGAATATTCTGAGAATTCAGAAATAAATTATTGGTTTAGACTCATATTCTAGACAGGTTTTTAATTATTTGGACCCCATTTTGATTTATATCAGTCTTTGAATCGACTGCCTATTCGAAATTCGCAAAATTACAGTATGTTTCCTCTGGCTTTCTTTGCCTGATCATTACAGGGTCACTGATGAGGCTTTATTAGCCGAAACTACGTAGTATGACCCATCTTCTTTCTTATGAATGTTTTCATTGCTCTTAAAGGAACTCATTTTTTATTTTTATTTGTTATGTTTCCTGTAATTGGCGGCTGACCAGGTAGCGCAAAGGCGTGGTCTGTTCAATTGCCTCTTACTTGTGATAATGTAGTGAGCACGAATTTGATGAGTATTATGCTCAGTAGTAGTGAGCATTAATTGATTTAAGTAGTGCTCAGTAGGGAAACATAGACTTTGTGTATTCTTGTGCCAAGCGCGTGGTGCTGATAATTTAATGCACAGTCAAGCCGAGTTCTGTGCAGTTATTTGTCGCATGCACTAATCAGCCTGTGTGTCTGGTCGGCGCATGCGCAATAACGGTATATGCATGAACATATTCTTACTTCTCCGGGAGGGGGGATCATGATATAGCATGTATGTTTTGTGAACTGTATCTTAGTCCAATTATCGTAATTTGCAGGCACAACAATGTGTGGTGACCTGTTGCTCCCTGCAAAATAGCAGCAGGTACTGGTACGACGCTGTCGGTTAGTGTCCAGCAAGGGCGGACAGACCCAATAACAGACGTCGTAACAAAAATAAACAGGTCAACCTGAGACCATTCTAAACAGGTCGTTACCTTTCGGCGATGCAAACGAAGAAGTTACCGGGACTTCAAGATCGTTAATGGATAAATGATAAATATATACCTGTGGTCGACAACGTGGTCGACAAACTAGTTCACACCAGTGCGCGAGAGGGGGGTTCACCCTAAGTGAACTTATAAACTGACCAGTCGCGTCTTGTGTTGTTTCTTTTTCTTATTTTGTTTTGTTATTTGCTTCTGTAGACACTCACGTCACCCCGTTCCGAGCACAGAACATTGTTTTGCCTTCGGGAGGGACGTCGTGAGTGCGCTAAAGAAGCAAATATATGTGATGTTTTGTGTTAGTATTGTTGTATATAGATACTGTAAATAATTCATGTCATTCATTTGATATCTTTCTTGTGCCTTACCCCACAGCTGCCCGTACACCTGTCAGAGATCACGCTCGGTTGTCTTGTCATCATGGGGGTTTGCGGGACGCCGTAAACCAACATGTAACAGATATCGGCATGCGTTCAACGTCTTATCGAAAGCGACGAATGCTGACATGCGTTTATCGTCCAATCGGAAACGCTGAATGCTAAAATGCACCCAGCGTCTAACTCGAAACGAAGAATACTGACATGCGTTCAACGTCTAACAAAAATATTAACTGCTGACATACGTTTTACCGAAAACGTAAAATACCGACATGCGTTCATCGTCTTACCGGAAACGAAGATTGCTGACCTATCGGAAACGAACAATGTTGTCAAGACTTTGCATCGACCTTAATACGACGTTGCGTTCACTGTGTTTGCCCTCTGGGTAGTAATGGAGACAAGATAAACAGAAAAGACACAAAAGTTGCTAAAGCCTTTATTGTCTAATGCCAGTAGGTTGACAATTATACAAAGTTTCTGCTTTATCTGCATTCGATTTTACGGCACATTATAAAACTTGCCCGTTTTTATGTAAATTCCTGCCAAGTGAATTACCACCTCGCGTGACAGTAGTGCTTTATGAGCACATGACCTTCTCCGGAAATACAAAAGAAAAAAAAACAGCCGTATAATGTCTCCGTTCTTTGCCAATTACAAATGTAAGTGTGCTTTCTGCACTTAAATTTGAACACAAAGTGATGAAAGGGGGTGGTTGGGTGAGGCAAAGGTGACTTGTATCTTGCGTCATTGGGGCGTCCAACTATATTGGTTTAAACTTGGACAAGGCCTGCTGATAGGGAAGATGGGAGAGTTATTTCTTATGTCTCTACACTTCCATTCATTTTCCTCTTTCTCCTCTGTCCCTCACTGTCATTTCAACTATCTATGGGAGAAGACACAAAATGACCCACAAAGGTTGACCCCCAAAGGTTAAACCCAAAACAACCAATCAATCAAAGTGATGAAAACTAATTAAAAGAAAATTCCGTGCCTCTAATTCTAATGGCTCGTTTGCCATGGCTGGGTCGAAGTAGTTCATTCTTTTCTTTATTCTAAATTTCATGACTGGAATACATGTATCTGTATGGGGTGGTTGGGTGAGGCAAAGGCGACATGTATCTTGCGTCACTGGGGCGTTCAACTGACATTGGCTTATAGTTGGGCAAGGCCTGCTGTCCTTACAGCAGCTAAGGGTAGAGGGGTAGTGTTGTTATTTCCCTCATTTTCCTCTGCCTCTCACTTTCATCTCCTCTACTGTCTCTTCTATCTCTTTTCTCCCTTCCTCTGGGAGACGACACAAAATGACCCACAAGGGTTGACGTGTCGTTAAATCCAAAACAATCAATCAATCATGTATCTGTACAACAAATATACATACAAAAGTCAAAGGATTGAATGGCGGCTCAGCCTATATTTATCCTCTCCATATTAGTTTTTTTATCTTTTCAAGTAGTCAAACGAATATACAAGGACGGTAAGAAGGAGAAGACAGTTAGTCTGGCACACATGAACATTCACATTTTAGTGTTAGTTCTTAAGACCTTAGCGAGTTTCCCATGACTCCAGATAAGAAATGGTTTTAGCGATGAAGTGTTTGTGTCTGTGTGCGTGCGAGCGTGTGTATGAGAGAGGTTTCTTACTTTATCTTGAAAATGTATCTTGTGGGTAGTCATTAGAATCGCCTGGATGACACAACATATCTTCATTAAATAAGAGCTCGAACACATATTCCTAAATCATCGCCTATATTCTTCATGACCGTTCGCTATGACAAATCCTCACTGGCTAAAACTACCCCTTCAAACATAATAGGAAAAACGCTAATGCCGCAGACATCTGGCCCCGGGGTTATCAAATTTGTTTCATGCTCAAATCACTTCAGCATGAAATTTGTCCTAACCATAAATGTTAAAATGCCAAAAGTAGCTAGCATCTTAAAAACTTATGTGCAGAACAATTACAATTATCTGTTGATGCAGAAAGAAAAATCACCTCATTAGGTTCTAGTTTAATTTTTATGAGCATTATAAATTTTGTGCTCAGCTGAGGACTTCAGCATGAAAACAGTTTTATAACCGCAGCCTCAGGAAAGAAATGATTACGCTTATTCAACACATTTTATTCTAAATGGACTATTCTATTTTATGGGTGTTTATATTGAAATACTCGTATATATAGAACTCAGTGAGAAAAAAATATGAACGACAACACCGCAAAAAGTCATTAGCCTCCTGTCCCCCTTCCAAACATCTATATGGGCCCCGTCAAGCGATTTTGGTACTTGTCGCCTATGCGAGCAGCGATGGTTCAGGCGAGCCTGCGCATCCGCGCAGTCTCGCCAGAACCTTCGCTGCTCGCTCATACAAGCAGTGAATCAAGAGGAACCTTCAGACAGAAAGCCATATCCCTGGGCCCTCTTAATGACTGGGCATGCGCAGTTAAAATTTGTCATGACGGAATGCTCGAAGACACAAATTCGCTTGGCGGGGCTCATATAGAGAATATCAGATCCGTGTTGTTTGATATCAAGTTCATCAGGCAAGGCTTCGAGAACGCTTGTAGAATCGCGAGGGGCGATTCCACAAGCGGCTGATAAACTTGATATTATATTACACGAATCCGGTATTCTGTTTATAAATTAATCCCCTAGTATTCTCTTACATTTTTGCCAATTTTTCCAGCACATAGAAGTGCAGTGTCACGTTGACCTGATAAAGTTCAGTTGTCCTGAGATAGATACATCTTTATCAGGTCAGGATTTTACAATGCAATTAATATGCTGGGTGACTGATAAACACATTTCAAAAGCACTTGTAAATGTAACTCATCGTCTGATTTGATAACGGCAATTCCGGTATTTTCGATAATAAATTTTGCGATACACTGTCGGAATCCCAGTCTCTACACGTTACGATTTTATTGGCTGGGGTTTGATTTAACGCAGCTGACCCCACTCGCCATTTTCTGGAGAATACAATGGCTTTTTTGGGACAAAATAAGGGGAGCAAGTGCATTAGAATGGAACCGAGTCATTTCGAAATTTACGACTGATGTCTTAAGACGCAGATTTACGAGTACCTCTCCAAATAATTTACCTACCAAAGCAGGTCAGCATAGGATTGGAGATTCTTGTGCCAGTCATAATAACTGTCGTCTACTAGTCACTTTTAAAGTCATTGCTGCAAAGAGTGTGGACCCAAATCAGATTACTCTGCAACTAAGCGTTAACCCATTGCATGCAGGACCCCCCCCCCCCACCAGCCGTCCATCGGGGCTTGAAGAAATAGATGGGCTGCATGATGCTTCCACGCAAGGCTGAAACAGACCGCACACGAGTACTGGTTAACAGCTTAGAGGATTTACGCCTGCCCAGGCAAAGCGGTGCGAGTCGGCCCGTCCGTGCTTATAAACCCTATTGGTTTCATTGGGCGACAGTACTTGAGATGTCATTTCATCTCAATGTCGGGTAAATGTCCCACAAAATTGGAAGCAACGTCTCCAAAATGGTCTATACACTGTTGACGGGGACGTTAAATCTCAAATCAAACAAAACAAAACAAAAAGCTGGAAACCCCTAAATGGTATCTTGGCAAACAGTACATGCCCAGATCAGACGCCGCAGAACGCGGCGTCTGATCAGAGCCTTTAGTTTTTGCTAACAGAATTTTCCGTCAAAAATAAAATGAAAACGAAAAAATAGGTCAGACACCCCTTATATGACAAATGGACTTGTCCAACATATAGGAATGGAAGAGTCCACCAGCATACAATGGGTTAATCTCATTTGGTTGTGTAAACTAAGCCCAGTTGCTCCTCGCAAAAGAAACATATGCACTAGAAATTCTCACGTTGTTCATATGTATGTACATATGCCCAACAACCAGGGGCCAGTTGTTCAAAACTAACGACATCCTTTGTTAACGTACCGTTAAAACTTTGATCATTAAATATTGCAAATATGCTAAATATTTTGCTGAAAAAAATGTGAGCAGCTTTTGCGGATGCAAAAGCTGCTCACATTTTTTCAGCAAAAATACCAAAATTTATGATATTGTATTTGCTAGAACATTTAACAATTTGACAACTAACGAGCTCGTTAAGCTAACGAATGCTTTGAACAACTGGCCCCAGACGTCTTTGATTACATTGTTCTTTGTAGTTGAAAGAAATAGGTGCAATATTGCATATACAATAAGAGGCTTTATGAGCCTAAATCGCTCCTCCTTAGTAACTTAAGTTTTAACAATACATGGATGACCCATAAAAGGCAAAAGCACTTGATAGTTTGTGCTACCAACCAGTGGAATGTAACTCCAAATTCAGCATACTAATATCGCCCCGGTCCAAATGGATGTGCCCTGTCATATGGAACAAGAATATACACGTATGCAGTTGAATGGTTGAGATCTGAACAGTTTCTAAGACATAGGCCTTGGGGTGGGTCATACCCCTTGGGAACCCAATGAATGTCTCAACATAAGTAACAACATTATATATGTTTTAGGGGTGGTGTTCTGATTGGTTTCTTGTGTGAACTGAAGGGGGTGGGCATAGCTCCGGTGGACCTCAGGTTGGTGTAATTGGGTTTGTCTTTCCGCAATGAACAATACGATGTATGGTTAAGTGGTGGGGATCTAAACTAGTTTCTGAGATATTAAGCTTTGTATGTTATATAAATCTATATCAACAAATGACCACCCAATCCTGGCGTGGCCAATCTGGACCAAATGGGCATGATGTTGATTTCAGTAAGTGAAGGGAAAAACTGCGGCTACCTTAAATGAAATCGATAATCGATGGTGTACGCGAGCGTATGCCGAGCATAAGCCTTTAAAGAATGTAACTTAGCATTTTGACACTAGTTAACAGACGCATGTCTTTCGGTTTTCAAAACAACTAATAAACCAGTGCTTCAGCTGAAGTGCACGACCCGCCGGATGCTTTTAGCTTTATGAGTGTTACCATGTATGGGTATGGCGGCCATTTTGGTCATGTGACCTGGACCTAAAACGGTTCCCCCAATAAATGCGCCTTATCGTAAGGAGCAAAGATATATCTTATACTTTAGTACTGTATTCTGAAACGTTTGCAGGATAAAATGCATTCTCACTTTTCCAATACAAAAGCATGTGTCAAAGTTTGACCTAGGCACAAAGAAGGTCAAGGTCAACCCAGGGTCACCATTTAAGCAATTTATGATGGGCCTCCGTCCCAGATGCTATTTATCAAGTTTCGGGAAATCTGCCCAGTGGTTCTGGAGAAGACTATTTTTGAAGGGTTTTTACCATATATGGCTTGGCGGCCATTTTGGTCATGTGACCTGGACCCCATGAGCAAATTTTGGTTTCCCCCATCCCATAGAGGCTCCATATGAAATTTGACTTCAATCGGCCCAACGGTTTCCGAGGAGAAGCAGTTCGAAAATTTTCACATTTTTCGCCTCGGCGAGGCTATACTAAATGGAATGTAATATTTCTCAAGTTCATTGGTTAGAACTTATTCATATCTATCAGTATGCCAAAATTTGTTTAAATATTCCAAGCGGTTAAGTCACTATCACCATTTTTTTACAAACGGGTTACGTACGGACAGACAGACAGATCACATATGGATTGGCGGCCATTTTGGTCATGTGACCTGGACCCCATGAGCAAATTTTGGTTTCCCCCATCCCATAGAGGCTCCATATGAAATTTGACTTCAATCGGCCCAACGGTTTCCGAGGAGAAGTAGTTCGAAAATTTTCACATTTTTCGCTTCGGCGAGGCAGTACTACATGGAATGTAATATTTCTCAAGTTCATTGGTTAGATCTCATTGATATCTAACAGTATGCCGAAAATTGTTTAAATATTCCAAGCGGTTAAGTCACTATCACCAATTTTCACAAACGGGTTACGGACGGACAGACAGACTGACAGAATGACAGAATGACACGGTGATTTTAGGGCACTCTTAGAAAATCAACCGACTTCAGTCGATCGCTTTTTCTGCGGGTCGTGCAATTTCCTCCTAAACCAAAGACATCTTTACGTCACCTAAGCTAGGTATTTAAGACTTTCATAGGAAGTATGTTTGTGCTCCGGCAGACAAAGCCACAGACAGACAATGTCGTCGTTGTTTGATGCTTACACTATGTTAACACTTTCCATCAAGAACTTGGTGGTGCAAAGGCCTATGAACTAAATGCCACCAAGTTTGCTATGCGTTAAAGGAAGCTAAGATAGGCTTTTCCGATCATGGAGTTCATTTAGAATCATTTGGAAAATAGAGTTCTGCTTAAACCGGTGCTAGAGGGCGTGGCTGGTGTTGCATATTTCAGTGACTCAATAAAACCGAGTCTGTTATTTTCGTTTATTTGATGTATACTTTGCTTCCAAAGGATCCAACTACTCAGAACTTATTTACTACGTTATATTGGTTGCCTAAACTTCACAAAAGACCATACAAAGCACGATCTATTGCAAATCCAAGTTCTTGTACAACAACTGAACTTTCTAAATCATTAACGTCATGGCTGCTTACTTCCATCAAAACGCATGTGATAAAATATTGCGACAAAGTCTATGAAAGAGTAGGGAAAGATCTATTTTGATCTATTAAAAATTCGAATGAGGTTTAAAATAAACTAAAATCCAAACGTTTGCGTGCATTTAGTGTGTCTACTCATGATGTTGCTTTACACTACACTCCCTCATGATCGTACAAATGATTTAATCAAATGGACAACCGTAGAAAAGATTCCCTCTATCTGGCGTGTAATGTAAGAAATGTTTTTTTTTATGTATGAAGGCCTTAAAAAAATATACATTATGGTAAAGTCAAAAAATGTGAAGGTCTCTCACTTTTCTACTTGACAAGTTCTAAGTTATTTAGACAAATTTTCCCTTTCAGTTGATAAGCAATCTGAAGTTATTGATGCTTTTAGCTGGATGTCAAAATATTTGGATGGTTTATTTAATATTGACATTACCTACTTCGATGGTTTGATCAGTCAAATTTACCCTTCAGAACTTCAATGCTACTGCAGTTTGCAAAGATACCAAAGATGCGGGTGCTTTCAATCGCGTTCTCTGTGAACAGCACACAAATTGCTTCAGGCGATGATGACGTTCGTCGCCTGAGAATACACTCACGTGATAAGCACGTCACAACTTTTTATTTACTTTTATTGTTGCGTTACTGTTTATTAAGTTCACCTTTTTTGTTCGAAAGATGGGCTTCAAAAGGGTACAAGAGCAAATAATTGAAACTTTGTAAGTCAATCTCGCCCAAGCGCGACTTCTTTATGAACGATACTCGTAAGGTGACCAAGTTCACCGTCCTTTTTGAGAATGACTGGAAGCTGGGAAACATCCAGTTCTGATAATCAGCATGCTTGAGCAAATCTTTTGAAATTAAAAGTGGAGATTTTTTTTCTTTGTAGAATTATCTTTTTTAATGTTGCATGTTATCTATAGGCGTGCATCGCGTGAGGTGTACTAGATCGCGATGCTTTTGCAATATCAATTTCAACCTACAGATCTGTACCAGTCGTGGGAACAAACTAGATAGGACCGAGAAGTGTGTCGAGGCCTCAGAAGGGGTGCTTTTGAAAACAGCGAAGGGACACAGAAACGTACTCAACGCAAAGCCAGAACTAAGGTATCACCGACCCTTACACGTCCTGCTCTGCCTGCAACAGGCTGTTTAGGGCTTAGATGAGTTTTATTAGCTATTTTAAGAACACACAAACCAAAACACTTCACGCATTTGATAACGATTGGTCATTGTCAGTAACGGCAGATTGGTCAGCGTCAGTAATGACAGACTAACTATTATGTTCTTTCCTTCTGAAGGATCTCCATTTTCGGAAGGTGTTCCACGAAAATATATGTTTTATACAATGAATTATAGTGAGTGAAAAGCAAACGTGTGGGATCTTTGCGAACCGGAACACCGATTGCGCGTTTGCCATGCCTGATTCTAAATCGTTATCGAGTATTTAACGCTTAGCACTCTGAGTAAAACATCAGCAGACGACATTTAAAATAGTTCTCTTTTTTACCCAGAAAACAGATTTTGAAATTTCGTGCAGACAATTTGCATGAAATGTCAAAACCTGTTTGGACACAAATTGCGTGAACTGTCAAAATCTGTTACAGATCTGCTCCACTGAATCCTCGACAAGTTTTGCTAGCGGTCATAGAGGGTCCCTGCCAATCGGGGCTTGAAGAAATAGATGGCTGCATGATGCTTCCACGCAGAGCTGAAACCGGCCGCACACGGGCACTAAGGATGTAAGCCTGCCCAGGCAAAGCGGTGCGAGTCGGACCGTCTGTGCTTATAAACCCAATTTGTTTCATTAGGCGACGGGGCCTGAGATTTCATTTCATCTCAGTGTCGGGTAAAAGTCCCACAAAATTGGAAGCAATGTCTCCGAAATGACCTATACAGTGTTGACGGGGACGTTAAACCTCAAATCAAACAAACTAGCAGCCTTGCACTTACATGCACGTGAACTTTCCAATTTGCGATAATGAGGAATAAAGATATAACGACTGCCGAACAAACACACAAGAATGGAAATCATGAATCAAACTACTAGATTCAGGGACTCAGATTTCATCAGTTACCCTTCTAATTGTCAAAACCTGGAATAAATTCGATGATCCCAAATAAATCAAGCATATTGCATTTGGAATTTATGTCCCGCCTTCTTGTCAGGCTGTTAATCCCCGCCCCCGCCCCCCCCCCCCCCCCACCCCTCCAAAAAACACACATACACACACAACTCAATCTAGATACTCTTTCGTCAATGGATCTTCAAAAGAAACAATAAGTAACATATAAAAGACTGGTTCATTACTGTACACACTGTACAAGAAGCAGCTGTGCACACAAGGTACCCACTATCTAGATTCACTAATAATATTTCTGCTTGAAAAATGATGCTCTAATTATAAAACGCGAAAAAGTCAGAATTTCATGTATATGCAAAAGCAAGCATAACCGTATCTTCTGACCATGACATGAAACTATTTTAGCTCAAAAATAAAAAAACAAATGTTCAAAAAGTGGTGAAATTCTCATAAATATAACAATATGACCTGCAATGTTTCAAAAAGATAAATTCATTTCTGTAAGAGGAGTTGCACTCACAGGGTACCCATTTTCTACACATACAGTACTAAAGAGAAAGAAAGCAACAAAATGATTTCATGAATATACCAAAAGCATATGCCTATCTTCAGAACATTACAACAAAGCCTACAAATTTTCAAAACAATACATCCAGTACTGTAAGAGGAGTGCGCACAGTGAAATTCCGATATTAAGACCGCTTAAATTCTCTAATTCTGCTTCCATTGTGACACCTTGAAAATATTTGAGGGCCATTGATGAGGCCTATTTGGCCGCAACTAGCTAATCTGGCCCAGAAAACTTTACACTCCATAATTTTAAGTTCTGTGATGTATTTTTGCTTCCAAAGGATAACCCTTTTATAGAAATTATTCTGTAGGTTGCAGTTATTCTTTCTTTGTGTTTCATGCATACAGTATCCTCTGGTCAGAGACCACTTTTGGGACTGTTCAAAAGTGATCTTAAAGACCAACTTTTGAACAGTCTTAAAGGAGATCTTAACAAAGGATTTGTACAGTACTACATAAGCGGAATTACGGTATCATGGGACCCCCTCGTTTTTCTTCGAAATACAGGGAACAAATCAAACATACAAACATCTTTAAACCGACATTCAATTATAACGAAAAACTCGTTATAACGACGATTTAATGCAACAACATGATCGTTAGCTGAAGATGAGACGGATTAACCCATATATGACAATGGAATCTCCCGCCAAATAAGTTTGAAGTGGTCCATATTCAATTATAGGGGTGCCAGATTTGTTTTGTTACACAAATAAGGCAAGTTTTACAAAAAAAAAAATGTACTTTCCGCAAACAGTGTAGACCCAGATCAGACGCCGCAAAATGCGGCGTCTGATCTGGATCTGCACTGTTTGCCAATGTCCAAAGAAGGGCCGTTGGGCATATATGGGTTTATTGAGATATTCAAGAATGCTCAATAAACAAATGTTGTGTGTGGATATTTGTTAGAATCGCTTTGGCGAGACGATGCTTGCAAATATCCCCAAGGCAAAAATGTTGTGGATGTGTGTAATAATCGCCTTGGCGAAGTAATTTTAACAAATGTCCACAGCATATGTTTCTTGAAGTAATTAAGGGAACCGCACTTTACTCTGCATTATAAAACCCTTGTTGGGATTCTTTAGAACAGCATAATATTATACGAGGGCTGATTGATATGTTGTGAGCCTCATATTGAAGGATTTGAATTTTGTCGGACATCAACGTTATCCCCTTCAAGAGCTATACACTTTTGCCAGCGGTGTTTAAGGGCCTCAGTGTCACTTTTATAAAACTCCGTTTTCTTGGCTGTTCAGAAAGTCATCAACTGCATATATGACGTCATCATCGGACTGAAAATGGCTGCCTGAAATAGCCGTTTTCAGTTTTGGAAATAGATGAAAGTCTGGTGGAGACAGATCAGGTGGATGCCCAATCAATTTAAAGCCACAGTCGTGAATGGCAGTCATAGCAATGACAGACTTGTAAACAAGAGCACTTTCCTACTGGAACAACACACCTTTAGTGAGCTTTTGGCGGTGCTTAAGTTTAATATTTTGTCAGAAGTGAAGCATAATATGTACCATTGATAATTTGTCCCTTTTGGAGATAATCTATCATCAGAAAACCATCTGCATCCGAGAAAACCGAGGTCATAACCTTCCCAGCTGATGAAACAGTCTTTGCCTTCTTTGGCGGGGGTTAGGCAGGGTACTTCCATTGTTTCGATTCTTGTTTGGCCTCTGGGGTAAAATGATGGACGCATGTTTGATCCATAGTGACAAATCGCTGAAGAAAGTTGGCAGGATCTTCCTCTAAAAGGTTAAGTTTAGCACGCGATAATGTGCAACTGGTGTGCTTCTGATCAACTGTCAGAAGTCTTGGTACCCATCGGGCCGAAAGCTTTCTCATTGCAAAATCCTCTATCAGAATGGAATGTACTCTTTCCTTTGAAATGCCAACTCTACGTAAGCTATATATCTTTCTGTGACTCGTCTGTCAGTCATAACAATACATGTATCATGGACTTTATTGACCATTTCTTGGTTTGCAACATTGACAGGCCTTCCAGGACGGGGGTCATCCTCAAGGCTCTGTCTGCCGCGCTTAAATTCCGCCACCCACCCTTTTACTGTAGTATATGAAGGGGCATCTTTCCCTAGTGTTGTTACCACATCATTATGGATATCCTTAGGTGTTAAACCTTTTTTATGCAAATATTGGATCACCGCTCTTTCACCGATTTTGTCCATTGTGCCAAAGCTTCTTGTCTTGCTTACTTTAGAGTGCTACCTCGTCGATATAAACTGACTAAATGAGACCAGTCCTTGGGTACACGGCCTTATATAGTCAGAGAATAGTAGGCCCCTGCGTATCTCCTTCAATACGAGGCTCACAACATATCAATCAGCCCTCGTACTTTCTAACGGTAAAATATAAGGAAACAACTTTCGTCTGTAAAACGAGAGACCTCTGTAAAACACAGGGACAATTTGGTCTTCTGGAATGAATAATAAGTACGTACATTAGTATATACAGTATATATATTGTGTGACCAGGGAGAAAAGCTATCATTCCACCAGTTGCTACTCCGGCCGAATTCTCTCCGGTTACTGACAAAATTGATTATGACTTTTTATGATTTCTACCTCTGTTCCTCAGATGAAAATATTCTAATTTTTCCTTGTGCTAATAAAACATTCAAGATATCCTCCAATTTTGGTGAAATTTAGACCTTTTCTAGCGATCGGTACTTTCGGAGAAGCCTACATCAAAGCTCTGTCCACAAGGTCATGTCCATTTCGGAAGAAGGTTTTGATTGGATGACTTAAGTGGATCGGTTTCCTAGTTTGAATCTAATCAAACTCGATTTCAGGACTGTCAGTACCTTGTTGATGATGGATTGTCTGAAGAAGAGATCCCTAGAAAACATCTGAATTTCACCAAAATTGGAGGAAATCTGGAATTTTTCATTAGCGCAAGAAAAAAAAATAGAATGTCTGAGGAATATATTGAGGTCGGTGTCATAAAAGAGCATAATCAATTTGATGCACGGAAAAAAAATGAACCGTGTCCCTATGCTGTAAACTGCACCATGATGACGCACGGAGAGACACTATAACGTCATTACGTGGTACTTTGCACCAGTGCAAAAACAGTGAAACATGTGAGTGCACATTAAAGTGTCAAATAGCAAAGTCCTGGTCTGCGATAGGTCCGTTATGTGAGAAATTCAATTACCATCTGCCTGTCTTACATGACATTTAATGTTGGCATGTTATTATAACACGTACTTTGCGGACAGTTTATGGGCTTTTCTCATTAAAACTCAATTTGCAATGTCACTTTTAACAGCCTTGTGTTCTTTGAAACTCTAACGGAATTGCGTCACAGTAAAGTTAGGTCTTATTGCCTATATCATATATGAGCGACTGGATACATCGGACGCATTTTATGATTCTACAACGAAATTCCAATGGCTGGCATGTCAATGCCTGGTTTACCATGGCCGATCCGGTCCTGATGTTACAAAACTTTCTTCGAGCTCATCCAAGCTGGTCATGAAATTTGTCAAAATGCCAACAATTGTGAGTAAACATGATTTTTTTTTATTTCTGCTCAAAACGTAGGTTGTGGGTACTCGTTAGAACCGCCTCGTCGAGGCGGTTCTAATGAGACCCCACAACCTATGTTTTGAGCAGAAATATGCAAATTTCATAATTTTTATATGAATTTTCAATATATTTGAATAAGCGTGTTTTCGTACAAGAAATGGCAAGTAGAGAGCAGCATTAGAATTACAATCTCAAAGCATTTAAGGCATTTAAACCACTACATTTCTTTTGTTTGTTTGTATTGAAGTTTAACGGCCCAGTCAACACTATTTAGGTCATTTTTGAGCCGGTCAGTTTACCTATCCACACTTTTCCTGTGCAGGCTTAACCAGTACAGTGCACATTTTTTCGCCAGAAACTGACAACTGCCCTTCTTGAATCAGCGGAAGGGATAGAATGACCGTAGAAACGATTTCATGATCATTCTCCACGAAACAATGTTGTCGAACCCTGCAGGTATCGAACCCGCGTCCTCCTGATCACCAGTCAGACCCGCATCCGACCGAGGCCGACTCAATACATTTCTTTTCCATTTACGATTTAGTTAACGGTATCATCAGCAGCGCGCGACACATACATTATGTTTTGCCTGCGTTTTTGCCTGGCGACGCATTTAGTGATCCGGTAAACCGAAAGAAATTATCGCAATGGTAATGAGTGAAACGAAAAGAAAAAACTACTGTGGTAGGCAAGCAAAAAAGAGGATCTTACATGAGTTTTCATGTATTATTGAATTTATTAAACGAGGAAAAGGGATAAAATGCTAGGCTTGCCTCGCATTCTATCCCTTTTCCTCAACTCGTTTAATAAATCCAGTAATACATTAGCACGAATGCAAGATTCTATTTATCATATGATATTTAAAACGCAGTTTATTCACGATTGTTTACAAAAATGTCAATATTCCGCCGTTAGTAAACGCGACGTCGTTAAGGACGTCGTACATGTAACGTTACGGGACGTATCTAGCTAATTTGCAAATTTATTCCACTTGTGGAATATCGAAAATATTACATAGCGTTATTACACTCTCTAGACGCGACATCATATGATAAATTGTTTTATTGTATGGATTATGTATAGTCGTTTCCAACCCTCGGGATGCCAAGAACCTCGGCTTAGTCTAGGTTCTGATAAACCCGGGCGCCCCTCGTCTTAGAAACGCCCATATCAAATCCATAGGCTACTCATGAAAGATTCTTTGGCATTGATTATCATGATATTTTGGTTTTCCTTCATCAGTATCTAAGACTGATGGTTTCTGATTTACGAGTTCTTTCGACACAAACAATTCGAACATTATCTCCAGGGCTAAATCAGGTATATAGTTTACCTTTCGCGATGAAAACAAATTAGTTTCTTGTCAAAAATGTCGGCTATTTGAATTACCTGTAGGTAAAAAAAATAGCAGCACAGCTTGCGGCACTGAAAGGAGATAATCTCACTCATTAGAATAACATTTCAACTTTCAAGGTGCTCGTACATAGGCATTCGGTTCCATAAATGTAGTTTCACCTAGTATAACTTCTTGAGTTTGACATCAGCGAAGACTCAGATCAGCCTGCTCATCTGCACAGGCTGACCACAGTATGCGCTGTGCGCTGTATTGGTTGCAGACAAAGTGGTTGTATACCGTATGCATTGTCTGTGTTTCCCCTGTTTAGTTTCACTTGACCGAGCTCACACTATGGCCCCCGCACATAATAATAATAATAAATAATAATAATAATAATAATAATCGACCTAATTTATAGAGGGTAACACATTTAGTACTGGTACTAATCTTCCATGTGGCCCTCTTTTCCTGGGTAAGAACCAGTACTAAACAATGTGGATAAAGTTTCTTGCTCAAGGAAACAACACGTGCCGCTTGCGAGGATCGAACCGGCTACATCTCGATCTCGAATCCGATGCTTTACCACTGCACCACAGCGCTCCACATCGGGGCTTGAAGAAATAGATAGGCTGCACGATGCTTCCACGCAGAGCTGAAACCAACTGCACACGAGTACTGGTAAACTGCTTAAAGGATCTAAGCCTGCCCAGGCAAAGCGGTGCGAGTCGGACCGTCCATGCTTATAAACCCTATTGGTTTCATTGGACGACAGGGCTTAAGATGTCATCATCTAAATGTCGGGTAAGAGTCCCACAAACTTGGAAGCAACGTCTCCAAAATGACCTATACAGTCTTGACGGGGAAGTAAAACCTCAAATCAGACAAACAAACAAAGCTCACACTGTAATCACTAACACAGAGCTAAATATTGATATCAATTTTGTTTTTCTTTTGTTTTTTTTTTTGTTGTTTTTTTTTTTGTTTTTTTTTTTTGTTTTGGAGTTTAACGGCCCAGTCAATACTATTTATGTCATTTTTAAGCCGGTCAGTTTACCTATTCACACTTTTACTGGGCAGGCTTAACCAGTACAGTGCACATTCTTTCGCCAGAAACGAACAATTGCCCGTCTTGATTCAATTAATAATAATAATAATAATAATAGTAGTAGTAATAAAAATAATCTACAAACTTGCAATTGATAATAACTGTTTATGTTTCAAGGAAGAAAAAAAAGAAAGAAAAGAAACAAAGTGTGTTTGGGAAACACTGATGCCCCCCGGTCAGCGCATGTTAAATATGAAAGCAATATCACTCAGCAATCGAAAGGTATGGCCAATGTTCAAGTCTTAAAAAAGTAGGTGAAATTCACAAGGTAAAAAAATTATGGGATCGTTGGAAAGGTCATGTGACATAGAAAACACATGTGAAATATGAAAGCCTTATCACTTACCAATCGAAAGTTTTGGCCAATGTTAAAGTTTTTAAAAAGTACGTCAAACGTCTAGGTCAGTGTCACGAGATAAAACAAAAATTATGGTACCACTAGAGAGGTCTTGTGACAAGGCAGGCTAATGTGAAATATGAAAGCCATACCACTTACCAATCGAAAGTTTTGGCCAATGTAAAAGTTTTTAAAAAGTAGGTCAAATCTCAAGGTCACGAGGTAAAAAATTATGGTATCACTAGAAAGGTCTTGTGAAAAAGAATGCATATGTGAAATATGAAAGCCCTATCACTTACCAATAGAAAGTTATGGACTATGTTAAAGTTTTAAAAAGTGGGTCAAACGTTAAGGTCAAGGTCACGAGGTAAAACATTATGGTACCATTAGAAAGGTCTTGTGACAAAAAATGCACATGTGAAATATGAAAGCCCTTTCACTTACCAATCGAAAGTTATGACCAATGTTAAAGTTTTTAAAACGTAGGTCAAATGTCAAGGCCAAGGTCACGAGGTCAAAATTGTGATACCACTAGAAAGGTCTTGTAAAAAGGAATGCACATGTGAAATATAAAGCCCTATCACATATAAATCGAAAGCTATGGCCAATTTGTAAGTTTAAAAAAACAAGATGTGTTTGTGAAACACTGATGCCCCCGGACAGCGCCAATGTTAATGTTTTTAAAAATTTTGAAAAAAATAGGTCAAAGGTCAAGGTCAAGGTCACGAAATCAAAAATTATGGTACCACTGGAAAGGTCTTGTGATAAGGTATACACATGTGAAATATGAAAGCTCTATCTATTACCATTCAAAAGTTATGCCCAATGTTAAAGTTTTTGCAGACGGACAAACGGACAAACAGACAAACAGACAAACGGACAAACAGACGGACAGACCAAAAACTATATGCCCCCGAATCTCTTAGATTCCGGGGGCATAAAAATGAAAAAAGTAGATCAAAGCTCAAGGTCACGAGATCAAAAATTATGGTACAACTGGAAAGGTATTGTGATAAGGTATACGCCTGTGAAATATGAAAGCTCCATCTATTACCATTCAAAAGTTATGCCCAATGTTAAGGTTTTTGTAGACAGACAAACGGACAAACAGACACACAGACAGACCAAAAACTACATGCCCCCCCCCCCCAATCTCGATTCCTGGGGCATAAAAAGAAGTAAACAATTTCGTCGACCAGGATTTGAACTCAGGTCCTCTGGTTCACAGTCCAGCACCATATCCACTACACAGTCAAGCTTGAAAAGGGTTAAAGGTCAACACGTGTAAATAAACTTAAGTTCGGACCATAGCTTATCTTATCTAAGTGATTATGAGGTGATTGTGAGTAGAGACTCTCTGAGAGATATTTTTCCAACAAAATGTTGTTTGAATTACTTCTTTTTTATTTAAAGAAAAAGTAAAAGAAAACACTGACTTCCATTATTCCATTAACTCAAAAGTGAAACTAAGTAAACTGAACATTGTACAGTAAAAGTGGGGTATGCGGCGTGCACAAATTACTTGTCTAAATCGCGACGGAAGTAAGGGCGAGGATTGTGATCACGTAAAATCGATTTAAGTCCCCCCCCCCCCCCCCCACCAAGTGGAATTCGTTGTCGCTGACCGTTCCAAGGCGGTTCTTCTGTCACGGTTTATTTTTGTTATGGTTTGTCTTTGTACCGCTTATATTATTTTATTTTGGATAGCCTATTGGCCATTTTGTGGGAAGTAACTGTCCTTTTGGCTTTCCGCTATTGATGTTTCCATTGGGGTGTGTTGTTTCATGTTTGTATTTCTTTCCCTTTGGTGTCTCTGATGGGAGCTGTGGGTTGATTGTATCGATTCCTGATCATTGCCTCCACTTCTATTTACAGGGAGTATTCGATCTTTTTTATCAAGTTATCATTATTTCTACTCAAAAACATATATTGTGGATCCTCGTTAGATCCACCTCACCGAGGAACTAACGAGTACACACAATATTATGTTTTGAGCCGAAATATTAAAGGTATCAGGATTTTTTCATTGTTTGGTCGTAAAATTTAACCAAGGTATTTAAATAGGCCTGTTTTTGTAATGATTATAAATAATGGTGATTTAAAAATCTTCCATTAATATCAAAACCAGGACGTTGTTATCAAACAAGTAAATGTACATATCTAGGTAATCGATTACCCTCTCTTGGTCCCCTACCGGTATTAGTATAAACATATTTTATTGCATCATAAATCAAGCAACAGGGTCGGGCCACAAGTTCTGCCAACATTAGTTACGGCCCTCCCCTACAAAACAGTATTACAGTAATATATACATGCACGTGATAGTGGCAAATACAGAGACATTTTGAATACTTCTTATGGAGTGATATAACAAATAAACATACATCACATTTTCCAAAGATGATGAGAAAAAGAAAAAATGGTGAGAAAAAAAATGTATAAGATGTATAATGAATAATTAAATAAAGAAAAACAGTGTGATAAAAATAATAAAGTGAAAATGGAATGAGATGTCATGCTGGCCTAAGTGAGCAGCAGCCTAGTTGGCGAACCTTCTAGTATCCTTAATAAATGTTTGTACGGCTGTAAAGATGAGAGTGTTATCTTCTATCGACAGACTAACATCTCCAAATAAAAGAAAATTAATATTGAGTGGATGAAAAGCTCTGGTTGATTGGAAAAGAATTACTCTTTCGTTAGTGTAATGTGAGCAGTGAAAAAAATAATGAACAGCATCTTCGGCTTCGTCAGAGCAACTACAAGTGAAATTAGATGATAAGTGATTAATATATAAGTCAAGACGTAAATTACAACAATTATTTCTAATTCTTGCGTGTAAAGCAGAAACATATCTGTTACCAGTTCTATAGTGTAATGGGACTTTCGAGTTGTTTTGATGCCTTTTCAATTGATACTTAAAACTTGCCAGAGACGGTGAATTATGTAATTCGACGTCAAGAGAATTCCATGCTAAAATTGAGGATGGAATACAAGATTTGCGAGAGATTTCAGTCCTGCAGAAAGGAGCGGTAACATCTGCTTGGTTTCGGAGATTGTATGCATTTGCTTCTCCCACTAAAGGGGGAATTAGATCGGATATATATGTAGGCACTAACCCGTTTATTGATTTATACATAAATACAAGTTTTTGCTGTCTGCGACGTTCCAAAAGTGACACCCAGCCACATTCTCTGTACAGGTTGTCCAGAGAAACTGATCTGGTTAAGCCTGTAACTATGCGGGCAGCTTCATTCTGAAGTTTTTGAAGCGAGTTAATTTCCTCTACAGTACAGCCATCCCACACAACACATGAATATTCGATAATAGGCAACAAGTACGATAAATAAATTTGATTTAATGCAACATGACTAAATGTATATTTCAGTTGCCTCATTATGCCAATAACTTTTGATGCACTGTTTTTAATATTCTCAATATGGGAATGCCATTTACCGTTACTACTGAAGGTTAGACCTAAATGTTTATGATCTGTAACAAATGTTACGAAAGTTCCATCAAATATTATATTAGGAAGTGATTCAATAAGTTTTAAAGTGAAAATCATTGCTTCTGTTTTAAATGGGTTAAATTTTATCAACCACTGAGATGCCCAATTTACTAACATTCGCAAACCATGGTTAATGATACCCTCAATGTCATTTAGAGTAGCTGCAGCGCAGAATAGGGAGCTATCGTCTGCAAATAATCTAGTAAGGCTAAGCAGAGAATCAGATATATCATTGATGTAAACTAAAAATAAAAGGGGGCCTAGAACAGACCCTTGAGGAACGCCGGCATTTACTCTCCTTAAGGTTGAAGAACTGTTTCTTATAACGACGTTTTGCTTCCTATCATTGAGATAGTCAGTAATCCAATCCAATAATTCACCGTCTATGCCATTTTGTTTTAATTTAAAAACTAGTCCCTTGTGCCACACTCTGTCGAAAGCTTTAGAAACGTCTAAGAAAACCATACATGAGAATTGGTTATTATCAAAAGTCTGGCAGATGTGATGATAGATGTCTATAAGTTGAAAGGTTGTTGAATGATTGGGTAAAAAACCAGATTGGTATTTATAAAGTAAATTATTTTCATGTAAAAAGTTATAAATGTGTTTAAAAGCTATTCTTTCTTGTAGTTTACCAACGTTACTTAAGAGAGAAACAGGTCGAAATGACGAAGGATCAGAATTATCTCCCTTTTTGGGTAAAGGTTTAACATTTGAATATTTATAGATCTCTGCAAACTTGCCTTCTCTGAAAGATCTATTAAAGAGTGTACACAGAGGCACAGATACTTCATTTGCTACAGATTTTAGCATTTTGGTACTAATACCATCTGGCCCTGTAGCCTTGTTTGGATTTAAAATTTCGATCAAAGATGCTACCTCTTGTGGTGTACATGCAATGCTTGATACCCGACTTTGGCATTTATATTCAAAATCAGGCAATTCGACGTTTTCATCATTGACTGTGGAGATAGATGTAAAATATTCGTTTAATAATTCTGCTTTATCTTCTGATGAAAAACAAAAGTCGTTTTGCCCATTAACTGGGAATGAATTTAGAGGTGGAATTGAAGCGGAACTGGAATTGCTTTTAACAAAGTGGCGTACCACTTTCCAAAATTGTTTTTTATCATTAGAGTGAAAATCAGAAATAGACAATTCTAGATTGTTGTAGAATTGCTCTTTTGCGTGTCGCTTTAGATTGTTAACTTTATTACGAAAGAACTTATATCTTGACAGAGTGTTAGCATTACCTGATTTGTTGAATTTCCGTTTTAATCTCGTTTTCTAGACACACGTCTTATTTCAGAATCGTACCACGGCTTGTCATCAGGTCTAATAAGTACATTTTTGGATGGAACACAAGAGTTAACAAATTCAAGAAAGGTATCATTAAATTTAGAACAAGCTTCATCTAGAGTACCTTCGCTTAGACATGACCAATCAAAATTTGAATTTTTTTGTTTTAAAAGTGTAAAATTAGCCTTTTTATATAAAAATATTAGTCTATTGAAAGCGCCTTCAGTATCATACTGAAAGGGTAGTGTTATATATGTCGCTTTGTGGTCACTTATATTGGCTGGAATAGTTAAAGAACCAGAATCCAGGAATGGCATGTCGTCTGGAATAATGATTGGGTCAAGAATGGCATGTAGCCTTGTTGGTTCTGTTATAACATTTGTCATCGAGTTAATCAATAAAACATCTTTTAGATTGTGATAATTTGGATTCAGTAGATCTTCGTTGAGGTCTCCAACGATTATCAAATTTTGGAGTGTTCGAGAGCCCTTTCAATATTTAAGTTTAAATTGTTAAAAAACTGTATATCAGCTGTAGAGGGACTATAAAATAGACCAATTAAATATACCTCATTTTTTACCTTTACTTCAATCCATAAAGACTCTTCACAAAAAATCTCAAGTTCTGGTTTTCTCACGTGAAATAAGCTTGAATTGATATATGCTAACACCCCCCCCCCCCCCTCCATGATTTGTTCTGTCCTTTCTGTAAGGTACACTGAAACTGTTTGAAAGAAAAAGCATCTCTGTTGGAAAGTTGGCATCTAGATGAGTCTCAGAAAAACATAATATATTAAAATCAGAAAAATTATCAAGAATAAAGTCTAATTTGTTTCTAATGCTTCTAATATTTAAATGCAAAATTGAAAGATCGTGCACATTTTCAGGTCCTGGATTAGTTTCTATGTCACCAGCTTGAAGTAGTATAAGGAGAATGACAAAAAAGCAATATATATTGCAAAAATTCAAGACCATGAGAGCATTTGCTTGGTGGCAAATACATGATAATAGCTTGTAAAGTGTCACCATTATTAAAAAAACTGAATGCATATTTAGAGTGACCTTAAACATTTTCTTGCTGCTAGTGATGCCGTGGTGAAACAAACCAACCGAGACCCTCCACTGGTCAAGTGAAATACCCATTATCAACCATAATGATCAGACATTTTGGCATTGGATCTCAGTGGTGTGTCCCACAACTGCATCTGACACCCAGATAGCATGACAGTGATATGTGAAAATAATACATATAATATAGATGAATACATGTATTAATGGAGCATTTGTAGAAAAACATGTGTATGAAGGTAAACTTTGGAAGAAACAGATAAAAATTGGTGATAAGTTGTGAACTTAGCTACCATTAGGAAAACACGTCCATGTCAAACAGTAGTGTCCAACATGGTTACTGAACTGACTAATGGTGGGTTAAACTGTAACCCCCTTACCCAATCCTGCCCCTGACAGAGACCGTGGGTGACCGCAAGAACCGCCTCATTGAGGCGGCTTCAACGAGCATCCACAATCCATGCTTTTTAAGCGAAAAAAAGGAAAATAATGTATACCCCTATAAAGGCCATTTTTACGTGTATATGTAAAAGTGGGGTTTAAGAGGGTCACAATTACATAGACGTGTTTTCGTAATGTTGTTAATCGGTTGATATATCACGAACAACTTACAAGACATTCATGGTTGAATGCATTGAGCTAACATTGCCTCATTGTTGTATGCAGTGAGCCAACATTACCTCATGTAGGTAGAAGAACACAATGTAATGTATCTGAAGAAAAACATGTAGTAGACTATCAAATGTAGCACATTCTTTGTACCAAGTTGACATGAGAAACCAGAAGACAAGCTAGCCAGCAGACCATGAAGATCAAAGTTAAATGTTCTGTAGTGCTGCCTGACCCAGGTCTGTAAGGTACACTTTGCTATTGACCTGCCTAGTAATAAACTTACCGAATACTGTAGGACTTTGGTATCCCTAACACCTTCGGGACAATTAAATGTTGTTCGAGGTGGTGGTAGTTCGGACTATTGAGAGTTACACATAGACCAACTGCCTGTCCATGATCTTTATGGTTTACTTAAAACTTTTTATAGATGTATGTTGAGTCTACTCATTAGTATCGCCAGAATGAGGCGATTCTAATGAGTACTCACAACACATATCAAACAAATCTCCATAAATATACCTCAAATCGAATATCAGAAGCTATTAGAACAATTCTATAGGGACCAAGAGTGAGTACGAATTATCCATAGTAAACGAATTATCCATGTTCAAGTTATCAAATCTTTACCTGAGCAACATGTTTAACCCTTATCCTGTTGAATATTCAATTTAGCCACACCCGTTTCTGACACTGAACTAATTAGATTTCTTGATGTAATTTATACTTTCCAATTCATATATATGCTGAATGTCAAACAGTGTGGATCCCGATCAAGTCGCTTCTTCAGAAGCCATCTGGTCTGGAACCACACTGTTTTCAAAGATAGGGGTTGTCGTGAACAGCAAGATAAGAGTTGACTGAAAATACAAATAAAGTGACACAAATAATCTAGTCTTTTCAGATGATACCAAGTTTCATGCGAACAGTGCAGATCTGGTCAGACAGCTTCCGAAGGAGCGGCCTGATCAGGATCTCCACTGTCCGTCCAGAACCATGGAACACTCATCTGTATGGTAAAATCAAAAGTGTTAGATGTTTGAGGAAAATTACTTCATTCATAATTGGTGATTTCAATTTAACCCCTATTGTATCATACGGAATCTTCAGCCTAGCACATAGCAGGAGTCCATTTCAAAATGTAGGAGTGTTATGTTGTGTTTGCCCCCAAAAACTACCTGGAAATTTGGCTGATTTTGGGAACTTTGGCTGATTTATTATTATATATATATATATATATATTTTTTTTTTTTTTGCAAACAGTGCAGGTCCCGATGGGACGCCGCGCTATGCGGCGTCCAATCTGGGTCTGCACTGTTTGCCCATTATGGGGTTTCCGGTGTTAAATGGGTTAGGACTTTCTATCACGTTTTTGTAGAAATTTCAATAATAATGTAAAAATATGAGCTTAGTCCCTGGTATTCAAAGTATGAGCAATCAGTGCTGGCCCAGTCAGTCTGCATGTGAAGGATCAGCCTGATCAGTGTCCTCACTGCTTGCACCATGCCAATGGCTGCCAGCACTGTGAGATATGACACAATACGGCATCAAAATCCGCGTACAAAGAAAGAGAGGGGAGAAATTAATATTTCAAGCAGTGAATTTTCATGAGAGAGAGAAAGAGAGAGAGAGAGAGAGAGAGAAGAGATGGGGGGAGGTATTTGCATGCCAATAAACCCTTCTCCCTCGGATAACGAAAGCGAAAGTGCAAGGGAGAATGGAATGACATACAAAAGTTATACAAGAATACCATCAAGACCGCTGAAGAACATACCTTAACATCAACATGTCTTCATAAAATGCCAGTGCTGAAGCTGTAGGGGCTGTACACACGGTTGAAAAAAAAGAAGATAAAAAGAAGAATGAGTGAGTAACATAATATATCAACGCAGAAAAATAAGGTGTTTTGCCCACTAGACATGTGTCCATCAACGATAACGTCCATATTTCACATTTCAGTGAAACACCTTTTCAAATCCCAACTCAACATAAAAAACTGCAGCCTACATGCGTATTTCCTATTGTATCCGTTCCAAAACGCAGACACAATATACGCTAAAAACGTCTAGCTGATGTAGCCCAAACGAGCACTCACAGTCCAAGGCTGGGACAGACCCACACACATATAGAACAAATCACCTCGTCCAGGACTTCTGAGTGTGGGCAAAACATTAAACCGCTAAATACCATATATGCCAGGCGTCTGGCAAACTGTTCAGACCCGTATCCTACGCCACGAAACGCGGCGTCCGGTCGGGATCTTCACTGCCTGCTCAAAGTACAAAAAATAATGAATACCCAGCAGGCACGCGTCGCTAGGGCAACGTCAAATCAACGTCAGTGCAACGTTGCGACGTTGCACCGACGTTGATGTGACGTTGCAAAAACATCATGAAATTGAACCGACGTCGATGTGACGTCACAATTACGTCATGTGCCTGCTGGATAATTTACATCGAAACAAACCTGTCATGGGTTCTCGAACTGGCAACAATAATGTATACCCAGCAGGCGCGCGTCTCTGGGGCAACGTCAAATCAACGCTAGTGCAACGTCACGACGTTGCACCGACGTTGATGTGACGTTGCATAAACGTCGTTAGATTGAACCAACACAATTACGTCATGTGCCTACTGGGTAATTTACATCGAAACAAACCTGTCATGGGTTCTCGAACTGGCAACAATAATGTATACCCAGCAGGCGCGCGTCGCTGGGACAACGTCAAATCAACGCTAGTGCAACGTCGCGACATCGCGACGTTGCACCGACGTTGATGTGACGTTGCATAAACGTCATGAAATTTGACCGATGTCGTCACAGTTACGTCATGCGCCTGCTGGGTAATTTACATCGAAACATTACATCGTGGGTTCTCGAACTGGCAACATAATATATGGATAAATATAGATGTAGTTATCAAGTCCCATTTGTGAAATGAAGGTGTTATTGGCTACAGGTCAACTAAATGATGAAATTTCAATAAAACAATTTCACTTACGGTGTGCTTATCATAATCTAGTAAACGCATGGTGTATCGCTCATGAATGAATGTCAAGCGTCTACTATCATCTAGATTGTCATAGTGGTCCGAAATAGTTTGACAGTTCACCGAAATCAAGACCGCGAACAGTAACTTTTTCCGTACGGTAGTGAGAATAATAATTACTCCCTTGCATTCGAATCGCGACAAACAGTTTCGGCCCAGTTCGAGTTCGAAGTTGCTTAGTGCCAAATAATGGCTAAATTATACTCTACTCGTGATTGGAAAAGCGATTCGTTTATTTATATAAATGCAAAACGCTGGTTTTAGATTAAGAATTAAAAGACTGCAACAGATAAACAGCATGTTCCTCTAACAAGAACCCGCTTTCACAAAAATCATATAACCTATACTTAAGGGTACATTTTGCCATTTTCGAACGACATAAACTTATTCACAACAATCAAAACGCCATTTGAACAAACAAAATGACAAAAAGACAACAAACATACTTGTTTGTAGAAATTATGGGATGAACAAGTGAATCGAGCAAAAAATATTGCAATATGTTATATTAAAAACAGTCATAATTTTCTACTTATTTGACACAGTTTGAACCCATATGGGAGCCCTTCCAGGGAATGTGACACAATCACATCCCTATTTCCATACAGCTTGTTTCTACTTAATCGATAATTATAACATTTCCCAGAAAATAAGGGGCTGGATATCGAAGAAAACAAACTGAAAATTCAACATGTGAACAAATACAGCCCCTTACCACGGGGTGTGACATAACCATACCCATATTTTATTGTGTCTAGCTAGGGAATTCATCTACTCGATAGACATAAAGGTTCCAGAAAATAAGGGGCTGAGTATCGGATAAAACATAATGAAGATTCAACGTGACAAAGCTCGATTTTACCGCTCGGTAAGACGTATTAACCCCCCCCCCCCCCGCCTTTTGCCCCTAACCAGGGGATGTGACACAACCACATCACTATCTTAATACAGCTAGGGTATCTGCCTTCTCAAATAACATAAAAAAATTCCGGAAAATAATGGGCTGGGTATCAGAGAAAACGTTGAAAATTCAACGTGACAAAATTTCGATTTTTCGATTTCCCGCAAAACATATATTTACCCCTATCTGGCCCCAACCAGGGGATGTGGCACGACCATGTCCCGCCTTTTAGTAAAGCTAGGGTAGTTTTCTACTCGATAAGCAGCATAAAGGTGTCCAGAAAATAAGGGACTGAGTATCAGAGAAAACATACTGAAAATTCAACATATGAAAAAATTTCAACTTTACCGCCCCCCCCCCCCACCCCACCCCCACCAAAGTCGCACCTAACAAAGGCATGTGACACAACCTCAACCATACTTAAAATAGATATAGATAGGGTATCTATCTACTCGATAAACATAAAGGATTCAAGAAAATAAGGGGGTGGATATCGGAGGAAACAAATTAAAAATTCAATATGTGATAATATCTCGATTTTTACCGTTTCCGCAAGACATATTTACCCCTCATTTGCCCCTAACCGGTCAATGTGACCCCCAATAAGTCCTAACTAGGGGATGTGACACAATCGCACCCATATTCTGATATAGCCAGGGTATCTATCTACTCGATAAACATAAAGGTTTCTAGAAAATAAGGGGCTGAGTATCTGAAAAGTATGTTGGAAATTCAACGTGACAAGATTTAGATTTTACCGTACCCGCAAGACATATGTACCCCCAATTTTGCCCCTAAGCAGGTGGTGTGACACAATCTTAAGCCTATTTCGATGTAGGCAGGGTATCCATATATTCGATAAAAATTGAGTTTCGAGAAAAAAAGAAAAGGAATGAAGTTCTGAGAAAAAGTATTGTAAATTCAACATGTGACACTATCTGGAATTTACCCTTCGTGGAAGACATATTTACCGCCAATTGTTACCTCACCCGAGGATGTGAAACATTCACACCCCTATTTTAATATAGCCACCCCTTTTCCGTGAATCAGAATCAGAATCAGAATTGTTACTGGTGACACGTCAAATGACATTCATACACCAGGACCTGTGATATGGGAAGTTAGTCCCTAGCTCTAACCAAAGATGTAAACTTAGCTACACAATCCTCAGCACCTTCAGCCGTCAAAATAATAGAATCGGGAAGGGCATTCCAATCTCTAATGGTTTGGGGGAAAAACGATTCTTTATAAATATCCGTTCTTGCAGTAAGGGTCTGAAACGTCATTGAATGGTGTTTTCTACAGTGCCTAGCCGGGGGAACAAGGTCATCTGTTGGAATGCTGGCAGCACCCTTTAGACCTTTGTGTAAGAGTATGAGCCTACTGTCTCTTCTCCTTTTCTTGAGAGACTCCCATCTTAATTTTCCTAGAATTCCAGTCATGCTCCCAGTTTCAAAGCAACTTGTCTATCTCCTTAATCGATGATTATAACAGTTTTCGGAAAATAAGGGGGTGGAAATCGGAGACAACTATTGAAAATCAACATGTGACAGAATCTCAGTCTGGTCGTTCCCGGCCGTTGGACATTTCCACCCGAAATGGGACCCTTTAAAGAGAATGTGACATAAGCACACCCCTATTTCAACGGTGTTAGCGTATTAATTGAAATCATCTATTTGATTTACATTTCATTGCTATAATGAGTGAAATGTACTTATAAGTTAATAACTACAGATGCAACTGCACTTTTACAACGATCAACAGAATGAGATTTTTTTTTTTTTTGGTTTTACGGCCCTTTCAAGATTATTTCACTCATATCGAGCCGATCGTTAATCAGAGGTGGGCGAAAACCGGAGTACCCGAAGATAAAACAACCGACGTTCCGTTGCAGAACTTGGCCAACACAATGAGAAAATATCTGTACAAAGGATCTAACCAACGGCCCTGAATTTGTGTAAAACTTCAGCACTATAAACCTACAGGCTTTTGACCTTTCAGGAGTCGAGTACAAGGGATAGTAGGGACGAGAAATGGAACAGGGAAGGTAGAAAGGGGAGTGGGAATGAAGACGTCTTGACCTATTACAAGGCTTTATAACCAAAGCGCTACAGAGATGGTTACAGAGCATTGTTTTCTCCCCTCCCTCCCTGTTTTCCTCTCCTCAGCCGTTTCCGCCCCCCCCCCCCCCCCAAACCCTTCTTCCTTCTTGCCTCCTCCATTTCGGCGTCTCTTTTCCACTTTGTTTGTGGGCCAGTTCATGGAATTTGTTTTAACGGCCCAGTCAATTGTTGAGCCTGTCAGTTTACCTATTCACACCTTTCCTGAGCAGGCTTATAAATACGTAAGCGGCTAACCAGTACAGTGCGCATTCTTCTCACCAGAAACTGACAACTGCCCTTCTTGAATCAGCGGAAGGGAGATAATGACCGTAGAAAAGATTTCATGATCAATCTCCACAATGGAATGTTGACGACCTCGGCAGGTATTGAACCCGCGTCCTCCTGGTGATCAACCAGTCAGACGCGCATCTGAGTTAGCTACCGAGGCCTGTTCATCGAAGAAAATCGTTCTATACAGGTTGAGTATTCCTTCTTGAACAAATCTCGGATGAGTATTAAAACCGAGGTCCCGTCTCCGTAAAGTTTTCCAGTTGTGATTATCTTAAAAAAAAAAAAAAAAAAAAAAAAGAAAATCGGTATATTAAATATCATTTAGATAACTCATCAGTGCGCTACTTTTTCTGATAAAAATCCGTTTTTTTTTTCTTACAAATGCTCGAAACATATGCTGTGGGTGCGGTTCTTACGAGTACCCAAAACCTATGTCTTGGAGCAGAGATAAGAAAGGTAATGTATACATCCGTAAACCCCAGTTTTCTCTATATGAAGTGGGGTTTAGGGGGGGGGGGGTCTTCATTTCACGGTTGGTTGATTTGAGGTTTAACGTCCCCATCAACACCGTAAATGTCATTTTGGAGACATTGATTCCAATTTTGTGGGACTTTTACCCGACACTGAGATGAAATGACACCTCAAGCCCTGTCGCCAAATGAAACCAATAGGGTTTATTAGCATGGACGGTCCGCCTCGCATCGCGGTTCCTGGACAGGCTTAGATCCTCTAAGCCATATGGAACTTTGAAGGTCCACTGAGATCAAGGGGCATAATCCAATATTCTCTCCTGATTGCTAATCCTCACGAATTACCTTGCTTTATTGACCAGCGGAGTTTCCCGATTATCTTTCACGAAAGAGAGGATAAATTGGGAAGGATATACCTTCACAAACAGTGAACACAGTGAAGACCCATTTCAGACGTATCGACGTCTGGCCTGGACCTACATTCTTTGCCACTCATCTAAGACCAACGTGTAGTAAAACAGACCGTTTTGTCTCTTGTGTTGGGTAGAATGCTATGTCTCAACCCTTGCGCCGAGGTGATAAACTTTTTGTGATCAACTCATTTGAGTATGAATTTTGTCCTGCTCACAACTTTTAAAATGCCAACATTTTTTGGCATTGTTTTTAACAATAAAAAGATGTCGTTTCTAACGAATACCCACAACCTATGTACTGGAGCAGGAATAATAAAAAAATAATAACTTTTACCCATCACAAATTTTCTCTAAATAAAGAGGGTTTCAGTGGGGTGATTATTACACGGACTTGTTTACTTGATGTGGACACTCATTGGAATTGGCCCCCGCCAATAGGGGCTTGAAGAAATATATGGGCTGCATGATGCTTCCACGCAGAGCTGAATCTGGCCCACCCACTAGTACAGGTGAACCGCTTAAAGGATCTAAGCCTGTCCAGGAACCGCGGTGCGAGGCGGACCATCCATGGTGATAAACCCAATTGGTTTCATTGGGCGGCAGGGCTTGAGATGTCATTTCATCTCAATGTCGGGTAAAAGTCCCACAAAATTGGAAACAACGTCTCCGAAATGACCTTTACAGTGTTGACGGGGACGTTAAACCTCAAATCAAACAAACAAACAAAACACTCATTAGAAGCGCTTAAATTATACAAATATTGTGAGTACTCTTTAAAAGTGTCATTTTTATAAAGATGTTGTGGCTATTCACTAGAAGCGCTTTTTACTAAACGTGTTATGTGTACCATTACTCATAGTATGGATAGATAAAGCAACAGGTTCAATATGACCAAAAAATGTTGACCGAGCCATTACGCTGCTGATCCCAGAAGTTTATGGCTTAAACCTTCCAACCTTGTAGACCGGTTCTTACACCTATGCAAACAGTGTAGATCCAGATGAGGCTCTAAATGCAGCGTCTCATCAGGATCAACACGGTTTGCCAAAATTATACTCAGAGAAATATATCTGAACAAGTAGCTCATCATAATGTCCAATTTGCTCTTGATCAGAAACATTATTTTAAAAAAATATCAATTCCTAATAAGAAGGCGAAAGAATGCACTTCAGAGAGTCGGGGGTGAAAGGGTTATATACCTATCCCTTAGGGGCAATTATTGCTTGTCCTGGTTGGCACAATAAACAGTTTGGTTGAATTATAAAAATCATAAATTTACTTAAACCTTAAGATGCCAATTACAACAATTCTCGTTGTCTTTGTTGTCAGCCGGTTTGTTGCAAAACGAGCAGACTGCTACCTGAGGAGCAGTCTGATCGGGATCTACACTGTCTGCGTGCGTGCCAAATATTTGCGAATGTTAGCAAGTATGAAGCAGACGCCATTAAATGACAATATTTTCAGATGCAGTTTTTCTTGGCATCTTAAGGGTTAAAGGAGTTCTTTCACAAAACATATGGGCCTGTGCATGTCAAAACCTACAATAAGATTAGTACAACCAGCGACGACACAGATCAACCTGCATTTACATTCAGTCTGGCCAGTCTTCCCGTGTTGCTCTCTGGCTAATCTGGATGCCTTTAAAGACTCATTCAAACAGCAAATACTGTGATCAGACTGTGCACATCTCAGGTTTGCTGGTTGCAATGGTCCTTTTGCAGGTTTGTCATGCGCAGGCTCATACAATTATTTCTCGAATAAGGAAAAAGTTCAGACCAGATCTAGATCAATGTTTCTGTATAACTATAACCCATATGATACTGACTATACGTGAACAGTCCAGACCCAGAGCATATGCCGCATCTGATATGGGCCTTCACTGGTCCACCAATTATATGCAAACATTATATAATATAATGCGAAGGAAAACCTGTTTATGCCCAACATTACGAAGACACGCCTATTTATATGAAGGACGATTTGGCCAGCGGACGATTTGGCCCGGACGATTTGGCCTAGGACAATTCGGCCTAGGACAATTTGGCCACCCAAAAATATTGGGTAGGACAATTTGGCCAGATTAATATAATGACTAGTTTAACTGAAAATTCAATGTCTTAAGTTTGCTTTTAATATACAGTAATGTTTGAATATGTGGCAGGAACATTTTAAGGAAGATTTTAAACAATTAGATTTTTTTATTGCTGTTTTTAAACTTTTATAACTTTTGGCCAGAGATATTCTTTATGTGCAAATTAATAAAAAATGGTTAACTATAATCCGCTAAAAAAATACAATAAAATAAATTGAAAAAAAAAATAAAAATAAAATAACAAATAAATAAATAAATAAATTTAATGGTGTTGTTTAAATTGGCTGGAAAACAAGATTAACCCTTTTAGTGCCAAATGGAATCTTCCTCCTTATATACAGCAGGGGTGTCAGGTTGTCATTTCTTCAAAACTGATTTGGAAAATGGCTGAACTTTAAGCAAACAGTGGAGGCCCTGATCAGACGCCGCGTTCTGCGGCGTCTGATCTGGGCCTGCATTGTTTGCCCGGGTACCCGTTTTGGGGTTTCCAGTCCGAAATGGGTTAATTACATGTTTTTGTATTCATGGTTAATTGGCTAACTGATTTGCTGTCTGCTTTCTTAATTAGCTATTCCACACTTATTTTGTTGGTTTTGTTTGGCATTGTGATTTTATTTAAATTTGTTGGAATACAAAATCAGCATATTTTCTTGCTTGCATGGTTAATTGGCTGATTGATTTTTTGACTGGTCCTATGAGTACCTACAACCTATGTCTTGGAGCAGAAATAAGAAAAATAATGTATACCCTCATAAACCCTAATTTTTTCTATATAATGTTCATTTCACGGACTTGTTCACGTGATGCCTGCCTGGTTCAAGAATGTGCACAGCACTGGTTAACCACTTGCACTTAGGGAAACTGATCTGCTCAAAATGACCTAAATAGTGTTGACTGGGCTCAAATACTATAAATGAGCAGAAAATATGTAATGATGTGTGATAAAAATATGTTGTCAAATGAAGAAACTGCTCAACCTATGCAATTTCCTCTTATGACCACATTTGATTTTCACTCATCAAAGCCAAGGAATGACAGATAAAATCACTGAAAAAAAACATGAAATATTTGATGAAAATATGAAGCCAAATGAAGAAAAAATGCTAATGAAATGATTGATAGAATAAGAATTGGAAAAACCGCTATGAGAAATCAGTTTGGCCAAATTGTCCTACCCAGTATTTTTGGCTGGCCAAATTGTCCTAGGCCGAATTGTCCTAGGCCAAATCGTCCGGGCCAAATCGTCCGCTGGCCAAATCGTCCGCCCACCTATTTATATATACATAAATATCTGCAGATAAAAAGTCTGATATTTAAAAAAAAAAAAAAAACCCATAGACTGTGGGAACTCATTAGAATCGCCTCGGTAAGTAACGAGTACCCAACATGTATGACTAGGAGCAGACATAACGAAAATACAGTGAAATTCCGCAATTCAGACCACCTAAAATTATGACTAAATCTGCTTTAAAAAGCTTATTTTGAAGGCTGCACTTTATCTTTCTTCGTGTTTTCTGCACTAATTATCCTCTGGTCAGGGTCCACCTTTAAGACTGTTCAAAAATGTTCTTAAAGACCACTTTTGAACAGTCCAAAAGGTGGTCTTAATACAGGATTTTACTGTATTGTGAACGCCTTTAACCCCAGTTCTACTATATAAAAGTGAGTTTTGTTGTTTCCAGTTTCCCCGTGTCGCGGGTCGTCAGCTGGTGGGGTCCCAGGGAACTAATCCATTCTGGCACTACACCTTAGCCGTTCCGTGCTACCCCCATTCCATGTTGCCGGTGAATGGGGAGACCACCGCTCGGCTCCAGCCCCGTCCGTCCGTGTCTATCGTAAGTCCGCTGCAGTCGGTCCATTTTGTCTTCTACTCGACGTTATAATTTTTTGCTTGTCAATATGCCGAACCGTGTCAGAGCAGGAAAGGGTCAATTTTGATATTGGTATTTTTGTTTTTTATTTTTTTTTATTTGATTTTTGTATATTTATGTAACGTATGTACATTTTTACATTGTTTGGTCTGTTTCCCCATCTTGTTGAGTGGTCTATTTTTTAAGTATATATGCGGGCGGATGTGCTTACCCCGCCACGGACCTGTTTTGTTTGTTTTTCTTGTGCCTTAAAGGTGGCGTTGTCCGTTTTAGGGCAAGCCCACCCGCTCACAGTTGCTGGGGAGGACAGTTTTTGTACCTGCAAGATTAAGCTAGTGGTTTATATTTTGTGTCGTTTTTTTTTTTGTTTTTTTTTTTTTTTGTTTATCTGTACATACAATATGTAACATAATAACATGAAGTGCCGGCCTACGCCGTCTCGGGCTTGAACTCGTATTTATTGTGTTAATGAGTGACGTCTATCGCGGAGGATGTGCATATTAGGTCAATCCCCCTTTATGCATTTGCCGTTTTAAGTTAAGAAAAAGTGATGCCTTCCTCGACGTAGGATGCCGCACTCTGCGGGACCATAAGTGGGTCAGTCGCCATGTTTGCATATCATTAACGCATCCTACGTGAAGGAAGGCACCATAGGATGAAAGCGTATTCCTGCCTAGCCATTTGGAGGCCCGAGACAACGTTAGCCGATCTCCTTTGTGTTGTTGTCCTTTTTGGGACAAGCCCATCCGCCCACAGTTGCTGGGAAGGACAATTTTTGTACCTGCAAGGTTGTGCTTGAAGATTATATTTGTGTTTTGTTTCTTCTGTACATACAACATATAACATAGTAACATGGTGTGTTGGCTTCCGCCGTCTCGGGCCCAAATTCGTATTTATTTTAGTTAGTGGGTGACCTCTATCGCGGAGGATGTGGAAAGTAGGTCAGTCCCCTTTCATGCTTTTTCGTTTGAAGTTAAGAAAAGGCGATGCCCTCCTCGACGCAGGATGTCGTATTCTGTGGGACCGTAGGAGAGTCATTTTGTGTCGCCACGTTTGCATATCACTATCGCATCCTACGTGTAGGAAGGCATCATAGTAGAAATAAAAGTATTCTTGCCTAGCCGTTTGGGGACCCGAGACAACGTTTGCCAATCTCTTTAGTCAAAGTGGTTAGTGCAAATTGTTATATAATCATGAAGGTCGCATACAAGCGTCCGCCTGCGCACGTGCGCAGTCGAGCGCTCCTATGCGATCTTGTTTTTAATGTTTCATATTTACACAAATAAAAATGTTTGAAATCGCTTTTTGAGAAAACTCTTCTTCTTCTTCTTCTAACTCCAGGTTTTTGATCTCTCTTTTCTATACTATCCTCTCTACTGTATTCCTATCCTACAACTATCGCTATATCTACCTATCTAGTGTGGTTGTATGTTGGTTTAGTTTCGCGTGGGTGGTTGTGTGTGTTAAAAGCCTTCCTTCAGGTCGCGCTAAGTCATGCCCTAGTTAATTAGTTAATTGCCCTTGTCTGTATTGGCTGTATTGATATGTGGCCATCTTGACCGTCTGTCTTTATTACGGTCATGGCGCAATTTGCTGTTTTTGGTGATTTTTATGTTATGCGACAAGGGCAGTACGGAGGGCTGTATGATATACCGGGTGAGATGCGGTTTTTCAGTCGTGGTGGTATGCAGAAGGCCCTTTTGAGGGCCCCCAGGTCATTCCGTTTGGGTAACCTTATAATGTACATCCTTTATGGAAAGCGAAAGTTGCGAAAAAATAAAGAAAAAGATGTGATAAGGCGTCTTGTTTCTTATTTCTGCCCCACTTTTCTGTATGCGTTCCTGAAGGAGAGGCTTTGTTTGCTTGTGTGCTGTTGTGCCGTTCTCCTTTGGGTTGTGTGGCTCTCGATCAGCCAGGATTTTGACGCAACGCTGCTCAGTGCCAAAGTCCTAATACCGCAAACCCCAGCGTTACATCTCGTCCTGATTTCCCGTTTGCCTCACCCCCTCAGGAGGGGCTGGGCGACGGATTTTCCTTGTGGTGGGTCCATGCCCAGTCCCGGCGTGCTTTCGTGTGGTCCTCTTTCGGGCTGTGTGGCTCCCGATCAGCTAGGGCTTTGGTGCAGCGTTCATAAGTGCAAAGCCAGTGGGCCGCAACCACAACGCTACACCTTGTCTTAACTTCTCGCTTGGCACACCCCCTCTGGAGAGTGGGTCGGGGCCATGGATTTTCCTTGTGGTGAGTCCATGCCCCGTTCTGCTATGGTCTTCTCACAGTGATCCAGGGATCGCTGTCACCGATAGGCACTCCTTAGTGCAAAGCCGAGGCCGCAATCACAGCGCCTATCGTTGACTTTGTTCCCCTTTTCGCTGTGAGACGGCCGCCCTTTGATCACTACGGCCCTTTTTGGTTGGTAGCGTCTAAGGTGCGGTTCGAATATTTATTTTTACTGTTCTGAACTCGGGTCTCTAGAGATTTTGGTTTAAAGTATGTATTCTCGTACGGGGTGTGTTTTACGGTACAATGCGATTAATTTTAGTCTGCGCCCTTAGTTTTCCCCTATATTTTGTCCAGGTAGTTTGTTTTCTCAAAGAATTTGAAGACCGCGTCCCTCATTTCCTGTGAATTTAGATTGAGCAGAGAAACCGCGTTTATCTCCCCTCGGTATCCTAATGTTGTCAGTTCTCCCTTTAGTTCCCTTCTGGCGGGGCCGTGTGCGGGGCACTCTGCGAGGTAGTGTTGAACACACTCCACCCCGCCACAGTGCCCGCATAATGGATCGGCCTCGCTATAGAAGATGTTGTGTGCATTTAGTCCGTTGACCCCGAGTCTTAGTCGTGTATATATGCTATAAAAGTGAGGTTTAAGAGGGTCAAATTTATAGGTGTGCGGAAATTTTTTTCCTGTGACTTTTTACCTACAACCAAATTATATTGGTATGTTTTGGTAATACATGCAAAAACATGTACAGTGAAACTTCGCTAGCTCGAACATCAATTGCTCGTTTACCATGGCTGATTCGAACACATTCTGCACCCTAAGAAATCCTTTCCATAGATTGATCATGAATCATTCTCTCCCTTCCGCTTATTCAAGAAGGGCTTATTCTAATTAACACCTACTTGAAAACAACAAGGTTCAAAGGAGACATCATAATTACCAAACAAACTGCAATCATAATATTTTTCTGCTCCGCTAATTAAAGAAAAGATAATTGTCGCTATTAACCCTTTTTGTACCAAATGGAATCTCTCTTCTTTTATACAGCAGGAGTTCATTTAAATATTTAGGGGCGCCAAGTTGTGTTTTCTTCACGGATTTATTTGAAAACTGGCTGACCATTTTGCAAACATTGTGGGTCCTGATCAGACGCCACGTTCTGATCTTGGCCTGCACTGTTTGCCAATCACCCCTTGAGGGGTTTCCGGTACAAAACGTGTTAAGGCCTGGTCCCGAATTATAACTCGATATTTTCCGCTGTCTTCCGATAATTTCCGAATCAGAATTTTAGAAGAAAAAAAAAAGAATACCACTACTAACAAAATGCAAAAAGGACATAGTAATTTTCATTCTATTTAATCGAAAAAAAAAACTAAATCGTTCATAATTATCACCACTACCTTTTTTTCCCAGCAACTTTTTCCGAACATGGTATTTAAATCTCTTTTTTTTTTAAGTTTTGTTAATAAACCCTAGTAGAGAAATAGACATTTTACTATATATTTTAATCATTTCGATAGGCACCTAAAACAATCAACAAAAGGTATAGCAAATTTTTGTCCAAAAAGTATGAAAATAATATCAGCATATTCGTGAATAAATGAAGTTTCGAAATTTTCCAGCAAAAATTTTGTAATTATTTACAAATTTATTTTATGAAATAAAAACTAAAGTGTCGTTATATATTTCTTTACATTTCGCCGCCAATATTATTACAGGTAAATCGGATACGGCGGTCGCCCAAAGTTGGATACGCGGTTTACCAGTACTAGTGTGCGGACCGGAATCAGCTCTGCGTGGAAGCATCGTGTAGCCCATATATTTCTTCAAGCCCGTATGGGCGGGGGCCATGAATGTATGATAAAAGTTCAAATATATGTCATAGGGTATAGGTATATAGCACACTTGTACTGCCTTGCGGGAGTGTTGGCCTGTCGATCTGGTGGACCGGGTTCGATCCCCGGCCGGGTAAAGGTGATTAGCATTTGTGTTCACGTAATGTAGTCCAGATTTTCTACGAACTGCTTACTCGAGACACTTTGAACCCCTATGGTGTCCCTTCCATGAAATGTAGCAGAATCGCATCCCTATTTCCGTGCTGCTAGTGTATCTACATACTCGAAATTTATAACAGTTTCCAGAAATATCCAGCCAGCAAAGAATTTCAGGGGCAGCGTCGGGTCGACAGCGATACGACGTGGTAACGTCGTTTCGCTGTCGGCCCGCTATCGCGTGCTAGCCGGGTAGCAAGGGGCTGGCTATCGGAGAATAAACTTTGAAATTTAAACATGTGATAAATCTTGATTTCCGTTCCCGTAAGGCACATTCACTTCACCCCCCCCCCCCTCCCCCAAAGTGCACCTTACCCGTGAAGTGACATAACCACACCTGTATTTTAATATAGCTGGGGTATATCTGCTACTGTGTTCGTAGAAAACAAAAGGCTGAGTATGTTAAAAAAAAAAAAAAAAAAAAAGAAATACGGTGTAATCGAAATAAGCCGGACTTTCTGCTTAAACTCGAGACCCCTTCGAGGGAATGTCACAGAGTGCTTTGCGTGGTAAAATGGGTGGGATTAGCCTGCATGTTTGCGATTGAACGCATTGCTTTGTTTGAATTGAAGTTTAACTTCCCTGTCAACACACTTTACTTTTCTTTTTTACTGCCATACGCCCTCGTGGACATTTTAGGCATGTGCGCCGTGCTTATAGACGTTGCTTCCAATATTTGTGTGACTTCACCCAATATTACGATGAAATGACATCTTAAGCCTGTCGTCCATGAAGCCAAATGGGCTTATATGCATTTGTTGGTCTGACGCGCCATTTCTGCTGGACAGGCTCAGTCCGTCTAAGTGGTTTACCAGTACTCATGTGAGGTCAGTTTAAGCTCTGCGTGGAAGCACCATGAAAAAAAATCTCCAAGCCGGAATAGGCGTGCTGGTGTGTGTGTGTGGAGGGGGTAATGAACTGATGCATTGGTCGAGGATCGTAAGTGATTACATTATAAAGGTTCTCTTTGGAAATATTTGTGGGCCCTGAAAAGGGCCATTTGTGGATGGAGTGAAGTCCTACTCCGACTGTAGGAAAGCTCGCTTGATGCCCTTCCGATACTCCTTTACACCTCGCTTCTCTGAGAGATGGACCAAATCCCTGCTGTACAATGGCGATGGACCCGCATTCACAAGAGGGGTGGGCCGGAATGCACTGGCGATAAAGAAGTGTATGAACCACCGACCAAGACGTCTCTGGAGAGCTCGATTGATGGTCTTCCTCTTTTCATCGTACACCGCCACTGTCAGGTCCGGATCACGAGATCTCGAAACATCTCCTCTTGGTAAAATTTCGCCCACAAAAACCCGTCGTACACCTGCCTCCAACAGTTCATCCCGCATGCTAATTATGTCAGCTACTAAGTCCCCTCAGGTGTTTTGGTATCGATGGAGTTTCCACCAACGTGCAAGAAGGCCTGTGTTGGAGATGAGTTTTTCAGTTCTGTCCATTTATGATGTTTCTTGGCAGCAGAGAGAGTCAAACCAGGAACTCCGAAGTACCTAACATCAACGCCCAGGGCGTGGATGTCTGGGCGTTGATGTTCAAGCGAGCTTGTCCCATCCTGTGAACATAAGAGTCACCAAATACTGCAAGTTTCTCCATTCTGTCAGTATGTCACTCATGTGAGGCGACTAAACGGGAATTACGACTAAGTCGGAAAAACTAAAGACTATCTCGGAAAACTTCTATCAGGCGCTTAAATAGGAAATACGACTATATGAGAAAATACATGTACATGAGAAAACAATGCCTAGGTAGGCAAGATTGCGCTCATTCCGGGTGGTATCACGAAAGAGGTAGTGAATTTTTCGTTACTGCTACCCATTTACACGTGGGTGGAGAGGGGCGGTGTCATTAATTGTCTCGCCCAAGGACACATCTCGCCATCGGTGGCCCGATTTGAACTGACAATTGCAACCTCTCGATCATATTAAAGTCGAACGCGGTAACTTTTCTGTTATATGCTCAAAACAGAGATTGTGGGAACTCTTCGAGGCGATTCTAACGAGTACCAAAATATATGTTTTTAACAGATATAAGAAAATAATTTATACCGCAACCAGGCATTCTAGTAACCTAATAAAGGGGGTCGAATAACTGCACGCTATTATCGGTAGTGACCAATAATTAGAGATTATCACATGGGATTTTGGTTATCGCCCGATGTATCAACCCGAGACCCCATTATCTGCCCGAAGGCTTTAGCCCGAGGGCAGATAATGGTCGAGGGTTGATACAGAGGGCGATAACCAAAACCCCATGTTATAATTTGTTTATCACATATTCAGATCCTATTCTTACTGTGTTTGACGTTCATAAATTGAAAAAAAAAGTGATAAAAAGCGTGATTCAAGCAAAAAAGCGCGTAACGTCACGCCTAACTATTCGCGTTACATCATGTAATTGGCAACGTCACAATAACGTCATGAGTGGGCTGATAACCGCTGTCCGTTCAAAATACACTGTTTCCGGTTATCAGACCGGGCGGACTGATAACCGGAAATGGAAACAAGCATTATCACACATGCAAAACATGGGTTATCGTGTTAAATATAGTACTGAATATGTGATTATACCTTCTACTGACCAAAAATACGTCTAGTGACCGTTTATAGACCGGATCTACTTTTCAGGTCACTAATTTGCAAATGTAAACAATAACATGCAACCTTTTATATACGAAAAAACAACCAAATAGCAAGTTATAAACTTTGCAATATTTATTTAAACAATTTTTCAGAAATGCAAGCTACATTCTTACCTTCTCGGGCTTTCCTGGTTTGAATGGTCCGTTGGAATAATTGCGCATTGCTACTGTGGTTGCGTCTCAACCTCGAAAATAATTTCTAAAGCTAAAATAAACTATTTATTTGCAGATTTTCATACAGAATTTAAAGCGCTGAGAAACATTTATTCGAGCGTCCATGTTGTTTCCAACGTCTGCGTGGCGCGGTGACGTCAGAAACGTAGCACTATTTGACGTCACGTTATACAACGTGTGCGCGCCATAGCACTGGATGTCGTTTAACATGCAGCGCTGTCTGCTATCTTATTTGCTTAAATTTGCTTAATTATTGCGAAATCTCTTGATTGTTTTGAGTTGCGGTATAAACTAAATACATGATTAGTGTCTTTAATAATAAAATATAATCGTGTTTCTGTGATTTGAAAATCGGTTCAAAAACAAAACATTTTATGCTTAAAGTTGAGTTTCTGAAAAGAAAATCTGGCTACGATTCTTAAATAAAATAATCTTTGATGATAAAACTGTCAATTCTGACAACGATATTTTATGGGAATGTAAGTCCTTTTGTGCCATTTGATGCCAATACATGTACCAGAGATGTGAGAATTGGATTAAACATATTTATTTCAATAGAATAATGTTTTACGAATCAACATATAGGCATGATACTATATATAACAGAACAGAACAATCTCTCGTGTCACATACATAGCATAGAATACCAGGTTTTTCCTTGCCACATGTTATGACAATTTAAGCTAAGTGTTGTCAAATTTATATAGTCTACCCGTAAATTAACCATTTTTTTTGTTAATTTGATACTCAGAAGTTATTACACCTTAAGTTCGATTCTGATGGCACTTTATATAATCCGTTTTGGATAAGTGGAATGATATATGATAAATGAGTTTTTTAATGTATTTCCAAAGTATTCCTGATAATTAATGTAAAACAAAAATCGGGAAGTACTGCAACGGAAGTTCAGGTTTAATTCCGGGTTCTCCTGATATCGTCCACCTCTGATTAACGGCGGACTCAAAATAAGTGGAATAATCTTGAAAGAACCGTAAAACTAAATATAAAAAAGAAACTTATGGACCTTTTCATTTCATTTATAAACCGTGGGCAAGGCTACATCAAAACCTATTTTTTCTTTTGCTTGAAAGGCAGCTCGAGCCTCAGAGTGGGCTGGCCAATTATACTAAATTCTATCTTCTTGCCCGTAAGATAATGACTTTGCAGTAGCAGAGAAATAGCATGTTCTGCACTCCAACTCCTTTGGTCTAAGATACACCTTACATGACATGATAGTAAAAACAGCAACAACAGCAACAATAGCAACGCCCCAACCCTTCAAACTATCCAGTAATAATTAATACTTTGAGCAAAATAACGAGTACAGACTTATTAGTTCCACAAACTTCCCACCTGCATGTCAATTAAATGATATAGTGTACATGAGACAGAAAGCAGAAGGCTTATCTGGTGAATGACATACATATCGCTGCTTTCTTCTCTGCTACTTTCTGCGTTCTGGCATGTCGCGAGGAACGGGAACATTGTTGGTCTCACAAGACATTACAGCGAGGAACGGGATATGAGATAGTCTAACAATGACACAACATAGAGGAACGGGAGTTTAGGTGGCCAAGCAATGACACTAAAAAGGGGAAAAGGTCTAAAGGTGGTCTGACTATGACACTACAGAAGGGAAAGGGACATAAGATGGTCTGGAATGACACTACTTGGAGGAACGGACATTAAATGGTCTGACAATGACACTACAGACAGTAACGGGACTTTAGATGGCCTGACAATGACAATACGTGGAGGAACGGGACATCAGATGGTCTGACAATGACACTACAGAGAAAAACGGGACATTAGATGGTCTGACAATGACATTACATGGAGGAACGGGACATTAGATGGTCTGACAATGATACTACATGGAGAAACGAGATATTAGATGGTCTGACAATGACTTTACATGGAGGAACGGGACATTAGATGGTCTGACAATGACACTACATAGAGGAACGGGATATTAGATGGTCTGACAATGACACTACAGAGAGAAACGGGACATAAGATGGTCTGACAATGACACTACAGAGAGGAACGGGACGTTAGATGGTCTGACAATGACACTACGGAGAGGAACGGGATATAAGATGGTCTGACAATGACACTACAGAGAGTAACGGGATATTAGATGGTCTGACAATGACACTACAGACAGGAACGGGAGATCAGATGGTCTGACAATGACACTACATGGAGGAACGGGACATTAGATGGTCTGACAATGACACTACATGGAGAAACGGGATATTAGATGGTCTGACAATGACACTACAGAGAGGAACGGGACATTGGGTGGTCTGACAATGACATTACTTGAAGGAACGGGATATTAGATGGTCTAGCAATGACACTACAGAAAGGAACGGGATATTATATGATCTGACAATGACACTACAGAGAGGAACGGGTTATAAGATGGTCTGACAATGACACTACATGGAGGAACGGGATATTAGATGGTCTGACAATGACACTACAGATAGGAACGGGACATCAGATGGTCTGACAATGACACTTCATGGAGGAACGAGATATTAGATGGTATGACAATGACACTACAGAGAGGCACGGGATATTAGATGGTCTGACAATGACACTACTTGGAAGAACGGGGTATTAGATGGTCTGACAATGACACTACAGAGAGGAACGGGAGATTTGATGGTCTGACAATGACATTACTTGGAGGAACGGGATATTAGATGATCTGACAATGACACTACAGAGAGGAACGGGACATTAGATGGTCTGACAATGACACCACAGAGACGAACGGGACATTAGATGGTCTGACAATGACACTACATAGATAAACGGGACATTAGATGGTCTGACAATGACACTACATGGAGGAACGGGACATTAGATGGTCTGACAATGACACTACATGGACGAACGGGACATTAGATGGTCTGACAATGACACTACATGGAGGAACGGGATATTAGATGGTCTGACAATGACACTAGAGATAGGAACGGGACATCAGATGGTCTGACAATGACACTACATGGAGGAACGGGACATTAGATGGTCTGACAATGACACTACATGGAGGAACGGGATATTAGATGGTCTGACAATGACACTACAGAGAGGAATGGGACATTGGATGGTCTGACAATGACATTACTTGGAGGAACGGGATATTAGATGGTCTAGCAATGACACTACAGAAAGGAACGGGATATTATATGATCTGACAATGACACTACAGAGAAGAACGGGATATTAGATGGTCTAACAATGACACTACATGGAAAAACGGGATATTAGATGGTCTGACAATGACACTACAGATAGGAACGGGACATCAGATGGCTTGACAATGACACTTCATGGAGGAACGAGATATTAGATGGTATGACAATGATACTACAGAGAGGCACGGGATATCAGATGGTCTGACAATGACACTACTTGGAAGAACGGGGTATTAGATGGTGTGACAATGACACTACAGAGAGGAACGGGAGATTTGATGGTCTGACAATGACATTACTTTGAGGAACGGGATATTAGATGGTATGACAATGTCACTACAGAGAGGAACGGGACATTAGATGGTCTGACAATGACACTTCAAAGAGGAACGGGACATTAGATGGTCTGACAATGACACTACAGAGATAAACGGGACATTAGATGGTCTGACAATGACACTACATGGAGGAACGGGACATAAGATGGTCTGACAATGACACTACATGGACGAACGGGACATTAGATGGTCTGACAATGACACTACAGAGAGGAACGGGATATTAGATGGTCTGACAATGACACTACATGGAGGAACGGGACATTAGATTGTCTGACAATGACACTACATGGAGAAACGGGATATTAGATGGTCTGACAATGACACTGCAGAGAGGAACGGGACATTGGGTGGTCTGACAATGACATTACTTGGAGGAACGGGATATTAGATGGTCTAGCAATGACACTACAGAAAGGAACGGGATATTATATGATCTGACAATGACACTACAGAGAGGAACGGAATATTAGATGGTCTGACAATGACACTACATGGAGGAACGGGATATTAGATGGCCTGACAATGACAATACGTGGAGGAACGGGACATCAGATGGTCTGACAATGACACTACAGAGAAAAACGGGACATTATATGGTCTGACAATGACATTACATGGAGGAACGGGACATTAGATGGTCTGACAATGATACTACATGGAGAAACGAGATATTAGATGGTCTGACAATGACACTACATGGGGGAACGGGACATTAGATGGTCTGACAATGACACTACAGAGAGAAACGGGACATAAGATGGTCTGACAATGACACTACAGAGAAGACCGTGACGTTAGATGGTCTGACAATGACACTACGGAGAGGAACGGGATATTAGGTGGTCTGACAATGACACTACAGAGAGTAACGGGATATTAGATGGTCTGACAATGACACTACAGACAGGAACGGGAGATCAGATGGTCTGACAATGACACTACATGGAGGAACGGGACATTAGATGGTCTGACAATGACACTACATGGAGAAACGGGATATTAGATGGTCTGACAATGACACTACAGAGAGGAACGGGACATTGGATGGTCTGACAATGACATTACTTGGAGGAACGGGATATTAGATGGTCTAGCAATGACACTACATAAAGGAACGGGATATTATACGATCTGACAATGACACTACAGAGAGGAACGGGATATTAGATGGACTGACAATGACACTACATGGAGGAACGGGATATTAGATGGTCTGAAAATGACACTACAGATAGGAACGGGACATCAGATGGTCTGACAATGACACTTCATGGAGGAACGAGATATTAGATGGTATGACAATGACACTACAGAGAGGCACGGGATATTAGATGGTCTGACAATGACACTACTTGGACGAACGGGGTATTAGATGGTCTGACAATGACACTACAGAGAGGAACGGAGATTTGATGGTCTGACAATGACATTACTTGGAGGAACGGGATATAAGATGGTCTGACAATGACACTACAGAGAGGAACGGGACATTAGATGGACTGACAATGACACCACAGAGAGGAACGGGACATTAGATGGTCTGACAATGACACTACAGAGATAAACGGGACATTAGATGGTCTGACAATGACCTTACATGGAGGAACGGGACATAAGATGGGCTGACAATGACACTACATGGACGAACGGGACATTAGATGGTCTGACAATGACACTACATGGAGGAACGGGATATTAGATGGTCTGACAATGACACTACAGATAGGAACGGGACATCAGATGGTCTGACAATGACACTACATGGAGGAACGGGACATTAGATGGTCTGACAATGACACTACATGGAGGAACGGGATATTAGATGGTCTGACAATGACACTACAGAGAGGAATGGGACATTGGATGGTCTGACAATGACATTACTTGGAGGAACGGGATATTAGATGGTCTAGCAATGACACTACAGAAAGGAACGGGATATTATATGATCTGACAATGACACTACAGAGAAGAACGGGATATTAGATGGTCTGACAATGACACTACATGGAAAACGGGATATTAGATGGTCTGACAATGACACTACAGATAGGAACGGGACATCAGATGGTCTGACAATGACACTTCATGGAGGAACGAGATATTAGATGGTATGACAATGACACTACAGAGAGGCACGGGATATAAGATGGTCTGACAATGACACTACTTGGAAGAACGGGGTATTAGATGGTGTGACAATGATACTACAGAGAGGAACGGGAGATTTGATGGTCTGACAATGACATTACTTGGAGGAACGGGATATTAGATGGTATGACAATGACACTAAAGAGAGGAACGGGACATTAGATGGTCTGACAATGACACTACAGAGAGGAACGGGACATAAGATGGTCTGACAATGACACTACAGAGATAAACGGGACATTAGATGGTCTGACAATGACACTACATGGAGGAACGGGACATAAGATGGTCTGACAATGACACTACAAGGACGAACGGGACATTAGATGGTCTGACAATGACACCACAGAGAGGAACGGGATATTAGATGGTCGGACAATGACACTACATGGAGGAGCGGGACATTAGATGGTCTGACAATGACACTACATGGAGAAACGGGATATAAGCTGGTCTGACAATGACACTGCAGAGAGGAACGGGACATTGGTTGGTCTGACAATGACATTACTTGGAGGAACGGGATATTAGATGGTCTAGCAATGACACTACAGAAAGGAACGGGATATTATATGATCTGACAATGACACTACAGAGAGGAACGGGATATTAGATGGTCTGACAATGACACTACATGGAGGAACGGGATATTAGATGGCCTGACAATGACAATACGTGGAGGAACGGGACATCAGATGGTCTGACAATGACACTACAGAGAAAAACGGGACATTATATAGTCTGACAATGACATTACATGGAGGAACGGGACATTAGATGGTCTGACAATGATACTACATGGAGAAACGAGATATTAGATGGTCTGACAATGACACTACATGGGGGAACGGGACATTAGATGGTCTGAAAATGACACTACATAGAGGAACGGGATATTAGATGGTCTGACAATGACACTACAGAGAGAAACGGGACATAAGATGGTCTGACAATGACACTACAGAGAGGAACGGGACATTAGATGGTCTGACAATGACACTACGGAGAGGAACTGGATATTAGATGGTCTGACAATGACACTACAGAGAGTAACGGGATATTAGATGGTCTGACAATGACACTACAGACAGGAACGGGAGATCAGATGGTCTGACAATGACACTACATGGAGGAACGGGACATTAGATGGTCTGACAATGACACTACATGGAGAAACGGGATATTAGATGGTCTGACAATGACACTACAGAGTGGAACGGGACATTGGGTGGTCTGACAATGACATTAATTGGAGGAACGGGATATTAGATGGTCTAGCAATGACCCTACAGAAAGGAACGGGATATTATATGATCTGACAATGACACTACAGAGAGGATCGGGAATATAAATGGTCTGACAATGACACTACATGGAGGAACGGGATATGAGATGGTCTGACAATGACACTACAGAGAGAAACGGGGCATAAGATGGTCTGACAATGACACTTCATGGAGGAACGAGATATTAGATGGTATGACAATGACACTACAGAGTCGCACGGGATATTAGATGGTCTGACAATGACACTACTTGGAAGAACGGGGTATTAGATGGTCTGACAATGACACTACAGAGAGGAACGGGAAATTTGATTGTCTGACAATGACATTACTTGGAGGAACGGGATATTAGATGGTCTGACAATGACACTACAGAGAGGAACGGGACATTAGATGGTCTGACAATGACACCACAGAGAGGAACGGGACATTAGATGGTCTGACAATGACACTACAGAGATAAACGGGACATTAGATGGTCTGACAAAGACACTACATGGAGGAACGGGACATTAGATGGTCTGACAATGACACTACATGGACGAACGGGACATTAGATGGTCTGACAATGACACTACATGGAGAAACGGGATATTAGATGGTCTGACAATGACACTGCAGAGAGGAACGGGACATTTGGTGGTCTTACAATGACATTACTTGGAGGAACGGGATATTAGATGGTCTAGCAATGACACTACAGAAAGGAACGGGATATTATATGATCTGACAATGACACTACAGAGAGGAACGGGATATTATATGGTCTGACAATGACACTATATGGAGGAACGGGATATTAGATGGCCTGACAATGACAATACGTGGAGGAACGGGACATCAGATGGTCTGACAATGACACTACAGAGAAAAACGGGACATTATATGGTCTGACAATTACATTACATGGAGGAACGGGACATTAGATGGTCTGGCAATGATACTACATGGAGAAACGAGATATTAAACGGTCTGACAATGACAATACATGGAGGAACGGGACATTAGATGGTCGGACAATGACACTACATAGAGGAACGGGATATTAGATGGTCTGACAATGACACTACAGAGAGAAACGGGACAAAAGATGGTCTGACAATGACACTACAGAGAGGAACGGGACGTTAGATGGTCTGACAATGACACTACGGAGAGGAACGGGATATTAGATGGTCTGACAATGACACTTCAGAGAGTAACGGGATATTAGATGGTCTGACAATGACACTACAGACAGGAACGGGAGATCAGATGGTCTGACAATGACACTACATGGAGAAACGGGACATTAGATGGTCTGACAATGACACTACATGGAGAAACGGGATATTAGATGGTCTGACAATGACACTACAGAGAGGAACGGGACATTGGGTGGTCTGACAATGACATTACTTGGAGGAACGGGATAGTAGATGGTCTAGCAATGACACTACAGAAAGGAACGGGATATTATATGATCTGACAATGACACTACAGAGAGGAACGGGATATTAGATGGTCTGACAATGACACTACATGGACGAACGGGACATTAGATGGTCTGACAATGACACTGCATGGAGGAACGGGATATTAGATGGTCTGACAATGAAACTACAGATAGGAACGGGACACCAGATGGTCTGACAATGACACTACATGGAGGAACGGGAAATTAGATGGTCTGACAATGACACTACATGGAGGGAAGGGATATAAGATGGTCTGACAATGACACTACAGAGAGGAACGGGACATTGGATGGTCTGACAATGACATTACTTGGAGGAACGGGATATTAGATGGTCTAGCAATGACACTACAGAAAGGAACGGGATATTATATGATCTGACAATGACACTACAGAGAAGAACGGGATATTAGATTGTCTGACAATGACACTACATGGAGGAACGGGATATTAGATGGTCTGACAATGACACTACAGATAGGAACGGGACATCAGATGGTCTGACAATGACACTTCATGGAGGAACGAGATATCAGATGTTATGACAATGACACTACAGAGAGGCACGGGATATTAGATCGTCTGACAATGACACTACTTGGAAGAACGGGGTATTAGATGGTGTGACAATGACACTACAGAGAGGAACGGGAGATTTGATGGTCTGACAATGACATTACTTGGAGGAACGGGATATTAGATGGTATGACAATGACACTACAGAGAGGAACGGGACATTAGATGGTCTGACAATGACACTTCAGAGAGGAACGGGACATTAGATGGTCTGACAATGACACTACAGAGATAAACGGGACATTAGATGGTCTGACAATGACCTTACATGGAGGAACGGGACATAAGATGGTCTGACAATGACACTACATGGACGAACGGGACATTAGATGGTCTGACAATGACACTACAGAGAGGAACGGGATATTAGATGGTCTGACAATGACACTACATGGAGGAACGGGACATTAGATGGTCTGACAATGACACTACAGAGAGGAACGGGATATAAGATGGTCTGACAATGACACTGCATGGAGAAACGGGATATTAGATGGTCTGACAATGACACTGCAGAGAGGAACGGGACATTGGGTGGTCTGACAATGACATTACTCGGAGGAACGGGATATTAGATGGTCTAGCAATGACACTACAGAAAGGAACGGGATATTATATGATCTGACAATGACACTACAGAGAGGAACGGGATATAAGATGGTCTGACAATGACAGTACATGGAGAAACGGGATATTAGATGGCCTGACAATGACAATACGTGGAGGAACGGGACATCAGATGGTCTGACAATGACACTACATGGAGGGAAGGGATATAAGATGGTCTGACAATGACATTACATGGAGGAACGGGACATTAGATGGTCTGACAATGATACTACATGGAGAAACGAGATATTAGATGGTCTGACAATGACACTACATGGAGGAACGGGACATTAGATGGTCTGACAATGACACTACATAGAGGAACGGGATATTAGATGGTCTGACAATGACACTACAGAGAGAAACGGGACATAAGATGGTCTGACAATGACACTACAGACAGGAACGGGACGTTAGATGGTCTGACAATGACACTACGGAGAGGAACGGGATATTAGATGGTCTGACAATGACACTACAGAGAGTAACGGGATATTTGATGGTCTGACAATGACACTACAGACAGGAACGGGAGATCAGATGGTCTGACAATGACACTACATGGAGGAACGGGACATTAGATGGTCTGACAATGACACTACATGGAGAAACGGGATATTAGATGGTCTGACAATGACACTACACAGAGGAACGGGACATTGGGTGGTCTGACAATGACATTACTTGGAGGAACGGGATATTAGATGGTCTAGCAATGACACTACAGAAAGGAACGGGATATTATATGATCTGACAATGACACTACAGAGAGGAACGGGATATTAGATGGTCTGACAATGACACTACATGGAGGAACGGGGTATTAGATGGTCTGACAATGACACTACAGATAGGAACGGGACATCAGATGGTCTGACAATGACACTTCATGGAGGAACGAGATATTAGATGGTATGACAATGACACTATAGAGAGGCACGGGATATTAGATGGTCTGACAATGACACTACTGCGAAGAACAGGGTATTAGATGGTCTGACAATGACACTACAGAGAGGAACGGGAGATTTGATGGTCTGACAATGACATTACTTGGAGGAACGGGATATTAGATGGTCTGACAATGACACTACAGAGAGGAACGGGACATTAGATGGTCTGACAATGACACCACAGAGAGGAACTGGACATTATATGGTCTGACAATGACACTACAGAGATAAACGGGACATTAGATGGTCTGACAATGACACTTCATGGAGGAACGGGACATAAGATGGTCTGACAATGACACTACATTGACGAACGGGACATTAGATGGTCTGACAATGACACTACATGGAGGAACGGGATATTAGATGGTCTGACAATGACACTACAGATAGGAACGGGACATCAGATGGTCTGACAATGACACTACATGGAGGAACGGGACATTAGATGGTCTGACAATGACACTACATGGAGGAACGGGATATTAGATGGTCTGACAATGACACTACAGAGAGGAACGGGACATTGGATGGTCTGACAATGACATTACTTGGAGAACGGGATATTAGATGGTCTAGCAATGACACTGCAGAAAGGAACGGGATATTATATGATCTGACAATGACACTACAGAGAAGAACGGGATATTAGATGGTCTGACAATGACACTACATGGAGGAACGGGATATTAGATGGTCTGACAATGACACTACAGATAGGAACGGGACATCAGATGGTCTGACAATGACACTTCATGGAGGAACGAGATATTAGATGGTATGACAATGACACTACAGAGAGGCACGGGATATTAGATCGTCTGACAATGACACTACTTGGAAGAACGGGGTATTAGATGGTGTGACATTGACACTGCAGAGAGGAACGGGAGATTTGATGGTCTGACAATGACATTACTTGGAGGAACGGGATATTAGATGGTATGACAATGACACTACAGAGAGGAACGGGACATTAGATGGTCTGACAATGACACTATAGAGAGGAACGGGACATTAGATGGTCTGACAATGACACTACAGAGATAAACGGGACATAAGATGGTATGACAATGACACTACATGGAGGAACAGGACATAAGATGGTCTGACAATGACACTACATGGACGAACGGGACATTAGATGGTCTGACAATGACACCACAGAGAGGAACGGGATATTAGATGGTCTGACAATGACACTACATGGAGGAACGGGACATTAGATGGTCTGACCATGACACTACATGGAGAAACTGGATATTAGATGGTCTGACAATGACACTGCGGACAGGAACGGGACATTGGGTGGTCTGACAATGACATTACTTGGAGGAACGGGATATTAGATGGTCTAGCAATGACACTACAGAAAGGAACGGGATATTATATGATCTGACAATGACACTACAGAGAGGAACGGGATATTAGATGGTCTGACAATGACACTACATGGAGGAACGGGATATTAGATGGCCTGACAATGACAATACGTGGAGGAACGGGACATCAGATGGTCTGACAATGACACTACAGAGAAAAACGGGACATTATATGGTCTGACAATGACATTACATGGAGGAACGGGATATTAGATGGTCTGACAATGACACTACAGAGAGGAACGGGACATTAGATGGTCTGAAAATGACACTACACAGAGAAACGGTATATTAGGTATATTAGATGGTCTGACAATGACACTACATAGAGGAACGGGATATTAGATGGTCTGACAATGACACTACAGAGAGAAACGGGATATTAGATGGTCTGACAATGGCACTACAGAAAGAAAAGGGACATTAGATGGTCTGACAATGACACTACATGGAGGAACGAGATATTAGATGGTCTGACAATGACACTTCAAAGAGGAACGGGATATAAGATGGTCTGACAATGACACTACATTGAGGAACGGGACATTAGATGGTCTGACAATGACACTATATGGAGGAACGGGATTTTAGATGGTCTGACAATGACACTACATGGAGGAACGAGATATTAGATAGTCTGACAATGACATTACAGAGAGAAACGGGACATTAGATGGTCTGACAATGACACTACATGGAGGAACGGGATATTAGATGGTCTGACGATGACACTGCAGAGAGGAACGAGATATAAGATGGTCTGACAATGACACTTTCTTTCTTCCGATACTTCTAAACCTCATAAGAGGACAACAGAAGGGTAGGACAACAGAAGGGTGACCACCTCAAGTCCCTTTTCCATGTGTAGTGTTATCTTTTCTACGGTCATTATCTCCCTTCCGCTGATTCAAGAAGGGCAGTTGTCAGTTTCTGGCGTAATAATGTTCACTGAACTGGTTAACCGCTTACGTATAAGCCTGCCCAAGAAAGTGTGGATAGGTAACTGACCGGCTCAAAAATGACCTAAAATAGTGTTGACTGGGCCGTTAAACTCCAATACAAACAAACAAACAAACAATGTGTAGTGTTATTGACAGACCACCTATAGTCCCGTGCCTTTCTGTTGTGTCATTTTCAGACCTCCTAATGTCCCGTTACCCTCTGTAGTGTCAATGCCAGACCTGCATAGTCCCGTTTCTCAATGTAGTGTCATTGCCAGACCACCATAAGTCCAGTTCTTGTCTGTACTGCCATTGCAAGACACCTAAAGTCCTTTCTGTCTCTGTAGTGTCATTATCAGACCACCGATATAGTCCTGTTCCTCTCTGAAGTGTCATTGCCAGACCACCTGTAGTCCCGTTCCTCTCTGTAGTGTGATTGTCAGACAACCTATAGTCCTGTTCCTCGCTGAAGTGTCATTGCTGGGCCACCTATAGTCCCAATGCCCACTGTAATGGCCACTTATAGTCCATTCCTTCACCTTTATGTTTATCAAATAAATATATACCCTCGCTACATCGTTATAGGGATGCGGTAGTGTCACATCCCTCAGTTAGGGGCCAATAGGGATAAATTTTTCTTCCGGGATCGGAACGGACAACCGCCCTTCTTGAATCAGGTGAAGGGAGATCAATCTCCACGAAAGAATGTTGCCGACCCCGGCAGGTATCGAGCCCACGCTCTCATGATCACCAGTCAGACGCGCATCCGACTGAGCTATCGACCGAGGCCAGTTCATCGAAGAAAATCTTTTTGCACAGGTTGAGTTTTCCTTGTTGAATTTACATGTTTGTGAACCTCTCTCTCTCTCTCTCTCTCTCTCTCTCTCTCTCTCTCTCTCTCTCTCAGAAGCCTTTGAGGTGTAGTGGTTAAGCCTAGAGGCCTCATACACGCGCTATCCTGAGTTCGATCCCAGGCTACTACATACTTTCGGATGAGTTTTAAAACCGAGGTCCCGTTCATTATTGTACATGTTTGCATGTATGTATGTATTGAACATTATCATTAATAAATACTTTTTAAACAAACTGAGGTCCCGTCTCCGTAGGACCTTAGCTGTTGTTGGGAAAAAAACAACAACAAAAAACACTAAAACTCTCTCTCTCTCTCTCTCTCTCTCTCTCTCTCTCTCTCTCTCTCTCTCTCTCTCTCTCTCTCTCTCTCTCTCAGGTTAGGGAGTAGTGGTAATGAAAGAAGAAGTAATGTTATGGTTATAGAAGTGGTCGTAGAAGTATAAGTTGTTGTTGTTGAAGCTTTGTATTAAAAATGCCGTTGCATTTGTAGATATAAACAGATCTGCAAGAGTTATCGTTTAGAAATCACTGCATACAGTAAGGTGCAGACAGTAAGGACTGCATTGATACAAGTATATAAAGAAATTGATATGTTTCCTGCGATTTTCAGCTCCTTATTTTCTGGAAACCCTTGTGTTTATCGAGTAGATTGGTATCCTGACAACATCCCCCGGTTAGGGGCCAAATGATGGTAATTTGTCATACGCGAAGTCGCGAACAATAACATCGGGATTTTGTCTCATGCTGAATTTTCTGTATGTTTTCTCTGATACTCAGCCCCTTATTTTCTTCAAACCTTTATGTTTATCGAATAGACAGGTACCCTGGCTACATCGAAATAGGGGTGTGGTTCTGTCACATCCCCTGATTAAGGGCCTTTGTGGGGTTGGGTAAAAATGTCTTACGGGAACGGTAAATTCAAGATTTTGTCACAAGATGAATTTTCAAATTGTCTTCTCAAAGACTCAGCCCCTTATTTTATGCAAACCTTCATGTTTATCGAATAGATAGCTACCCTGGCTACATCGTTATAGGGGTGCGGTTGTGTCACATCCCCCGGTTAGGGGCCAATAGGGAGTTGATATGTCTTACGGGAACGGTGAAATCGAGATTTTATCACATGTTTAATTTTCAATATCTTTTAATCGATACTCATCCCCTTATTTTCTGGAAACCTTTATGTTTATCAAATAGATAGATACCCTGGCTACATCGTTATATGGGTGCGGTTGTGTCGCATCCCCCAGTTAGGGGCCAATATGGAGCTGATATGTCTTACGGGAACGGTAAAATCTAGACTTTATCACAAGTTGAATTTTCTATATCTTTTAATCGATACTCGACCCCTTATTTTCTGGAAACCTTTATGTTTATCAAATAGATAGATACCCTGGCTACATCGTTATATGGGTGCGTTTGTGTCACATCCCCCGGTTAGGGGCCAATATGGAGCTGATATGTCTTACGGGAACGGTGAAATCGAGATTTTATCACATGTTGAATATTCAATATCTTTTAATCGATACTCAGCCCCTTATTTTCTGGAAACCTTTATATTTATCAAATAGATAGATACCCTGGCTACATCGTTATATGGGTGCGGTTGTGTCACATCCCCCGGTTAAGGGCCAATAGGGAGCTGATATGTCTTACGGGAACGGTGAAATCGAGATTTTATCACATGTTGAATTTTCAATATCTTTTAATCGATACTCAGCCCCTTATTTTCTGGAAACCTTTATGTTTATCAAATAGATAGATTACCTGGCTACATCGTTATATGGGTGCGGTTGTGTCACATCCCCCGGTTAGGGGCCAATAGGGAGCTGATATGTCTTACGGGAACGTTGAAATCTAGATTTTATCACAAGTTGAATTTTCAATATCTTTTAATCGATACTCAGCCCCTTATTTTCTGGAAACCTTTATGTTTATCAAATAGATAGATACCCTGGCTACATCGTTATAGGGGTGAGGTTGTGTCACATCCCCCGGTTAGGGGCCAATAGGGAGCTGATATGTCTTACGGGAACGGTGAAATCGAGATTTGATCACATGTTGAATATTCAATATCTTTTAATCGATACTCGACCCCTTATTTTCTGGAAACCTGAATGTTTATAAAATAGATAGATTCCCTGGCTACATCGTTATAGGGGTGCGGTTGTGTCACATCCCCCGGTTATGGGCCAATAGGGAGTTGATATGTCTTACGGGAACGGTGAAATCGAAATTTTATCACATGTTGAATTTTCAATATCTTTTAATCGATACTCAGCCCCTTATTTTCTGGAAACCTTTATGTTTATCAAATAGATAGATGCCCTAGCTACATCGTTATAGGGGTGAGGTTGTGTCACATCCCCCGGTTAGGGGCCAGTAGGTAGTTGATATGTCTTACGGGAACGGTGAAATCGAGATTTGATCACATGTTGAATATTCAATATCTTTTAATCGATACTCGACCCCTTACTTTCTGGAAACCTGAATGTTTATCAAATAGATAGATACCCTGGCTGCATCGTTAATGGGTGAGGTTGTGTCACATCCCCCGGTTAGGGGCCAATAGGGAGCTGATACGTCTTACGGGAACGGTGAAATCGAGATTTGATCACATGTTGAATATTCAATATCTTTTAATCGATACTCGACCCCTTATTTTCTGGAAACCTGAATGTTTATCAAATAGATAGATACCCTGGCTACATCGTTATAGGGGTGCGGTTGTGTCACATCCCCCGGTTATGGGCCAATAGGGAGTTGATATGTCTTACGGGAACGGTGAAATCGAAATTTTATCACATGTTGAATTTTCAATATCTTTTAATCGATACTCAGCCCCTTATTTTCTGGAAACCTTTATGTTTATCAAATAGATAGATGCCCTAGCTACATCGTTATAGGGGTGAGGTTGTGTCACATCCCTCGGTTAGGGGCCAGTAGGTAGTTGATATGTCTTACGGGAACGGTGAAATCGAGATTTGATCACATGTTTAATATTCAATATCTTTTAATCGATACTCGACCCCTTATTTTCTGGAAACCTGAATGTTTATCAAATAGATAGATACCCTGGCTACATCGTTATAGGGGTGCGGTTGTGTCACATCCCCCAGTTAGGGGCCAATAGGGAGCTGATATGTCTTACGGGAACGGTGAAATCGAGATTTTATCACATGTTGAATTTTCAATATCTTTAATCGATACTCAACCCCTTACTTTCTGGAAACCTTAATGTTTATCAAATAGATAGATACCCTGGCTACATCGTTGTAGGGCTGCGGTTGTGTCACATCCCCCGGTTAGGGGCCAATAGGGAGTTGATATGTCTTACGGGAACGGTGAAATCGAGATTTTATCACAAGTTGAATTTTCAATATCTTTTAATCGATACTCAGCCCCTTATTTTCTGGAAACCTTTCTGTTTATCAAATAGATAGATACCCTGGCTACATCGTTATAGGGGTGAGGTTGTGTCACATCCCCCGTTTGGGGGCCAATAGGGAGCTGATACGTCTTACGGGAACGGTGAAATCGAGATTTGATCACATGTTGAATATTCAATATCTTTTAATCGATACTCGACCCCTTATTTTCTGGAAACCTGAATGTTAATCAAATAGATAGATACCCTGGCTACATCGTTATAGGGGTGCGGTTGTGTCACATCCCCCGGTTATGGGCCAATAGGGAGTTGATATGTCTTACGGGAACGGTGAAATCGAAATTTTATCACATGTTGAATTTTCAATATCTTTTAATCGATACTCAGCCCCTTATTTTCTGGAAACCTTTATGTTTATCAAATAGATAGATGCCCTAGCTACATCGTTATAGGGGTGAGGTTGTGTCACATCCCCCGGTTAGGGGCCAATAGGTAGTTGATATGTTTTACGGGAACGGTGAACTCGAGATTTGATCACATGTTGAATATTCAATATCTTTTAATCGATACTCGACCCCTTATTTTCTGGAAACCTGAATGTTTATCAAATAGATAGATACCCTGGCTACATCGTTATATGGGTGCGGTTGTGTCACATCCCCCAGTTAGGGGCCAATAGGGAGCTGATATGTCTTACGGGAACGGTGAAATAAATCGAGATTTTATCACATGTTGAATTTTCAATATCTTTTAATCGATACTCAACCCCTTACTTTCTGGAAACCTTAATGTTTATCAAATAGATAGATACCCTGGCTACATCGTTGTAGGGTTGCGATTGTGTCACATCCCCCGGTTAGGGGCCAATAGGGAGTTGATATGTCTTACGGGAACGGTGAAATCGAGATTTTATCACAAGTTGAATTTTCAATATCTTTTAATCGATACTCAGCCCCTTATTTTCTGGAAACCTTTCTGTTTATCAAATAGATAGATACCCTGGCTACATCGTTATAGGGGTGAGGTTGTGTCACATCCCCCGTTTAGGGGCCAATAGGGAGCTGATACGTCTTACGGGAACGGTGAAATCGAGATTTGATCACATGTTGAATATTCAATATCTTTTAATCGATACTCGACCCCTTATTTTCTGGAAACCTGAATGTTTATCAAATAGATAGATACCCTGGCTACATCGTTATAGGGGTGCGGTTGTGTCACATCCCCCGGTTATGGGCCAATAGGGAGTTGATATGTCTTACGGGAACGGTGAAATCGAAATTTTATCACATGTTGAATTTTCAATATCTTTTAATCGATACTCAGCCCCTTATTTTCTGGAAACCTTTATGTTTATCAAATAGATAGATGCCCTAGCTACATCGTTATAGGGGTGAGGTTGTGTCACATCTCCCGGTTAGGGGCCAATAGGTAGTTGATATGTTTTACGGGAACGGTGAACTCGAGATTTGATCACATGTTGAATATTCAATATCTTTTAATCGATACTCGACCCCTTATTTTCTGGAAACCTGAATGTTTATCAAATAGATAGATACCCTGGCTACATCGTTATATGGGTGCGGTTGTGTCACATCCCCCAGTTAGGGGCCAATAGGGAGCTGATATGTCTTACGGGAACGGTGAAATAAATCGAGATTTTATCACATGTTGAATTTTCAATATCTTTTAATCGATACTCAACCCCTTATTTTCTGGAAACCTTAATGTTTATCAAATAGATAGATACCCTGGCTACATCGGTGAAGGGTGCGGTTGTGTCACATCCCCCGTTTAGGGGCCAATAGGGAGCTGATACGTCTTACGGGAACGGTGAAATCGAGATTTGATCACATGTTGAATATTCAATATCTTTTAATCGATACTCGACCCCTTATTTTCTGGAAACCTGAATGTTTATCAAATAGATAGATACCCTGGCTACATCGTTATAGGGGTGCGGTTGTGTCACATCCCCCGGTTATGGGCCAATAGGGAGTTGATATGTCTTACGGGAACGGTGAAATCGAAATTTTATCACATGTTGAATTTTCAATATCTTTTAATCGATACTCAGCCCCTTATTTTCTGGAAACCTTTATGTTTATCAAATAGATAGATGCCCTAGCTACATCGTTATAGGGGTGAGGTTGTGTCACATCCCCCGGTTAGGGGCCAATAGGTAGTTGATATGTTTTACGGGAACGGTGAACTCGAGATTTGATCACATGTTGAATATTCAATATCTTTTAATCGATACTCGACCCCTTATTTTCTGGAAACCTGAATGTTTATCAAATAGATAGATACCCTGGCTACATCGTTATATGGGTGCGGTTGTGTCACATCCCCCAGTTAGGGGCCAATAGGGAGCTGATATGTCTTACGGGAACGGTGAAATAAATCGAGATTTTATCACATGTTGAATTTTCAATATCTTTTAATCGATACTCAACCCCTTATTTTCTGGAAACCTTAATGTTTATCAAATAGATAGATACCCTGGCTACATCGGTGAAGGGTGCGGTTGTGTCACATCCCCCGGTTAGGGGCCAATAGGGAGTTGATATGTCTTACGGAAACGGTGAAATCGAGATTTTATAACATGTTGAATTTTCAATATCTTTTAATCGATACTCAGCCCCTTATTTTCTGGAAACCTTTATGTTGATCAAATAGATAGATACCCTGTCTACATCGTTATATGGGTGCGGTTGTGTCACATCGCCCGGTTAGGAGCCAATAGGGAGCTGATATGTATAAGTTGTTGTTGAAGCTTTGTATTGGTCATTGTAAAAATGCCGTTGCATTTGTAGATATAAACAGTTATGCAAGAGTTATCGTTTAGAAATCACTGCATACAGTAAGGTGCAGACAGTAAGGACTGCATTGATACAAGTATATAAAGAAATTGATATGTTTCCTGCGATTTTCAGCTCCTTATTTTCTGGAAACTCTTGTGTTTATCGAGTAGATTGGTATCCTGGCAACATCCCATGGTAGGGGCCAATTGATGGTAAATATGTCATACGTGAACAGTTACATCGGGATTTTGTCGCATGTTGAATTTTCTGTATGTTTTCTCTGATACTCAGCCCCTTATTTTCTGCAAACCTTTATGTATATCGAATAGACAGGTACCCTGGCTACATCGAAATAGGGATGTGGTTCTGTCACATCCCCTGATTAAGGGCCAATGTGGGGTTGGGTAAATATGTCTTACGGGAACGGTAAATTCAAGATTTTGTCACAAGATGAATTTTCAAATGTCTTCTCCGATACACAGCCCCTTATTTTCTGTAAACCTTCATTTTTATCGAATAGATAGCAACCCTGGCTACATGGAAATAGGGGTATGGTTGTGTCACATCCCCTGGTTTTGGGGCAGATTGGGGGTTAATATGTCTTCCGGAACGTAATTATTGAATATAATGTTGAATATTCAAAATGTCTTCTCCGATACCCAGCCCCTTATTTTCTAGAAACCTTTATGTTTATCGAGTTGATAGAAACCCTGACTAAATTGAAATAGGGGTGTGGTTGTGTCACATCCCCTGGTTATGGGGCAGTTGGGGGTTAATATGTCTTGCGGGAACGTGGAATCGAGATTTTGTCAAATGTTGAATTTTCAAATTATTTTCTTCGATACTCAGCCCCATATTTTCTGGAACCCTTTATGTTGATCGTGGAGATAGATACCCTGGCTACATCGAAATAGGGGTGTGGTTCTGTCACATCCCTTAGTTAGGGGCCAGTAGGGGGTAATTATGTCTTGCGGGAACTGTAAAATCGAAAGTTTGCTCAATTTTTAATTTGTTTTCTCTGATACCCAGCCCCTTATTTTCTGCAAACCTTTACGTTTATCGAATAGATAGGTACCCTGGCTACATCGAATAGGGGATGTGGTTCTGTCACATCCTCTGGTTAGGGGCCAATAGGGGGTAAATATGTCTCACATGACCGTTAAAATCAAGGTTTTGTCACATGTTGAATTTTCAAAATGTCTTCTCCGATACCCAGTCCCTTATTTTCTGGAAACCTTTATGTTTATCGAGTAGATAGAAACCCTGGCTAATTTGAAATAGGGGTGTGGTTGTGTCATATCCCCTGGTTATGGGGCAGATTGGGGGTTAATATGTCTTGCAGGAACGTGAAATCGAGATTTTGTCAAATGTTGAATATTCTAAATATTTTCTCCGATACTCAGCCCCTTATTTTCTGGAATTCTTTATGTTGATCGAAGAGATAGATACCCTGGCTACATCGAAATAGGGGTGTGGTTCTGTCACATCCCCTAATTAGGGGCCAGTAGGGGGTAATTATGTCTTACGGGAACGGTAAAATCGAACGTTTGTCACATGCTCAATTTTTAATTTGTTTTCTCTGATACCAAGCCCCTTATTTTCTGCAAACCTTTACGATTATCGAATAGATAGGTACCATAGCTACATCGAATTGGGGATGTGGTTCTGTCACATCCCCTGGTTAGGGGCAAATAGGGGGTAAATATGTCTCACATGACCGGTAAAATCAAGGTTTTGTCACATGTTGAATTTTCAAAATGTCTTCTCCGATACCCAGCCCCTTAATTTCTGGAAACCTTTATGTTTATCGAGTAGATAGAAACCCTTGCTAAATTGAAATAGGGGTGTGGTTGTGTCACATCCCCTGGTAATGGGGCAGATTTGGGGTTAATATGTCTTGCGGGCACGAGAAATCGAGATTTTGTCAAATGTTGAATTTTCTAAATATTTTCTCCGATACTCAGCCCCTTATTTTCTGGAACCCTTTATGTTGATCGAAGAGAAAGATACTCTGGCTACATCGAAATAGGGGTGTGGTTGTGTCACATCCCCTGGTTATGGGGCAGTTGGGGGTTAATATGTCTTGCGGGAACGTGGAATCGAGATTTTGTCAAATGTTGAATTTTCAAATTATTTTCTTCGATACTCAGCCCCATATTTTCTGGAACCCTTTATGTTGATCGAAGAGATAGATACCCTGGCTACATCGAAATAGGGGTGTGGTTCTGTCACATCCCTTAGTTAGGGGCCAGTAGGGGGTAATTATGTCTTGCGGGAACTGTAAAATCGAAAGTTTGCTCAATTTTTAATTTGTTTTCTCTGATACCCAGCCCCTTATTTTCTGCAAACCTTTACGTTTATCGAATAGATAGGTACCCTGGCTACATCGAATAGGGGATGTGGTTCTGTCACATCCTCTGGTTAGGGGCCAATAGGGGGTAAATATGTCTCACATGACCGTTAAAATCAAGGTTTTGTCACATGTTGAATTTTCAAAATGTCTTCTCCGATACCCAGTCCCTTATTTTCTGGAAACCTTTATGTTTATCGAGTAGATAGAAACCCTGGCTAATTTGAAATAGGGGTGTGGTTGTGTCATATCCCCTGGTTATGGGGCAGATTGGGGGTTAATATGTCTTGCAGGAACGTGAAATCGAGATTTTGTCAAATGTTGAATATTCTAAATATTTTCTCCGATACTCAGCCCCTTATTTTCTGGAATTCTTTATGTTGATCGAAGAGATAGATACCCTGGCTACATCGAAATAGGGGTGTGGTTCTGTCACATCCCCTAATTAGGGGCCAGTAGGGGGTAATTATGTCTTACGGGAACGGTAAAATCGAACGTTTGTCACATGCTCAATTTTTAATTTGTTTTCTCTGATACCAAGCCCCTTATTTTCTGCAAACCTTTACGATTATCGAATAGATAGGTACCATAGCTACATCGAATTGGGGATGTGGTTCTGTCACATCCCCTGGTTAGGGGCAAATAGGGGGTAAATATGTCTCACATGACCGGTAAAATCAAGGTTTTGTCACATGTTGAATTTTCAAAATGTCTTCTCCGATACCCAGCCCCTTAATTTCTGGAAACCTTTATGTTTATCGAGTAGATAGAAACCCTTGCTAAATTGAAATAGGGGTGTGGTTGTGTCACATCCCCTGGTAATGGGGCAGATTTGGGGTTAATATGTCCTGCGGGCACGAGAAATCGAGATTTTGTCAAATGTTGAATTTTCTAAATATTTTCTCCGATACTCAGCCCCTTATTTTCTGGAACCCTTTATGTTGATCGAAGAGAAAGATACTCTGGCTACATCGAAATAGGGGTGTGGTTGTGTCACATCCCCTGGTTATGGGGCAGTTGGGGGTTAATATGTCTTGCGGGAACGTGGAATCGAGATTTTGTCAAATGTTGAATTTTCAAATTATTTTCTTCGATACTCAGCCCCATATTTTCTGGAACCCTTTATGTTGATCGAAGAGATAGATACCCTGGCTACATCGAAATAGGGGTGTGGTTCTGTCACATCCCTTAGTTAGGGGCCAGTAGGGGGTAATTATGTCTTGCGGGAACTGTAAAATCGAAAGTTTGCTCAATTTTTAATTTGTTTTCTCTGATACCCAGCCCCTTATTTTCTGCAAACCTTTACGTTTATCGAATAGATAGGTACCCTGGCTACATCGAATAGGGGATGTGGTTCTGTCACATCCTCTGGTTAGGGGCCAATAGGGGGTAAATATGTCTCACATGACCGTTAAAATCAAGGTTTTGTCACATGTTGAATTTTCAAAATGTCTTCTCCGATACCCAGTCCCTTATTTTCTGGAAACCTTTATGTTTATCGAGTAGATAGAAACCCTGGCTAATTTGAAATAGGGGTGTGGTTGTGTCATATCCCCTGGTTATGGGGCAGATTGGGGGTTAATATGTCTTGCAGGAACGTGAAATCGAGATTTTGTCAAATGTTGAATATTCTAAATATTTTCTCCGATACTCAGCCCCTTATTTTCTGGAATTCTTTATGTTGATCGAAGAGATAGATACCCTGGCTACATCGAAATAGGGGTGTGGTTCTGTCACATCCCCTTATTAGGGGCCAGTAGGGGGTAATTATGTCTTACGGGAACGGTAAAATCGAACGTTTGTCACATGCTCAATTTTTAATTTGATTTCTCTGATACCAAGCCCCTTATTTTCTGCAAACCTTTACGATTATCGAATAGATAGGTACCATAGCTACATCGAATTGGGGATGTGGTTCTGTCACATCCCCTGGTTAAGGGCAAATAGGGGGTAAATATGTCTCACATGACCGGTAAAATCAAGGTTTTGTCACATGTTGAATTTTCAAAATGTCTTCTCCGATACCCAGCCCCTTAATTTCTGAAAACCTTTATGTTTATCGAGTAGATAGAAACCCTTGCTAAATTGAAATAGGGGTGTGGTTGTGTCACATCCCCTGGTAATGGGGCAGATTTGGGGTTAATATGTCTTGCGGGCACGAGAAATCGAGATTTTGTCAAATGTTGAATTTTCTAAATATTTTCTCCGATACTCAGCCCCTTATTTTCTGGAACCCTTTATGTTGATCGAAGAGAAAGATACTCTGGCTACATCGAAATAGGGGTGTGGTTCTGTCACATCCCCTAGTTAGGGGCCAGTAGGGGGTAATTATGTCTTACGGAAACTGTAAAATCGAAAGTTTGTCACATGCTCAATTTTTAATTTGTTTTCTCTGATACCCAGCCCCTTATTTTCTGCAAACCTTTACGTCTATCGAATAGATAGGTGCCCTGGCTACATCGAATAGGGGATGTGGTTCTGTCACATCCTCTGGTTAGGGGCCAATAGGGGGTAAATATGTCTCACATGACCGTTAAAATCAAGGTTTTGTCACATGTTGAATTTTCAAAATGTCTTCTCCGATACCCAGCCCCTTATTTTCTGGAAACTTTTATGTTTATCGAGTAGATAGAAACCCTGGCTTAATTAAAATAGGGGGTGGTTGTGTCACATCCCCTGGTTATAGGGCAGATTGGGGGTTAATATGTCTTGCGGGCACGTGAAATCGAGATTTTGTCAAATGTTGAATTTTCTAAATATTTTCTCCGATACTCAGCCCCTTATTTTCTGGAATTCTTTATGTTGATCGAAGAGATAGATACCCAGGCTACATCGAAATAGGGGTGTGGTTCTGTCACATCCCCTTATTAGGGGCCAGTAGGGGGTAATTATGTCTTACGGGAACGGTAAAATCGAAAGTTTGTCACATGCCCAGTTTTAATTTGTTTTCTCTGATACCAAGCCCCTTATTTTCTGCAAACCTTTACGATTATCGAATAGATAGGTACCCTTGCTACATCCAGTTGGGGATGTGGTTCTGTCACATCCCCTGGTTAGGGGCCAATAGGGGGTAGATATGTCTCACATGACCGTTAAAATCAAGGTTTTGTCACATGTTGAATTTTCAAAATGTCTTCTCCGATACCCAGCCCCTTATTTTCTGGAAACCTTTATGTTTATCGAGTACATAGAAACCCTCGCTAAATTGAAATAGGGGTATTGTTGTGTCACATCCCTTGGTTATGGGGCAGATTCGGGGTTAATATGTCTTGCGGGAACGTGAAATCGAGATTTTGTCAAATGTTGAATTTTCTAAATATTTTCTCCGATACTCAGCCCCTTATTTTCTGTAACCCTTTATGTTGATCGAAGAGAAAGATACCCTGGCTACATCGAAATAGGGGTGTGGTTCTGTCACATCCCCTAGTTAGGGGCCAGTAGGGGTAATTATGTCTTACGGAAACTGTAAAATCGAAAGTTTGTCACATGCTCAAATTTTAATTTGTTTTCTCTGATACCCAGCCCCTTATTTTCTGCAAACCTTTACGTTTATCGAATAGATAGGTACCCTGGCTACATCGAAACGGGGATGTGGTTCTGTCACATCCCCTGGTTAGGGGCCACTAGGGGGTAACTATGTCTCACAGGACCGTTAAAATCAAGGTTTTGTCACATGTTGAATTTTCAAAAATGTCTTCTCCGATACCCAGCCCCTTATTTTCTGGAAACCTTTATGTTTATCGAGTAGATAGAAACCCTGGCTAAATTGAAATAGGGGTGTGGTTGTGTCACATCCCCTGGTTAAGGGGCAGATTGGGGGTTAATATGTCTTGCGGGAACGTGAAATCGAGATTTTGTCAAGTGTTGAATTTTCTAAATAATTTCTCCGATACTCAGCCCCTTATTTTCTGGAATTCTTTATGTTGATCGAAGCTATAGATACTCTGGCTACATCGAAATAGGGGTGTGGTTCTGTCACATCCCCTAATTAGGGGCCAGTAGGGGGTAATTTTGTCTTACGGGAACGGTAAAATCGAAAGTTTGTCACATGCTCAATTTTTAATTTGTTTTCTCTGATACCAAGCCCCTTATTTTCTGCAAACCTTTACGATTATCGAATAGATAGGTACCCTAGACACATCGCATTGGGGATATGGTTCTGTCACATCCACTGGTTAGGGGCCAATAGGGGGTAGATATGTCTCACATGACCGTTAAAATCAAGGTTTTGTCACATGTTGAATTTTCAAAATGTCTTCTCCGATACCCAGCCCCTTATTTGCTGGAAACCTTTATGTTAATCGAGTAGATAGAAACCCTTTCTAAATTGAAATAGGGGTGTGGTTGTGTCACATTCCCTGGTTATGGGGCAGATTGGGGGTTGATATGTCTTGCGGGAACGTAAAATCGAGATTTTGTCAAATGTTGAATTTTCTAAATATTTTCTCCGATACTCAGCCCCTTATTTTCTGGAACCCTTTATGTTGATCGAAGAGATAGATACTCTGGCTACATCGAAATAGGGGTGTGGTTCTGTCACATCCCCTAGTTAGGGGCCAGTAGGGGGTAATTATGTCTTACGGAAACTGTAAAATCGAAAGTTTGCTCAATTTTTAATTTGTTTTCTCTGATACCAAGCCCCTTATTTTCTGCAAACCTTTACGTTTATCGAATAGATAGGTACCCTGGCTACATCGAAACGGGGATGTGTTCTGTCACATCCCCTGGTTAGGGGCCAATAGGGGGTAAATATGTCTCACATGACCGTTAAAATCAAGGTTTTGTCACATGTTGAATTTTCAAAATGTCTTCTCCGATACCCAGCCCCTTATTTTCTGGAATTCTTTATGTTTATCGAGTAGATAGAAACCCTGGCTAAATTGAAATAGGGGTGTGGTTGTGTCACATCCCCTGGTTATAGGGCAGATTGGGGGTTAATATGTCTTGCGGGCACGTGAAATCGAGATTTTGTCAAATGTTGAATTTTTTAAATATTTTCTCCGATACTCAGCCCCTTATTTTCTGGAACTCTTTATGTTGATCGAAGAGATCGATACCCTGGCTACATCGAAATAGGGGTGTGGTTCTGTCATATCCCCTAATTAGGGGCCAGTAGGGGGTAATTATGTCTTACGGAAACTGTAAAATCGAAAGTTTGTCACATGTTCAATTTTTAATTTGTTTTCTCTGATACCCAGCCCCTTATTTTCTGCAAACCTTTACGTTTATCGAATAGATAGGTACCCTGGCTACATCGAATAGGGGATGTGGTTCTGTCACATCCTCTGGTTAAGGGCCACTAGGGGGTAACTATGTCTCATAGGACCTTTAAAATCAAGGTTTTGTCACATGTTGAATTTTCAAAATGTCTTCTCCGATACCCAGCCCCTTATTTTCTGGAAACCTTTATGTTTATCGAGTAGATAGAAACCCTGGCTAAATTGAAATAGGGGTGTGGTTGTGTCACATCCCCTGGTTATAGGGCAGATTGGGGGTTAATATGTCTTGCTGGCACGTGAAATCGAGATTTTGTCAAATGTTGAATTTTCTAAATATTTTCTCCGATACTCAGCCCCTTATTTTCTGGAACTCTTTATGTTGATCGAAGAGATAGATACCCTGGCTACATCGAAATAGGGGTGTGGTTCTGTCACATCCCCTGGTTAGGGGCCAGTAGGGGGTAATTATGTCTTACGGAAACTGTAAAATCGAAAGTTTGTCACATGCTCAATTTTTAATTTGTTTTCTCTGATACCCAGCCCCTTATTTGCTGCAAACCTTTACGTCTATCGAATAGATAGGTACCCTGGCTACATCGAATAGGGAATGTGGTTCTGTCGCATCCTCTGGTTAGGGGCCAATAGGGGGTAAATATGTCTCACATGACCGTTAAAATCAAGGTTTTGTCACATGTTGAATTTTCAAAAATGTCTTCTCTGATACTCAGCCCCTTATTTTCTGGAAACCTTTAGGTTTATCGAGTAGATAGAAACCCTGGCTAAATTTAAATAGGGGTGTGGTTGTGTCACATCCCCTGGTTATGGGGCAGATTGGGGGTTAATATGTCTTGCGGGAACGTGAAATCGAGATTTTGTCAAATGTTGAATTTTCTAAATATTTTCTCCGATACTCAGCCCCTTATTTTCTGGAATTCTTTATGTTGATCGAAGAGATAGATACCCTGGCTACATCGAAATAGGGGTGTGGTTCTGTCACATCCCCTAATTAGGGGCCAGTAGGGGGTAATTTTGTCTTACGGGAACGGTAAAATCGAAAATTTGTCACATGCTCAATTTTTAATTTGTTTTCTCTGATACCAAGCCCCTTATTTTCTGCAAACCTTTACGATTATCGAATAGATAGGTACCATAGCTACATCGCATTGGGGATGTGGTTCTGTCACATCCCCTGGTTAGGGGCCAATAGGGGGTAGATATTCTCACATGACCGTTAAAATCAAGGTTTTGTCACATGTTGAATTTTCAAAATGTCTTCTCCGATACCCAGCCCCTTATTTTCTGGAAACCTTTATGTTTATCGAGTAGATAGAAACCCTTGCTAAATTGAAATAGGGGTGTGGTTGTGTCACATCCCCTGGTTATGGGGCAGATTGGGGGTTAATATGTCTTGCGGGAACGTGAAATCGAGATTTTGTCAAATGTTGAATTTTCTAAATATTTTCTCCGATACTCAGCCCCTTATTTTCTAGAACCCTTTATGTTGATCGAAGAGATAGATACTCTGGCTACATCGAAATAGGGGTGTGGTTCTGTCACATCCCCTAGTTAGGGGCCACTAGGGGGTAATTATGTCTTACGGAAACTGTAAAATCGAAAGTTTGACACATGCTCAATTTTCAATTTGTTTTCTCTGATACCCAGCCCCTTATTTTCTGCAAACCTTTACGTTTATCGAATAGATAGGTACCCTGGCTACATCGAATAGGGGATGTGGTTCTGTCACATCCTCTGGTTAGGGGCCAATAGCGGGTAAATATGTCTCACATGACCGTTAAAATCAAGGTTTTGTCACATGTTGAATTTTCAAAATGTCTTCTCCGATACCCAGCCCCTTATTTTCTGGAAACCGTTATGTTTATCGAGTAGATAGAAACCCTGGCTAAATTGAAATAGGGGTGTGGTTGTGTCACATCCCCTGGTTATAGGGCAGATTGAGGGTTAATATGTCATGCGGGCACGTGAAATCGAGATTTTGTCAAATGTTGAATTTTCTAAATATTTTCTCCGATACTCAGCCCCTTATTTTCTGGAACTCTTTATGTTGATCGAAGAGATAGGTACCCTGGCTACATCGAAATAGGGGTGTGGTTCTGTCACATCCTCTGGTTAGGGGGCCAATAGGGGTAAATATGTCTCACACGACCGTTAAAATCAAGGTTTTGTCACATGTTGAATTTTCAAAATGTCTTCTCCGATACCCAGCCCCTTATTTTCTGGAAACTTTTATGTTTATCGAGTAGATATAAACCCTGGCTTAATTGAAATAGGGGGATGGTTGTGTCACATCCCCTTGTTATGGGGCAGATTGGGGGTTAATATGCCTTGCAGGAACGTGAAATCAAGATTTTGTCAAATCAAATGTTGAATTTTCTAAATATTTTCTCCGATACTCAGCCCCTTATTTTCTGGAATTCTTTATGTTGATCGAAGAGATAGATACCCTGGCTACATCGAAATAGGGGTGTGGTTCTGTCACATCCCCTAGTTAGGGGCCAGTAGGGGGTAATTTTGTCTTACGGGAACGGTAAAATCGAAAGTTTGTCACATGCTCAATTTTTAATGTGTTTTCTATGATACCAAGCCCCTTATTTTCTGCAAACATTTACGTTTATCGAATAGATAGGTACCCTTGCTACATCGAATTGGGGATATGGTTCTGTCACATCCCCTGGTTAGGGGCCAATAGGGGGTAAATATGTCTCACATGACCGTTAAAATCAAGGTTTTGTCACATGTTGAATTTTCAAAATGTCTTCTCCGATACCCAGTCCCTTATTTTCTGGAAACCTGTATGTTTATCGAGTAGATAGAAACCCTGGCTAAATTGAAATAGGGGTATTGTTGTGTCACACCCCCTGGTTATGGGGCAAATTGGGGGTTAATATGTCTTGCGGGAACGTGAAGTCGAGATTTTGACAATGTCACAAATGTTGAATTTTCTAAATATTTTCTTCGATACTCAGCCCCTTATTATCTGGAACCCTTTATGTTGATCGAAGAGATAGATACTCTGGCTGCATCGAAATAGGGGTGTGGTTCTGTCACATCCCCTAGTTAGGGGCCATTAGGGGGTAATTATGTCTTACGGAAACATTAAAATCGAAAGTTTGTCACATGGTTAATTTTCAATTTGTTTTCTCTGATACCCAGCCCCTTATTTTTTGCAAACCTATACGTTTACCGAATAGATAGGTACCCTAGCTACATCGAATTGGGGATGTGGTTCTGTCACATCCCCTGGTTATGGGCCAATAGCGGGTAACTATGTCTCACATGACCATTAAAATCAAGGTTTTGTCACATGTTGAATTTTCAAAATGTCTTCTCCGATACCCAGCCCCTTATTTTCTGGAAAGCTTTATGTTTATCGAGTAGATAGAAACCCTGGCTAAATTGAAATAGGGGTGTGGTTGTGTCACATCCCCTGGTTATGGGGCAGATTGGGGGTTAATATGTCTTGCGGGAACGTGAAATCGAGATTTTGTCAAATGTTGAATTTTCTAAATATTTTCTCGGACACTCAGCCCCTTATTTTCTGGAACCCTTTATGTTGATAGAAGAGATAGATACCGTGGCTACATCGAAATAGGGATGTGGTTCTGTCACATCCCTTAGTTAGGGGCCAGTAGGGCGTAATTATGTCTTGCGGGAACTGTAAAATCGAAAGTTTGTCACATGCTCAATTTTTATTTTGTTTTCTCTGATACCCAGCCCCTTATTTTCTGCAAACCTTTACGTTTATCGAATAGATAGGTACCCTGGCTACATCGAAACGGGGATGTGGTTCTGTCACATCCCCTGGTTAGGGGCCAATAGGGGGTAAATATGTCTCACATGACCGTTAAAATGAAGGTTTTGCCGCATGTTGAATTTTCAAAATGTCTTCTCCGATACCCAGTCCCTTATTTTTTGGAAACCTGTATGTTTATCGAGTAGATAGAAACCCTGACTAAATTGAAATAGGGGTGTGGTTGTGTCACATCCCCTGGTTATGGGGCAGATTGGGGGTTAATATGTCTTGCGGAAACGTGAAATCGATATTTTGTCAAATGTTGAATTTTCAAAATATTTTCTCCGATACTAAGCCCCTTATTTTCTGGAACCCTTTATGTTGATCGAAGAGATAGATATCCTGGCTAAACCGAAATAGGGATGTGGTTCTGTCACATCCCCTATTTAGGGGCCAGTAGGGGGTAATTATTTCTTACGGGAACTGTAAAATCGAAAGTTTGTCACATGCTCAATTTTTAATTTGTTTTCTCTGATACCCAGCCCCTTATTTTCTGCAAACCTTTACGTTTATCGAATAGATAGGTACCCTGGCTACACCGAAACGGGGATGCGGTTCTGTCACATCCCCTGGTTAGGGGCCAATAGGGGGTAAATATGTCTCACATGACCGTTAAAATGAAGGTTTTGTCAAATGTTGAATTTTCAAAATGTCTTCTCCGATACCCAGCCCGTTATTTTCTGGAAACTTTTATGTTTATCGAGTAGATAGAAACCCTGGCTTAATTGAAAAAGGGGTGTGGTTGTGTCACATCCCCTGGTTATGGGGCAGATTGGGGGTCAATATGTCTTGCGGGAACGTGAAATCGAGATTTTGTCAAATGTTGAATTTTAAAAATATTTTCTCCGATACTCAGCCCCTTATTTTCTGGAACCCTTTATGTTGATCGAAGAGATAGATACCATGGCTACATCGAAATAGGGGTGTGGTTCTGTCACATCCCCTATTTAGGGCCAGTTGTGGGTATATTCGTCTTTCAACAGTTTAAATAGCTTTTGAGAAAGCTGATACTTGTAATAATATACGGGTGGGTCTTTAATTGCTATTTATCTGTTTCTGTATTTAATTAAATATAATTCCAGTATGTTGATTATTTCAGAAAAAAAAATAAATAAAGCTTTAAATAACTTAAAATGTGACTAATATATCGGTATTCCGATTGATTTTTTATTGATTTTTGTTTGTGTGTATTCGTATGTAAGTACAATTCAAGGGAGCAACCATTTCCTAATATTCGCTATTTTTACTGTCTGGGCTACTGTTCGCTCGCTTGATTTTACCTGACAGTTCGGTAGTAAATAAACAATAACACGTGTTCGTGAAACAGTAAGTCGAATGAATCGCATAGAAATCTGATCAAGATGCACTTCGCTATAGAAGCAAGAGAATAGGTTAGCACGGCCAAAAAAAGGCAAGAAAGTTTGAAATAGCGCGAATCTTGAGAATATTTAATGGCAATACCAAATTGGCGCTATTTCTTCAGCCCGTTTCTGACCGTACCGCCCCATTCACGAGCTCCTGTGAATAAAAGAAAACACATTTGACAGTATGAGTTCTGGTAGACCATAGGGTCTTGTGTTTCAGAAATATGGGTGTGTGCGTCTGCTCCTTCCGGCCTAGGCTCATCTTCGATACTCAGCTTGACCGGCAGGCTGTCCTGAGCTGATACACGAACTGGTTCGCTATTATGGTCTTTTTTGACAAGAATACGACCGTTATTGGTCCAAAAACTGTCAATTTTACTGTCCTTTTTAAGGGTAAGCAGTTGTTTAACCAATGAATGGTTGCTAGCTGGTTAGTCCTCTGTCATGAACGTTTTATCTGGATTGTTCTTCAAGTTTGATTTTGCTGAAAACACCCGTTGCTTGTCATGGTAATGAATGAACTTGACAATTATTTGTCTAGGTTTGCCATTTATTGCCCTGCCTACATAGTGACAACGATCAATGTCTCGCAACTGGAGCGGTCTAACATCCCGAAGCACATGCGTATTAAGGTAATGCATCACCAATCTGGTCAACTCCTCCTCATCTTTAGTGGGGAGAGGAGTTTTAAAGTTGTTCAATCGAATTGAGGTCCTGCGTATGTATTGTGCTAGATCATTTAGCTCTGATTTTACTGAATCGAACTCTAGCGTGAGGCAGTCTACTTGCATTTCAAGCTGCTCAATAGACACACATTTGTCTTCTAGTAACTTAGACTGCTCTCCGATAACCCTTTTCTGATCCACTATAACCTGCTCTTGGGTTTCGATCACCTTGCGTTGCTCTTGGACAATTCTTGACTGCTCAGCCACAGACCCCTGCAATTTTCTATTCGATTCCACTACTTGATCGACAACTTTATCCTGCACCGATTTGACAGCTGCTTCAACTGTCGCTGTCACTGAAGCTTCTATTGTTTTTAGGATCAGAGGGCTCATCATGTCATAAAGAACTGGAGTTATTGATTGCGTAAACGAGGCATCATTGAAAGTCAATTTAACCATGTCCGAAAAAGCCATACCACTACCCTTTTTCTCCTTTGCAGATGACATTTTTGGAAGATCAGACAAGGAGTTTTGCCTTCTTAGTCTGCGATCAGATTTACGCTCTGTTAGCATGGATGTGTCCCCGCCAATATCATACTCAAGCAGTTTTTTCACTTCGGTTTTAGTTAGTGGGGAACCCTTCCGTTTCGTACCACCCTCACCAGCCTCGGACTACAGAGATCCAGATCCAGGTTCAACCTCGCCCAAAACTTTCCCCAACTCCGATTCGGACATGACTGACCTTTGCTGTACACAGGTGATATCAGTAAACAGTGTCAGGTAAACAGGTAAACACAGGTGAGATCAGGTAAACAACGGCACAATGTCGATAAACCGGTTATACATAAAACAATGTCAACTCACATTGCAAAGTTTGAACCTCTAATACTCCAATTTTCAGTGTCGTTATCCTGAGATTTTTATTAAGTTTTAGAAAGTGTTCATAAAAGTTTCTCCTATCGCCATTTTTAAAGAGAAATAACACGTAGAAACACAATAACTTCCAAAGTTTTTAGACAACTCCTAACCACCGTTTCCTTCAGCCATTATCATGTGACAGCCACAATACCCTAAGTATATCTCAAATCCAAACTGCATTATTTAATAACCGGTTATTAGAGTGTTATGCAATCCAAAAATGTTCTTTGATGGTGTTTGACAATTTTATAAAACTAGATGGCGAAGTTTACTTCTCACACGATACGAGTCTAATGTTTACATTTGCAACCAACAACTTACCTGTTGACCAGGGATTGCAAAATACGTTGATGTTTAAAGGCGAAATGCATCCAAAAAGGTTGTGGTTTAAAGAGAAATATTGAAAAAAAAAATCACTAGAAACCCATCGTTCAGACAATTATATCCATGAAATGTGGACATATTGTGACATTTATCTGGTTACCGGCTTCATACCTGCGGCAACGTTCACCGACATCGCCTTTTGGCGTTAACAATCAGACGACGGGTCCAAATGCTGTATATGAGTGTTCGCGACCAGGACTGAGCTTGCCAGAACATAAATTTATCTTATGAATGCTGCTTAGTTAATGTTTGCGATCTTGAAGCACTTTTCCTTGATACATTTCTCCCATATTGAGCGATGACAAACCTTTTGTAAATGTCGTACTTGTTGAAAAAATCATCCGGAAACCAGCAATTCGGCATTATTATCCTACGTCATATCCAGTCAATTTCGGAATACATCGGTTCTACTTCCGCTTAGCAACGCCTTACCCGTTGAATGCCCGTCCATAGCGACCATATAAAGCAAAGTGTAATCGACCGTGAAAGCTCATTTGCATGTCTGTAATTTATGTCAACATGTCCTACAAGTACTGTGACCGTTTGCCCGATGTAGCAAAAGCCCGTTTCGATCGTAAATTGGAGGCAATTAACATGAATGAATGTACATACAGACTACCTGCTGGCACATGGGTTAACAATCCGACGCAATGGCCCGAGGTTGAATGGGGTGATTTGTATACGTACCTTATTGATTCAAAAGCAAAGTGAAATTAATTAATTCACCAAATGATTTCATTGTTCACAAATTTAGTTAATTTAAGAAAGATGATGCTTTTATAGAGTGTTCTTGTTCAGCATTCTGTAGCGAAACCCCGCCAGATAAGTTTAAAAAATGACATCGTGAATTTAATACAGGCAATATACATTTGTACATGTTATTTATTTATTTATTTTCTTACGACATGAAAGCCGTAACAACGGAAAGATGCATAGCCTGAAAAAATCCCCGCCTATGGTGGGATTCGAACCCGGGCCGCTCGGGTGACAGTCCACTGCTCTTACCCCTGAGCCAAAGAGTCGACTCCCTGACGCAGTTGTCAGAGAGTGTTTATAAACCTAGAAGCTATGCATATGATCTACCAAGGTAGATAATGGAAGGGAGGTAACACACCCCCTCTTCAAGGAAGTCATCATTTATGATGACGTGAAGGATACCAACTTCGGCACAAGCCAATTCTGGCATTTCGGACGAGCCCCCATCTTACGACATGAAAGCCGTAACAACGGAAAGATGCATAGCCTGAAAAAATCCCCGCCTATGGTGGGATTCGAACCCGGGCCGCTCGGGTGACAGTCCACTGCTCTTACCCCTGAGCCAAAGAGTCGACTCCCTGACGCAGTTGTCAGAGAGTGTTTATAAACCTAGAAGCTATGCATATGATCTACCAAGGTAGATAATGGAAGGGAGGTAACAATTTATTTTTGTTTATTTATTTATCAGTATATCTGCACTAAAGTACTTTTTCTTTTTTCACACGCCCTTTCAAATATGTGGAAATTTTTACCACCAAAAACTGAAAACTTGAAAAAAAAAACTCATTTTTAACTCCTTTCAGTTTTTCGACGAAACTTCGACAAATTGTGACTAAATGTCAATTTGATGATTTTTTCGACGAAAATTCGACCAAAAACTGGTTCGACGAACAGTATCACTTGATGGAAAGATACATTCAACCAAGTGGTCTTACGGCCCCCGCCCATCGGGGCTTGAAGAAATAGATGGGCTGGATAATGCTTCCGCGCAGAGCTGAAACCGACCTGCACACGAGTACTGGTAAACCGCTTATAGGAACTAATAAAAATCAAAAACGAGCCCCCTCAAGAGCAGCGAAAACATTTATAAGAAAGAAGATGGGTCATACTACGTAGTTTCGGCTAATAAAGCCTCATCAGTAAGCCTGCCCAGGCAAAGTGGTTTATAAACCCTATTGGTTTCATTAGGAGACAGGGCTTGAGATGACATTTCATCAAAATGTCGGGTAAAAGTCCCACAAAATGGGAAGCAACGTCTCCAAAATGACCTTTACAGTATTGACGGGGACGTCAAACAAAACAAACCAAGTGGTCTTCAACCAAATGTCATGAAAGTCTTCCAAGCAGAGCTGCACGAGTACTGGTAAGCTACTAAGTAGGTTTAAGTCTGCCACTGGACGACAAGACTGGAAATGTCATTCATTTCAGTGACACGATAAAGCCCCACAAAATTGGATGCAGCGCCTCGGAATGACGTGCTGTTGACAGAGATGTTAAACCTCAGCCATATTTTCACTTCGTCCTGCAAAAAAATACTTTTAGTCTGCCGGACAACCATTATGTGAACTCATGTGAGTCTTTGTAAAGAAAAGTCTTAGTAAAGAAATTAACATTCTGACCAAAAATATGCATTCAGTCCTAAAGATACTGTTACAAACCTACAAAAGATTTTAGGAAGAATATCTGAACCCTTGCTGAAAACAAAAACCCGTTCCTTTGCAAACATTGTAGTTCCAGATCAGATGCTTCTTATAAAGACATTCTGATCAGGATCTAGGCATTCAGTCTGTTGTTGCTGTATATCCATAATACATTTTATGAGCGCGGCTTTTAACCACCAGTAATATCTTGTGCACAGATATTCAGTTTGTGAAGCCGGCCTCAGTAGCTCAGTTTGATGTTGTTGTTTTTTTGTTTTGTTTGATTTGAGGTTTAACGTCCCCCTCAACACTGTAAAGGTCATTTTGATACGTTAATTTTGCTTCCAATTTTGTGGGACGTTTACCCGACATTCAGATGAAATGACATCTCAAGCCCTGTCGCCCAAGGAAACCAATACGATTTATAAGCATGGACGGACTGACTCGCACCGCATTGCCTGGGCATTGCCTCCACTACTACTTAGATCCTCTAAGCGGTTAACCAGTACGGAAGCATCATGCAGCCCATCTATTTCTTCAAGCCCCGATGGGCAGGGGCGACTCAGTCTGATGCCCTGACTGGTGATCGGGATGCGGTTTCCATACCTATTAGTTTCTGGCTAATGTGCACTGTACTGGTTAACCACTTACGTATAAGCCTGCCCAGGAAGTGTGGATAGTTAAACTTATCAGATCAAATGATCTAAATAGTGTTGACTGGGTTGTTAAACTACAAAGCAAACGAAATAAAACAGTTTGTGAAATGAATAAATAGATTTACCCAAGATCTATCGAGTAATGCATTGTTTACAGTTACACATGGGTGTAGCAAAATGATTGATTCAGGACCAAAAAAAAAATCAAACGAAAATGACAGGTCATATACCTGACAAAAAGTATGTAGAACACATACTATGTGTTTGTCAGGTTCCAATTTTGTGCCGTCTTGGTTGACTCTCTTGCAGACATTTACCCAACGTTCAAATCGTACCGGATCAGCATGAAACAGGTGAAATGTCGCTTTCAGTGGATTCATCATGTTGTGATTCGTACATCGACCCGAACAATAACTTTTAGGCATCTTTTTTTTTTAAATGTTTTCTTTGTGAAACAAATAAAACAAGCGTGTTAACACAGTGCAGTTTGTGTGCAACAAAGCGTACCAAGGTCAGTGGACTGTTTTTGTTGTCACCGGAATGATTGGTTGCTATGCGCGAGGAAATCCGGATGAACATCCGAAGTAATCCGAATGAGCAAAGTGCCCGTATAACAAAAATCACGAGAGCAGAATTATAGATATTACGCATGAAAACAGTAGTTTCAAAACTATTTATTCACCAATGTGTATAATTTTCACGTGGTTGTGACGACTCCTGGAATTCTGATAGAAAATTTTATACCAAATATAAATTTAACGCAATTGTATAATTTTTACGTAATTTAACACGATCGTTCTCGGACAAAAATGCCTAGGTGTAATAATCCCATGTTTTAGCTATGGTGCTCTTCGGCTCCTTGACGAAAAAGTTAAAAAAAAAAAAAAAAAAACTACATACGAAATAAATTGATGTAATGTTAATATTCGATTTTTTTCTGTGAAAATCAAATGGTGCGATTTTAAAGATGTATGTTTGGGGTATCAGGCTGTTTCAGTTATCTTGGCGATCACGTCATAGTTTTGACAACACCAACATATGAACGTGCATGTAATTTCAGCCATGATGAATTTTGTTTCGAAATGTTCTACACACCACGTGAACGAAAATGAAATATTCGCTTTTGGAGCTGTTTTATGAAAAAAATAAGTCCTGGTGCACCTTCTCTGTGTAATTTCCTATATACCAGTTACAGTATCATTATTATTCATTTAAAGACAAGTTGGTTCTAAAATAGAAGTGAAGGCAATGATCAGGAATCGATACAATTAACCCACAGCTCCCATCGGAGACACCAAAGGGAAAGAAACACAAACATAAAACAACTAGACCCTAATGAAAACATCTATAGCGGAAAGCCAAAAGGACAGTTACTTTTCCACACAACGGTCAATTGGCTATCCAAAACAATATAATATCAGCTATACACAAACTCAAAGACGAGCCTTAACAAAAATAAACCACAACAGAAGAACCATCTTGGAACGGTCAGTGAAACGAATTCCACTCGGGGAGTGGGGGTGGGGGGGGCTTAAATCGATTTTATGTTGCCACAATCCTCCACTCATTCTGAAATGAATTGGGATATTGCAGTCGCCGTATATTTTCTGAAATCAAGCAGTCATTTTTAACCAATGCATACGTTTATATGACAGAACAACAGGTCCCTAAGATATCATGATAAACCTCCTGTAGAAAAGTACCTTTTCATAGAAAATGAGCCACGGGAAAACCTGGTTTTGTAATGTTCGAGACTGTCGCTTTTCGAATTCTCTTTGTTTGCTCACTTACAAATTTGAAATTCCACTAGTAAGGAAAGGGTTGTGTTTTCCATAAATTCTACATATTCTGGGAAGGGAAATAACTACCATTAGCAGGACCACATGGAGCCTTACTAAGTATTTTTCCCCGATTATAGCTGTCGCCGAAATTTAATTAAACATTGTAATGTACGAGACGACGTTTTTCTTCTTGTTATTTCAAAACAACGTTTAGGTTTTTATACACGGAAACATTACCAAATGGAGATTCTATATTATATTAAGCATATATGGTTGTTTGATGTTACCTGTACAATTGGAGATGAAAAATACTTGCCATATAAAAATGTGCATGGATTTGTTGCAAAAATGCATGTAATGTTCGCGATCATTATACCAGGCTCATTACGTATGTATGGACAAAAATGCTAGATTGAGTTAAACTCCCGCGATGTGTGACTAACACAAATACATCATCTGGAACGGAAATAAAATTTTGATGTTGAAATTCCCTCATTTCCAGTGTTTTGTAATGTTCGAGACCTGTAATGTCCAATACCGAAAATTGTTAGTCTACCAGCTTGATCACATTGCTATCACGTGGCACAGTTTTCCGTTACCAGATTACGTAGTAGAAAGTATCTGCAGACGACATGGTTGCCTTTTCTGGTGTTTGATGGGTAAGTGAGTCGGCAGACAATACCACAGTTAAGGGAAAACAGAAGCCATATTTTGTTTTTAAATACCTGCATAGAAACTTTTATCTTTTTCCAATATTATTTGTCACAATTAATATTGTTCAATTAAGAATATGCCACCAACAACATTATGAATGAACAACATTTGCACGCTTGCAAGATCATTATTCTATTGCAATAAGCAGTGGATGTATGCGATGAAATGTCCGCTACATTTGGTATCGAACATGACAGGTTTGCTATGTTGACCGTCCAGGGATAATGACTGCAAATAGATGAACAATTTTGAATTATGCAACCTTAGTTGTGTAAAATGAACACGTTTAGTGATATACATGTTTGCTACATTTCTACCAATAGCTGCAAACGGTAACAATGTTGATTCCAAATTTATTACTTATTTTCGATTTTGGATTGAAGTCCCATAGCTTATATTCTTTTCCCAAATTTTATTTGCCAGAATGAATATTTTCAATATACAATGTGCACTGTTAGGAAGGCACTTCAACTCTCAAATTTGTATTTCCAAATGCATATTTTGAATGTTAAAAACATTGTAAGTGCAGTTTATGTTACTAATATTATTGTATCGAACATTACAAATTGTATCGGCCATCCCCACCTAAAATAAATGTGTATATTTTAGGGTATGCTGGTTTACTCTTGATTATGTTCCATGATACAGCAAATACAATATTAGATTCATTTTCAGTTTTACAGGTAGAAATGGTAAAGTGGCATAGCATGCCCCCTTACCGTATATGGTAATGTCCGAGACCATCATAGCTACCATTTACAGACAAGCATTTGTTTACATTTCTAAGTACTTATTTACAAACTTCACAAAACGTGTTACTTTCTTCCAGCTGGTAGACAAAATTGGTTACACTTTGAAGACTTTGTATAGACAAATATTACTCTGGAATGCACTGTAATGTTCGATACTGTATTCTCGCGGTTGCTTTATTAATTTTAGATACTTGATTATTGAGAACATAAGGGCATGCGGTCGTTGTGTGTTAATATGTGATAAATATGTCTTTTAATGTTTCGGCTGCCTTAAGAAAGCAGTTTATCTGTCAGGAGAGCATTTTTTATGCATAGAAGTATATACCGAGGATGTTTTGCGTAATAGCGACACCATGTTTTAAAAGCATATGCTTGAACAGGCACTGTTACATTAGTTAGATCCAAAATATGAATGAAAATGACACTAACAGCTATATTGTCAGTTTATCGCGTTAGTAAACTACTTGACTTATAGAAACAAAATCACTGTAATGTCCGCGACTTTTTACATATAATTAAAAAAAACCTATTGCTTATGTTGATCGTTTATCTAAAGTAATATTACTTGTGTTCCTTATTTACCACTCCATACCTGTTCAAATGCAATAGTCGTAAGTGATCTAGCTATTATGTGCTTCTCTTAAAACAAAACGAAAGTTGTATGTTTTCAGAAAACTATTTCTTTTTCTGTATTCTCTAACCAACCCAGAATTTTATTCTAATTGGCTATTCATTTCTTTACCCATAGGGGCTTGAAGAAATATATGGGCTGCATGATGCTTCCACGCAGAGCTGAATCCAGCCAGCACACTAGTACTGGTAAACCGCTTAGAGGATCTAAGCCTGTCCAGGAACCGCGGTGCGAGGCGGATCGTCCATGATTATAAACCCTATTGGTTTCATTGGGCGACAGGGCTTGAGATGTCATTTCATCTCAATGTCGGGTAAAAGTCCCACAAAATTGGAAGCAACGTCTCCAAAATGACCTTTACAGTGTTGACGGGGACGTTAAACCTCAAATCAAACAAACAAAACCATATATATAACCATATGTTCACTTTTGTCCCCGCTTAATAACCCGGTCGTAAGTTTCTGTCATTGCGAGCTGCGGTCTCTTGATTTTTGTGATGTTATAGACGGGGGCAACGAACAAGTAGATTGTAGCGTACATTTCTCACAATCAACATTTATCAAAATACCGACATATTTCTAGCTGTTTGGGTGAAATAACTTTTGATTTCTTGATCAAGGAATTTTAACTGAGTATAGGTACATGTTAATACTTTATTTTGAACATATCGGTGACTGAATCTAAGTAACTTTATAATTTGACTTTTTAAACGGCTAAAATCCCAATTCATTTGAGAATGAGTGTCCGCCCTTACTTCCGTCGCGATTTAGACAATAATTTATTCAGTCCGCATTAAGGCCTCCTAACTCATCAGTGCAACATCTCCGTGAACACAAAAATCAAACAACCACAGAGATGAAATAACGGACTCGGCAGCAAGAAACCACTGAAGTGCTGGAGCAAAAGAAAACCAACAGTTCAGTTAGACTCCGACTAAGTCTAAGACAAATGAGCAAATTCTGCGATATTTATTTCACATTTTTCTCCATATAGTACTGCAGATATATTTAAGTATTTTGGTCATGAGAAAACGTTTTTAGACTGATTAGAAATAAATCTCTGGGAACTTAGCAAAATGCTCGACTTGATGATATTTTTCATATTGTGCTATTTCAGCCATGTTGGTTGCAGAATAGCCTTAATTCGGCTGAAGTCGGTTGATTTTCTAAGAGTGCCCTAAAATCACCCTGTCAGTCTGTCAGTCTGTCTGTCCGTCCGTAACCCGTTTGTGAAAATTGGTGATAGTGACTTAACCGCTTGGAATATTTAAACAATTTTTGGCATACTGATAGATATCAATGAGATCTAACCAATGAATTTGCGACATATTACATTCCATTTAGTATAGCCTCGCCGAGGCGAAAAATGTGAAAATTTTCGAACTGCTTCTCCTCGGAAACCGTTGGGCCGATTGAAGGCAAATTTCAAATGGAGCCTCTATGGGATGGGGGAAACCAAAATTTGCTCATGGGGTCCAGGTTACATGACCAAAATGGCCGCCAAGCCATATATGGTCTGTCTGTCCGTCCGTAAGCCGTTTGTGAAAATTGGTGATAGTGACTTAACCGCTTGGAATATTTAAACAATTTTTGGCATACTGATAGATATCAATGAGATCTAACCAATGAACTTGCGAAATATTACATTCCATTTAGTACAGCCTCGCCGAGGCGAAAAATGTGAAAATTTTCGAACTGCTTCTCCTCGGAAACCGTTGGGCCGATTGAAGTCAAATTCCATATGGAGCCTCTATGGGATGGGTGAAACCAAAATTTGCTCATGGGGTCCAGGTCACATGACCAAAATGGCCACCAAGCCATATATGGTAAAAACCCTTCAAAAATAGTCTTCTCCAGAACCACTGGGCAGATTTCCACGAAACTTGATAAATAGCATCTGGGACGTAGGCCCTTCATAAATTGCTAAAATGGTGACCCTGGGTTGACCTTGGTTAAAACAATATTTTATTTCCAGCAAATATCGTGTACAATTAAATACATTGGAACTGACAAATAGGATTTGACAGTAAGCCTGAGGCTTATAAATATCATCTCCTAAAACAAACTAATTTACATTACATTAGAGTGGTATGACTGGAAATATTGAGAAAATTGTTGTGATTGAGGTAGACAGGCAGGCAGACAGATATGGTTGACCTTGACCTTCTTTGTGCCTAGGTCAAACTTTGACACATATGCTTTTGTATTGGAAAAGTGAGAATGCATTTTATCCTGCAAACGATTCAGAATACAGTACTAAAGTATAAGATATATTTTTGCTCCTTACGATAAGGCGCATTTACTGGGGGAACCGTTTTAGGTCCAGGTCACATGACCAAAATGGCCGCCATACCCATATATGGTAGCACTCATAAAGCTAAAAGCATCCGGCGGGTCGTGCACTTCAGCTGAAGCACTGGTTCTTGTTCTATGAACGTACAGCATTGAAAATAACCATGTTCTCCTCGAATGGCAGTTGTATTAAGAGAGTGAAAATTGCGAGTTTCAGTAAACAGATTTACTCTCTGATTTTACATATTTCGGACAACGAAAAAAGTAGTGCACGGCGTCCTCATTTTCTAAGTTACATTAACATATAGGATTAATTAATAAATGGTTAGAGTATAAGTCACTGAACAAGTTACTACATTTGTTACGTATTCTAGTATGCATTACAGATAAAAACCAATCACCTTGTATATAATATTTCGGTACTTCTGTAATTCCACTTGGGGGTTGGGGTATGGCTTAAATCGATTTTACGTGGCCACAATCCTCGCCGGTATTCCTTATTTCCGTCGCGATTTAGACAAATAATTTGTTCAGTCCGCATGAAAGCCTACTAACTCATAATTGCAACATCTCCGTAAACACAAAAACCAAACAACCACAGAGATGAAACAACGGTGAGGAGTCGACAGCAAGAAACCACTGAAATGCTGGCGCAAAAGCAGACCAACAGTTAGACTCCGATGGGCCCGACCAGAGAAGATTCCAAATTATTGAAAAACTTCTCATTTGCATGTTTTTTGTTGTTGTTGTTGTTTTTTTTTTTTTTTTTTTTTTTCTTCTTCTTAATTATTTACTTTATTCAGAAGTTTTCTGAACTTCTCAGGAATATCAAACTACCAGATTTAAGAGACACTCTATACAGGGCTAAGAGAGACTTGTTAACAATAAAACACTTATAAAGACGTACACTAAGAGGAGCTATGTGCATGCCTAAATACGGCAAAATTCCTATATTAAGACCGCCTTTGGGACTGTTCAAAAGTGGTCTTTAAGACCACTTTTGGACAGTCCCAAAGGTGGTCTATGACCAGAGGACATGTATGCAGAAAACGTAAAGAAAGAATAACAGCAACCTACTAATGATCTTTTTAAAGCAGAATTAGTCTTAATTTAGGTGGTCTTTATAGCGGAATTTCACTGTATAGACATATTCAGACCTAACTGTCCATATTAAGACAATAACTTAAAATTTTATATCATATAAATGGTTTTGGCATTAAGCAATTTCTAAAAAACATGCTGACTGGGGGTTGGGGGGGGGGGGGTAAATAGTAAATACATGGTTAGTGTCTTTAATAATAAAATATAATCTGTGAGCCATAGACAGTTTTATAAGGGTGAACTTCAGCGAGCCCTATAGAATTGCCGCGGCAAGCCGATTATATTTAATTATTAAAGACTCGGTAAGTTTATACCGCCATCGAAAAAAATCAAGGGATTTGCAATAATTTAGCAAATTTAACCAAAAAAAAAAAAAAAAAAAAAGACAGCAGGCAATGTGCCATGTTAAACGTTATTCTCTAGCAGTGCACAATTATTCCAACGGACCTTTCAAACCAGCAAAGCCCGAGAAGGTAAGAATCTAGCTGAAATTACTAAAATCTATTGAAATAAATATAGCAAAGAGTATAGCTTAAAGGTTGCATATTATTGTTTACACTTGCAAATTATGTACCTGAAAAGTAGGTCCGGTCTATAAACGGTCGCAAGACGACCCCCTTTATTAGGTTACCAGAATATCAGGTTGCGATATAAAGTCTGATAAAATGCTTATTTTGGGGCTAAAAGTGCTAGTTGTGGCACAAAATGTCGATAACTATACAATAAAAGGGTTATTGCATTGATATTGTGAAAACTGTCGCAAGCTGGGATATCGAACGACATTCACAAGCTCATGTTCTTCCCTATCCCAGCTCTGGACGATATTCACCAATGCCAGTGCAAAACCCTAAATTATCATGTACAGTAAATAGGATTAAGGGCTTAGAGATTTAACTTTTTCGATGTGTTACTTACAGACCAAGCATACATGCATAAGTGTTCTGTTGATAACACGGACCCCACTCTTCATTAGCACCCAACTAACTGCGGGGCTGAATTCAAATAGGGAAACACAATTTGGTGATTATTGCATTCTTAATTAAAAAACAGTGTACACTGATTGGTTGGCCATGATACAAAACAGATATAGTACACATCACTCAAAATTTGTATTATGCTTCTCGGGGCTTCGCCCCTCGGAGTATATCTGCAAATATTTCGTGACACGTCCTATATCTATTATATACTGATTAGCAATGTGGAATAATCTCACGCGAACTTACTCGGATGCTTTCGAATTTTATCGTTGGGCGACGTTGCATCTGATGGCCCTTTACGACAATGGCCTGACGCAAACAATTTCTGCACGCGCGTACAAATTCTGATAAAATGCATGTTTTGAGACAAAATGTCGATAGCTATGCAATAAAAGGGTCTTAATTTTTTGCACTGATATTGTGAAAACTGTCCCGAGCTGGGATATCAAAGGGCTCTCACAAGCTCATTTTTTCGCTATCTCAGCTCTGGACGATATTCACTGATGCCAGTGCAATAACCTTACATTAACATATACAGTAAATTTCCTATGTTAAGACTTCTTACAAGAAGATATTGGGTGTAGAAAACACCCAGAAAGAGAGGACAAGTGTCAGTTTAAAGCGGTCTTAATAGCACCTATAAATATTGGATAATTAAACGTTAACGATTAAACCGAGGAGCCGCTTACTGCATTCATATATATACTCGCATGACTTCAAATTTTACCTTTGGCGGCGTTGTATATGATGATGTCTAATGACAATGACGTCACCGGAAAAGTTGCTACGCGCGGTTATGACGCAAATATTTATAGCTATTTCTCATATGACCTCACGTCTGAAAGTGTAATAACGCCATGTAATAAATATCAAATATTTATGGTATCCGCCGAAAAAAAGTAAATTTTCTTTTTATTTTATAATTTGTTAGGGGTAAAAAATAGCTGTGTTTCCGCTATCATGCTGAAAAAACTTTGGTCGGTAGGTAGTATTATTTTAATTTTTTCCCTCGAAAAAACAAACAAACAGGGTCGGACTTGTATTTTTATGTGTTTTGTTTTTGTACATGTTTTAGTTAATAAAATTGTCATGCTGAGACTCTTATGTCGCGGTTTATTTTTGTTTTGGATAGCCAATTGGCCATTTTGTGGGAAAGTAACTTTCCTTTTGGCTTTCCACTATTGATGTTTCCATTAGGGTCTAGTTGTTTCATGTTTGTGTTTCTTTCCCTTTGGTGTCTCTGATGGGAACTGTGATTCCTGATCATTGCCTTCACTTCTTGCACTGTATATTATAATTCATTTTAGATGCTCAAAAATGTTATTTCTGTATTTTGGAAGGTACTAAATGCCAAAAACTACAAAAATGTACTTAAAACGCGAAATTACTATGGGAAATGTAAAGACTTCCCTGGGTAGAGTGGGAAATTGAACATGGTTGGGTGTGTGTTCTAATTTTTTATTTTGTTCTTTTATTGATAAAAATAGTAGAGTCGTGGGGACTAAAGCAGGGTCGGTCGGGCTAGCAGAAACACAGCTATTTTTTAGGCCTTTGGACAATTACAGTAACTGATCAATCGTGTCCTACGTCACATTTTTGAACAGGCTGTGACGTCACAACTGTCAGTTTCAAAACATAAACTGATCGCCATTTTGAATACAGCATATTTACAGCTCCAAGAGTGCTTTTCAAGGTATTTTACAGAATTATTTTATCGATTACTTATGACTTTGGCGAAAAAGAAGTCCGAGCTGCTACTGTGAAAATAACAAAATCATGTTATTTTTCACAGTTTGAAAATATCATTTTTATTTGTTTCAGATATACATTGATTTCACTGCAAAGTATAAAATAAATTCCGTAAACCACTAGTGGATTAAATATACAAATTGGTTAGATACTCCCGGTAACGTTACATGTGACGTTGCGTTTACTTATGGCGGAATATTGCCATTTTGTAAACAATTCGTGAATAAAATGCGTTTTAAATGTCATATGATAAATGGAATCTTGCAGTCGTGCACCGGCTCCGATAGCTCAGTTGGTAGAGTGTCCGCTCCGGGGAACGGGAGGTCACGGGTTCGATGCCGGGCCGCGACATACCAAAGTCGTTAAGAATGGTACTAGCTGCTCCTCGCTTGGCATCCAGATTTACGGGGTAGAGCTAGGACTGGTCGACCCAGTGTCAGGATAATGTGACTGGGTGTGGTGTCATGTAATGTGTCTGGGACATAATACTTCAGTGAGGCAGCACTATAAAAGTGAGCATTGAGCTCCCTATCGCAACCAGACACCGTCGTGATATGACTGAAAAATTGTTGAAAGCGACGTTAAACCCGAATTCACACACACGCAGTCATGCTCATGTAGGCCTATTACTAAATTTATTAAACTCGTTGAGGAGTTTGGATTTTTTGAAGCTTGTTTATTTTGCTATTCTGCCATACAATTTGTATAACGTGTCTCTTTCTCTTTCATGTCTTGGGAGATGTGAGTTATTTGTATCAAGTCCTGATTGTTTCCTTCTCTACCATTTTTTAATTAAGAGTAAATGAAGGTTTTATATTAACCCTTATCTTGCTGAATATTCCTTTAAGCCACACCCATTTCTGTCTATCAACCAATCAAATTACGTGATGTAATTTATTCCTACAATTTCATAAATTGAATGTCAAACAGTGTGGATCCTGATCAGATGGCTTCTTCAGAAGCCATCTGATCTGGATCTACACTGTTTGCAAAGATATGGGTTGTCGTGAACAGCAAGATAAGGGTTAATATGTAGACCAGTAAATTGGTAAAAGCATTCTATGAATACTGAAACTTTTGTGCTTCCGAACCTGTTTACATTTAGCATTTTATATGGCAAAACTATTCCAACTTGAGATAGAAAAGTTTTGCGTAACAAAAATTTGAACTATACGGCAATTTCTGGAGCAAAACTATGCTGTTAGGAAATGGGTTATAAAATCAAAATAAACTTCTTTTAGGAAAAAAAAAATAAAGTATTTGTTGTTTCCATAGTGTTTTTATATATTGATAAATAAAAAGGTTAAAAAATCCAATACAAAAAATATGAAAAAAATTTTTCCATTTCCTGATTGTTTTTTTTTTTTTTTTTTGAAAATAGAGTAAGAATAGTTTTGCGCTAAGCTCTCGACATGAACACTCATGTAAAATGCTCCATATAATAAAAGCCGGAGTTTTTGAAAGGGTATAGTGAACATCGCCTCTCATTACAACCCAGCAGTCACATGACATCAACTTCGGTACAGCCCCATGACATTTATGCAAAGTCGGTTGCACCGATGTTGATTTGACGTTGCCCTAGCGACGTGTGCCTGCTGGCAACAGTCACCAATGTCAGTGTAATAGATCAAACCTACTTGAAGCCACGTATTTTACAAAAGAAAATGTATGAAAAGATGGGAAGTTCAGCTCTTGACCTATTTCTTTCGCTTTACTGACTAAACTGCATACATGTCATGTTTTGTGACCTCATTTCGAGTAAGATGAAATGATAAATTTCGGGAAACTATGCAAGTATAATTAAACGGTATTCTATTCAATTCTCTAGTGTAATTTTAAAAGATGCTTCGAAATGTAATTGTATTATTTTTACACTACTAGAGGCTGTCAAATGTGACATAATCCATTATTTCTGACGGGAAACCGCCAAGAACCATGTCATCTGATCATGCAAAACACTGCTTCATTAAATGAAGTTTCAAACATTTTTGCAAAAAGTTAATAGCTCAAAAACTGCGTCAAAATGTAGCTTATGACAACGAGAAACTCGTATCAGCCAGCGTACCCGAAAATCCGTGTTAGCTAGGCGCTACGCATCCAATTGTTTGATTGATGAGTATCAAAAACGCGATAGATTCGTATTTACCAGAGACAGGCTTAATTGTTACTGTAGCTAAAGAAACAGTTTTGCGGATAACTTTATGGAGACTGGCTGCTAGTAACTGACTCTTTTATCGAATCAAGACAGAGGTCTATCTTGATTCGAAAAAAGAGTCAGTTACTAGTTTGAGGTGGTAAATGGTTGGCTGCAGCCCGCGGCCTACCCGCAGCGGAGACCGATAGCTTCGAAAGGGGGTAGCAGCAGCAACAACAACAACAAAAAAAAACGTGTTTCTTTCTTTCAACAAATTTTAGTTATCGCCAAGGACAATCCAATTTTGTTTCCTTTTTATTTATGAAAGAACACGTGAAATCTACTTTGAACATGTCATGGTATATTTATCTCTGAAGGGGAATGGGAACACGTTCATGGGAGGCAACACCTGCAAAAGTATTTTTGTCTCCCATGTCAACAGGGGTCAACTCTAAAAAAAAAGAATTTGCTCCTGAGGAGCAAATTCTTTCCTTTAAGAGTAGACCCCTTTTTCCCGTGGGACAGGGCTTATAGAAAGGCGAACAGGAAGTCCCGAAAGTTGTCTCCCTTTGAAAAATGGCGGAAAAATCAACCAGGTGTTCCCATTCCCCTTAAATTCTGTACTGTTGTTATAAAGCGCAGTAAGCTTTTCAATGCTGAAGTCCACGTGACTATCACTGACTTGTCGGAAAGCCAGGAGAAAATAGCCGCGCTATTCTTATCGACGCGTAAGAGGGTTATATAAAGGATCTTACATGAGTGTTCATGTATTATTGAATTTATTAAACGAGTTGAAGAAAAGGGATAAAATGCGAGGCTTTGCCGAGCATTTTATCCCTTTTCCTCAACGAGTTAAATAAATTCAAAAGCCTCGCATTTTATCCCTTTTCCTCAACTTAATAAATTCAATAATGCGTGAGCACGAATGCAAGATTCTATTTATCATATGACATTTAAATCGCATTTTATTCACTATTGTTTACAAAAATGTCAATTTTACGCCGTTAGTAAACGCGACGTCGTTAAGGACGTCGTACATGTAACGTTACGGGACGTATCTAGCTAATTTGCATATTTAATGCACTAGTGGATTATCGAAAATATTACATGACGTTATTACACTCTCAGACGCGACGTCATATGATAAATATAGAATCTGGACTGGAATCATTGGTTGACCTTGGTGTGGAGCTGCTGAGAAAATGTAAGGAACTACTTCCAATCATTGGGCGACAGGGCTACAGATGTCATTTCATCTCAATGTCGGGTGAAAGTCCCACAAAATTGGAAGCAACGCCTCCAAAATAACTTATACAGTGTTGACGGGGACGTTAAACCTTAAATCAAACAAACAAACAAAAATACTTTCACTGTGGGAGTTTTATTTGATACTTGGTTCATTTTACGTTCTGGGTTTGCCTTTTCTAAACCGAATTCTTTCTTCGACCTCAGCAAACTGAAAAAGTTGACTAGACAGTATAATTAATCAGACGGGATTCCGACAAAAATCACCGAAGTAGAAACTGCTATCAGAATTCTGTGCCTAATTTTAGCCTGCCTATCACTGCTCTTTCAAGATCATTTTACCATGGCATAAGTTTGCTTTCTGATCATAGATATAATTAACACTATATCGCCCAAAAGTTTGATAATCTCATGATGCAAACTTTTAAGATACTGTAAAAATGCTTAAAATTGGGACCTTCAGAACTTACTGTAATTCTCCTAAAATTTCACGATCTAGGAAGGAGTCCAAAAGGTGCAGACGGAATGGCAAACAGTGTAGACCCTGATCAGACTGCTTCTTCAGGAGCAGTCTGATCTGGGTCTGCAATGTTTGCTTAGGCCTATCGGATCATTCCGCTAGTCTCAGGTATTTTCAAATTTCGACTCACACGACTTTGCTTTCAGGCTCATACCTCTAAGCGGTTTACCAGTACTCATGTGCGGCCGGTTACAGCTCTGCGTGGAAGCACCGTGCAGCCCAATCAATTGCAGCAAGCCCCGATTGGGCGAGGGCTCTGACCTATGATTAGGTTTGATATTTGGACATATTTATAGGTGCAGAAAAGATACTGCTGTCAGCAGGTCAAGATCATATACATGTACTAAGACATTGTTGTCCGCAATACATGGTGACATCTGCCGATGGGATTCCTAACCCCTTGACACTTTCTCAAGTTTGTTTTGCCGTTTTTCTACATACACGAGCGCTGGCAAGATGCGTTGCAGTTAGAAACAAAGTTCATGTTTGTACATTTCCAACAGTCTAAGATTCTGAGAATATATTAATCAGTTTTTGTTCAAAACTGGTGCCAAGGTCGCATAAAACTTTTCAAGCACCAATTAAGGCAAGCGAGGCTGTCAGTGGACAGCTCTTGCTATTGTTTTCCTTTGCTTGATGCATCTGTTCATTTTTCAACAATGCACGGGCCTCCGTGATCTATTTGGTAAGACTTAAAGAGCGCTGACTCTTAACCATAAGGCCTCTCACCATTGCGGTTCGTTCCTCGCTCGGGACACATGTGAGACGCCAAGTTCTTCAACGGAAGGTCGGTGATTGTTCTCAGGGTTTTGCCCTGCTCTGATTAACGATCGACTAGAAATAAATAAAATATTCTTGAAAGGGCCGTGAAACAAAATAACAACAAAGAAGAAGAAAACAAGCAGCAAAAACAATACAATTCAATTACAGCCTTAGCATGTTGATCATTCAGTATGGTATATGGATCAAATACAGTTATAAAGTTTGAAAGTGAAAGTTACTTGATAACTGTAGTCCTTCCATTTACCAAATTATATGATTGACTTTGAGGAGCATTCCAGTTTAAACTATTTGTACATGTACTTCTGTCCCATTATTTTATGATTATTACAATATACATTTGCAGCGAACAAAATGTGCATGCAAAGTGTAGCTGTATGTTTGTAATATTTTTACATTGTTATTACAGTGTTTGTGAGTTAACTTTCCCTTCTCTTCTTATTCTACTGACTAGAAAGCAGCAGATCGTTCCTTTGGATTCTTTTTAAAGAAGTCAACTTGTAATTTTTGTGGCGTCCAACGCAGAATGCTAGGAACAATATCCGGGCAACGGCACGTGACCGCTTCAATGCCGTCTGAGTGATTCAGATCAAACAAGAAAGTGTCCATTAAAATAAAATGTTTGTATGCTGGACTGGGTAATTAAACAATCATTTGTTTGCAATTTGGACAATTAACAAAACTACCTCTCGGTGTTGTCGATGACCTGATGCACTATTCACCTTTAGGCTTATTTGCATTATCTGCTGGTTCCTAGTCTGAAGGTTATCAGTGTTGGAAAAACAGGTAACCAGACCCCCCTGACCTTATAAGGTCAGGGGGGTCTGGTTACCTGTTTTTCCAATATTGACAATGTGCAAGCTGGGAGCCAGCAAATAATGCAAATATGGTGATATGCCTTTGGCCTTCTACCTCGGACAGTAGTGCATGAGATCGTCCACAAAACCTCGGGGTAATAGTTTTGACCATTGTCCAAACAGCCATTAAATGATAACAAGCGGTCCATGATGGACTTGATTCGCTCACCTGAGTAATGATGTAACAACATGGAAGACCTCTGCCTTCATAAAAACAGGCAGACATGATGAGAAAGTACTTTTTTCTTTGTAATAGGTATGAGTGTGAAAAGTTCCTTCGTACTGTCTTAGTTAAAAACACATTCTGTAGTGTATGGATTTTGCTGAGGTTTTAAGTCCCCGTCAACAATATTTAGTTGATTTTCTAGAAGTTGCTTCCGATTTTGTGGGACTTTTACTCGGCATTAACATAAAATGACATTTTAAGCCCTGTCGACCGAATTAAGGAACCGCTAGTGTTTTAGGGAGGGCCCGACTCGTACCATTGTTCTTGGACAGCCCTTCTAAGTGGTATAGAATCTTCCGCCATATATATAGCAGGGGTACATTTCGATATTTAGGGATTACGGGCTGAGTTATCCTTTTTTTTAAAATTACAGTAAAATTCCTGTTTCTGACCTCTTTTTGGACAAAGGTGGCCTCTGACCAGAGGGCACTTGTCGAATACACACAAAGACAGAATCACCAAAACCTTCTAAATAAGGTTTTTAAAGCACAATTAATGTTAATTTTAGGTGGTCTTAATAGCGGAATTCCACTGTATTTAGAAAATGGCTGGACTTTTTTGCAAACAGTGAAGTTCCTGATCAGACGCCGCATTCTGTGACACCTGATCGGGGCCCGCACTGTTTGCCAATGTCCCATTTTGGGTTAAGGGGGCTGATACGCCTTCAGAGAGAATAACTCTTTCCCAGCGGGCACATGACGCAATTGTGACGTCACATCAACGTCGGTACAACGTCATGACGATTGTGCAACGCCACATCACGTCGTTGCGTGACGTTGCATCGACGTTGATTTGACGTTGCCCTAGCGACGTGTGCTTGCTTGGTTTCTGTCTCCATTAACAATAAGGGTCTACTGAGGAACAAACTACATGCAGTCGAACTTCGATAACTCGAATACCTTTTTTGACCTAATGTCCTCATAATTCTTCATGCCGTTTAACCATTAACCGCTTGACGCTTATGACTCACAAAGAGGGTTGACGCGTCGTTAAACACGAAATCATCATCATCATGGGACCATGAAAATTTGCTCGAAATAAGGTTAGTTCGAACTACTGCATTTTAATCATAGTTTCAGGTCATAAAGCATAATGGGGATCAATTTGTTCTGTTTTATTTGATGGTTTACGTCCCCGTCACCACTGTACAGGTCATTTTTGAGACGTTGCTTACAATTTTGTGGGACTTTTACCCGACACTTAGATGAAATGACATCTCAGGCCCCGTCGCCCAATGAAACAAATAAGGTTTATAAGCATGGGCGGTCCGACTCGCACCGCTATGCCTGGGCAGGCTTAGATCCTCTAAGCGGTTTACCACTACTCGTGTGCGGCCGGATTCAGTTCTGCGTGGAAGCATCATGCAGCCCATCTATTTCATTAAGCCCCGATGGGCGTGGTCCGATGGGGATCAATTTAATATCTTTACGATCTTCTTTTAAATAAAGATATATTGTGTAAACTCATTAGAGTCGCCTCATTGAAACGATTCTAATAATCACCTCATTGAGGCGATTCTAATGTGTACACACAGCAAACATTTTACCGATAGAATCAGGATAACCTCCCAAAAACATCCATATATGGATGTCTTGGGGTATTTGAAGAATTCTCTAGGGGCTCCAGAAGAAGTTAGAATTAGCCCTGTGTGTTCGGGTTTTCGAAAGTTCGCAGTATTTCTTTTTAGAGCAGACGTTAAAAAAGACTTTGCGGCTGTGGAACAATATTCAGACCACCTTTGAAACTGTTCAAAAGAATAAAGAAAAGCAAACAGGAGGTCCCGAAAGTTATCGCCCTGGTTCAAAAATGGCAGAAAATATGCCAGGGGCATTCATATCCCTAAAAACATGCACAGTGTTATGACGGCGTAAAAGTCTTGGTTCATATCGCCCCGCCCATCGGGACTTGAATAAATATATGGGCTGCATGATGCTTCCACGCATAGCTGAAACCGACCGCCCACGCGTTCTGGTAAACCGCTTAGAGGAACTAAGCCTGCCCAGACAAAGCGATGCGATTCGGACCATCCAAGCTTATAAACCATATTGGTTTCATCGGGCGACAGGGCTTGAGATGTCATTTCATCTCAATGTCGGGTAAAAGTCCCACAAACTTGGAAGCAGCGTCTCCAAAATAATCTGTACAGTGTTGACGGGGACGTTAGTCCTCAAATCAAACAAATAAACAAACTTTCGTTCATAGCCTAACTTATAAGTACATATGACTAAGGTTCTGCAACAGAAGGTCAGGTGTTTTTTGTTGTTTGTGTGTGTGTGTGTGTGTGTGTGTGTGTGTGTGTGTGTGTGTGTGTGTGTGTGTGTTACCTCCGGATAATCCGGTTTTTGTCCACCTCTGATTAACAATACGCTCGATATAAGTGAAATGATGTTGAAAGAGCCGAAACCCAAATAAATATATAAAGGAAACCTGTAAAGAAAAGTTCATGTAAAAACAAGTTCTTATAAAAGCACATATTGGTTATTCATTCCATTCTTTTTGGTGGGCAAGCTTTTATTTATTTGTTTGTTTGTTTTGGAGTTTAACGGCCTAGTCAACACTATTTTAGGTCATTGTTGGGCAAGCTAAGCAAAAAGAAAGGACATCAGAGACTACAAAACCTTATTCTCATAATAATTTTGCCAAATGATGTGTCGCGGCTGAATTTGCAACTGGTTGGAAAGACAAGGGGAGGTAATTCAAAAACAGATTACCTTCTGTATGCAACGTGCCTACCTGACCTGCTGATACTTCATAACCAAGGAGGTTTACCTGTTTGTTTGTAGATTTACATCGCTGTCAACACTATTTAGGTCATTTGAGATGTTGCTTCCGATTTTGTGGGACTTTTTCAAAGTCCCACGAAATCGGAAGCAACATCTCAAATGACCTAAATAGTTTTACCAGACAATGAGATAAAATGACCGCCAAACGAAACCGCTAGAGTTTAAGAAGCGGTCCGACTCGCATCACCTTTCCTGGGCAGGCCTAGACCTAATTGGTTTACCAGTACTCAAGTTCGTTCGGTTTCAACACTGCACCATGCAGCCGAGTCTATTTCTCCAAGCCCTGATGGGCGTGGTTTGTTAATTAAGCCGTGTATCACACTAGGTCCATTCCCATATTTAGAGTTGTCTGGGTTTTTTTCACTAAGTTTGGCAAACATTTTCCCTATTCCCTCTTCTTAGAAAACAGTGCAGACCCTGACCAGACGCTGCATTTTGTGCCTTCTGACCTGGATCTAAGCTATTTGCCAGTATCCCATTTTTGGAGCGCTAGGAATGGATCATGGCAGTGAGACACAGTTACTGTTTGCTACATTCTAGTTGACTAGGCACAACAGGTTCTGATGCATTACTATGTCAACTAGAACTGCGTCCATAGGACACGGATGCCCACGCCTGAAAATATACTGAGAGGTAAAAGTAATTATACAGGTTACTGAACGCCGATTTGTGTCCCAATGTCTCCATCTCTACATACATGTGTGGCATCATAAATAAGAACAACCACTCCTGATTAATTTGCCGAATTTTCCGTTAAAATTGATTAAAAGGATAATGAAATTGCGTCGCATGAAATGGACAGGGGGTCTGATCCAATATTTATGATTTTCGTGCAACTAATTCAAAGAAGGGGAACTGATTGGCAAGAATATATCCCATATTTAAATTAAACACAAGGTAAAGTGCAACATTTTTTGTCCAAGAAAATGTCATTTTTGCCTTAAATGCTTTATGTTTCTTTGGGATTTGTATTGGTGATTAACTTTTCTTTTAGCAATTTTAGAGGGATCACTATGGAGTAAGCATAAAAAATGCAGAGGAAAACAAAATTTATGCGAAAGTTTCAAAAGACTCATTTAATTCACTATGATTTTAATTGAAAGGGAGATAATCCGGAACAGGCAGAAATTCCAATTGAGTTTGAAGCTGTTTGTTTGGGTTTAATGGCAATGGTTTAATCTATGAACATTCGTACATAACTTTTGCGGTGTGCATAGATTTGAATGTCATGTACAACACGAGATTTTGTTGGAAATATTGATTGTCAATTGAGGGCAATAACTCCATCGTGGATGACTAACAGGAAAAGAATTGGCGTTTTACAACTTAGACATTTGGGAAAAACGGACTTAGGCATATGTTATTAAAGACAGCAATCCAAGATTCGTTACTCCAAATCAAAAACTGTATACTTTTTATTGCCGCTGAGTATATGTCTATGTTCGTACTAATCCATAGAAAGTTATTATTCAAGTTTTGGACCCTTTTTGACATTTAACCTCTAAGTCATACTTAGTAAGTATGACCTTGACCTTGGAGGTATGGACCTCAGTTTGGTACGTGGCACATTGTCTCATGATCGTGAACATTTCTGCAAAGTAATTTCAAAATCCATACAGAAATTAGAAAGTCATTGACTATGTTTCGGGCCCTTTTTTGACATTTGACCTCCAAGTACGACTTTGACCTTTGAGGTACGGATTGATTTTTGCATGTGACACATCGTCTAATAATGGTGAACATTTCTACCATGTAATTTCAAAATCCATCCAGAAATAAGAAAGTTATAGACTGTGTTTAAGTTTCAGATCTTTTTTTTACCTTTGACTTCTAAGTACGACCTCGACCTTGGCAGTACTGACCTGGGTTTCATCTCATTATGTTGAACATGTCTGCCAAGTAATTTCAAAATCCATTCAGAAATAAGAAAGTTATTGACTGCATTCAAGTTTTGACATTTGACCTCTAATATGACCTTGACCTTGGAGGTATGGACCTGGGTTTTGCGCGCGACACATCGTCTCATGATGGCGAGTGAGTGTTTGAGTTTTACATCGCGCCAACAGCTGAGGTCATACAGAGACGGGACATCAGTTTAAACACTCATCCGAAAGTCTGGAGAAGCCCCGGATTGATCCTGCGATCCCTGGTTTACAAGGCGAGTAGCATAACCACTACACCACAGAGGCTTCTGTCATGATGGTGAACATTTCTGCAAGACAAGAGGGCCCAGAGGGCCGCTCACCTGAGAATCAGTGTCTCTAGTGCATTCTTGGCCCAAGGGCTATAATTTGAACAAACTTGGTAGCGGTCCACTAGATGAAGCTTCATACCAAATATCAAAGACATGGGCCTTCTGGTTTCAGAAAAGAAGATTTTTAAAGGAATTCCCTATATAAGCCTATGTAAAACCAGCGGGCCCTCGTGCGGGGACATTTTTGGCACCAGGGCTATAATTTTAACAATCTCAGTAGAGGTCCACTAGATGAAGCTTCACGCCAAATATCAAAGACATGGGCCTTCGGGTTTCAGACAAGAAGATTTTTAAAGGTTTTTTCTTATATAAGCCTACATAAAACTAGTGGGTCCCAGCCCAGGGACATTTTTGGCCCAAAGGCTATAATTTGAACAATCTTGGTGGAGGTCCATTAGATGAAGCTTTATACCAAATATCAAAGACCTGGGTCTTCTGGTTTCAGACAAGAAGATTTTTAAAGGTTTTCCCTATATAAAATCAGTGAGCTCTGGCACTTGGGCATTTTTGGAGCCAGGGCTATAATTTGAACAATCTCAGCAGAGGTCCACTAGATGAAGCTTCACACCAAATATCAAAGACCTGGGCCTTCTGGTTTCAGACAAGATTTTTAAAGGTTTTTTTCCTATATTCGCCTATGTAAAACTAGTGGGTCCGGCTTGGGGACATTTTTTGGCCCCAAGGCTATAATTTGAACAATCTTGGTAGAGGTCTATTAGATGAAGCTTCATACCAAATATCAAAGACCTAGGACTTCTGGTTTCAGACAAGAAGATTTTTAAAAAATTTCCCTATATAAGCCTATGTAAAACCAGTGGGCCCCAGGGCATAGGTATTTTTGGCCCCAGGTCTATAATATGAACAATCTTGGTAGTGGTCCACTAGATGAAGCTTCACACCAAATATCAAAGCCGTGGGCCTTCTCGTTTCAGACAAGAACATTTTTAAAGGTTTTAAAGCCTATGTAAAACTAGAGGGTCCCGGTGTGGAGACATTTTTGGCCCAAAGGCTATAATTTGAATAATCAAAGACCTGGGCCATCTGGTTTCAGACAAGAAGATTTGTAAAGGTTTTAAAGCCTATGTAAAACTAGTGGGTCCCGGTGTGGGGACATTTTTGGCCCCAAGGCTATAATTTGAACAATCTTGGTAGAGGTCCATTAGATAAAGCTTCATACCAAATATCAAAGACCTAGGACTTCTGGTTTCAGACAAGAAGATTTTAAAGATTTTCCCTATATAAGCCTTTGTAAAACAAGTGGGTCCTGGCACTGGGGAAGTTTTTGGAGCCAGGTCTATAATTTGAACTATCTCAGTAGAGGTCCCATAGATGAAGCTTCACACCAAATATCAAAGACCTGGGCCTTCTGGTTTCAGAAAAGAAGATTTTTAAAGATTTTCTCTTTTATAAGTGGCTAAAGCCTATGTAAAACCAGTGGGCCCTGGTTGGTTGGTTGATTTGAGGTTTAGCGTCCCCGTCAACACTGTAAAGGTCATTTTGGAGACGTTGCTTCCAATTTTGTGGGACTTTTACCCGACATTGAGATGAAATGACATCTCAAGCCCTGTCGCCCAATAAAACCAATAGGGTTTATTAGCATGGACGGTCCGCCTCGCACCGCGGTTCCTGGACAGGCTTAGATCCTCTAAGCGGTTTACCAGTACTAGTGTGCGGGCCGGATTCAGCTCTGCGTGGAAGCATCATGCAGCCCATATATTTCTTCAAGCCCCTATGGGCGGGTGGGCCCTGGCGCGGGGTATTTTTAGCCCCAGGTCTATAATTTGAACAATCTTGGTAGAGGTCCACTAGATGAAGCTTCATGCCAAATATCAAAGACCTGGGCCTTCTGGCTTCAGACAAGAAGATTTTTAAAGGTTTTCCCTATATACGCCTATGTGAAACCAGTGGGCCCTGGCGCGGGGGCAATTTTGGCCCCAAGACTACATTTTGAACAATCTAGGTAGAGGTCCAATAGATGAAGCTTCATACCAAATATCGAAGACCTGGGCCTTCTAGTTTCAGACAAGATGATTTTCAAAGGTTTTCCCTATATAAGTCTATGTATGTAAAACTGGTGTGCCCTGGCGTGGGGGCATTTATAATTTGAACAATCTTGGTAGAGGTCCAGTAGATGAAGTTTCATACCAAATATCAAAGACCTGGACCATGCGGTTCCAGAGAAGATTTTTTAAGTTTTCAGTAAAAAAATTCTATTTTTAGCTCCTGTGACCTAGATGTGCAACAGACCAGAACCATTTGAACAACTTTGAAAGGGGACCACCTAAGGATCATTCCTGTGAAGTTTGGTCAAAATCTGATCAGTGGTTTAGGAGATGTTATTTGAAGAAATTGTTTATGCACAGACGCACGACGGACAAAAAGTGATCCCAAAAGCTCACCTTGTCACTACGTGACAGGTAAGCTAATAATTTCAAAATCAATTCAGAAATAAGAAAGTTATTGGCTGCGTTTAAGTTTTGGGCCCTTTTTTGACATTTGACTTCTAAGTATGACCTTTACCTTGGAGGTATGGACCTGGGTTTTTGCGTACGACACATTGTCTCATGATGGTTAACATTTCTGCAAAATAATTTCAAAATCCATCCACAAATAAGAAAGTTATTGACCGTGTTTAAGTTTTCGATGCACAGATGAACAGGGTCAACACTATACGCCCTTTCCACCATTCTTCGAATGGCTGGAGCATAATAAAAGTCCGCAGGCCAAGTGTCTCCCAACATTTGAAATGCCAGTATGTGGTGAATATGTCTATAACAAATATGGCGTAAACCACGTTTTGGGAGTTGCAGAAAAACAAATTCTTTCAAAAATTTCCTTATTTTTTCCTCCTTATCTAGAGCTGTGGGTTTACAAGAATTATATATGCATGTTTCTTGGAAATTCATCAAGCACGCTCAAAAATGGACTTAAATGATAACAAACGGTGAAAAACTTTTTTATTTTACTTTCTAAACCATATCAAGTGTTTTTGGTTTAACAATACATTGTTAAAAAGTTTGTTCAGTTCTCATTCCAATTCTACTGAATAACTATAATTCAGCTTCAACTCCAACCACCATACAAACCTATATGTGCATACGGCTGTGTCCACAGAACCAATTTTTGTCAACGACACTACGGTCAAATTCAACATTGTCTGGCACATTTTGAACTGATTAAAATCTTCATTACAGTACAAATTTTTTGTCAAATTCATTTCAAAATTAAGAGGACAGGGGCCAGTTGATCAAAACTAATGATGTCATTAGCTAACATATTGTTAAATATTTGATTGGTTAATATGACAAATATACTCTGATATTTTTGCTGGAAAATGTGAGTAGCTTTTGCATTTTTGCAAATCCAAAAACTACTCAAATTTTTCCAGCAAAAATAGCCGAGTATTTGATTTTACACTGGTAAAAACAGTTAACTATTTGACCACTAACAAGCTTATTAGGCCAATGATGCTTTGTACAACTGGGCCCAGGTTGTTTTTAGAAATTTATTTTGAGAATGGCCGATTCTTTTACAAACAGTGTAGGCCATGATCAAAACTCCTGTCCTTTGGGGTTTCATCTGTACCTGCACTGTTTGCCAATATCCCATTTTAACATTTCTTTTGCCACTGTCCTGTCTGAAATCAGCTAGTTCAAGTCAGCTGTCCATATACCCTCTATACTGTATGTATTCGGACAAACACAGCAGAGCTAGCAGTGTAGATCTAGATTAGATGCCACAAAATGTGGCATCTCATCATGGTCTCCACATTTTTTAGAACACAATATTGAATAGTAGGTTGTATGTGTTCAAATTTTAGAACAAGTACTGTAAGAAGTTGATATGTCCTATTACAAAGGGAAAATATGGTGTATTATTTTCTACTGGATTTAAATTTTTAACCCATTGTATACTAGTGGACTCTTCCATTGCTATATGTTGGACAAGCCCATTTGTCATATAAGGTGTGTCAGGCCTATTTTTTTTGTTTTTATTCTATTTTTGGCAGAAAATTCTGTTAGCAAATAGTGCAGGCCCTGATCAGACGCCACGTCCTGCGGCGTATGATCTGGGCCTGCACTGTTTAAGAATTGGTTAAGAATTGGAATTAACTGGTTAAGAATTGGAATTTGACAAAACTTTTAGAACTACTTGTCGGAACATCCAATGTTGCTGTCAAAGATTGATAGCATGGACACACACACTATACTTTTACCAGTGTAACTATGCAGTATATTTAGCCACTAAAACGTCTGAACAAAGCGGTTGTGGCAAAGTGAAAATCGAGGTAAGAGATGTTTGCCATTACATGCCTTATTTTTAAGTAAAAATACAAACTAGAACAATCCCTAAATGGTGAATGCCCAAGCCAGTGCCAGTTTTATAACATATATATGCTGTTGTATGCCCAGAATATACATGTATATACAGTGATTTTATTTGGTTTATTTTTCAAGGAATACAGACTGTACTCCCAATGCAAAAATGGCCTGTATCAGACATATATTTCCCAATTATACAAATTTATTGGGATTTATTCCTAAACTCCACAGGCACTACTAGTTTCCCAAAAGAAGTGATACAATCACTAAAGGACACAAAAATCTGCAACAAGTTCTACTGATATGTTGCCGCCTCTAAAACACTTCCAATGCATGTCAAAACTGTGCTCCCACCGTTAATACAGTAGGAGTTGTGAAGGTATACACAGTGCTGTTGTGTATGGGTCAGATGAGGGGGTCAGATAAGCAGACAAACTGACATATGAACATGTACATACTGACAAGGGAAAAACAGGCACTCCTCAATTTGTGAAAATGCCACTTCAGGGAAGGGAACTCAACAATATTCCATTTCAAATAGAAACAGGAGGTTACTCTTAATGGAAAGACTTTGCTCCTTAGGAGCAGTCTTCCCTTTAAAAGTACATGTACACCCCCATTTTTTCAGAGCATAGTTTTACAATAGCTAACAGGAAAACATAATACATAATGTAAAGTTTTAAGAACACTAAGCACAAAATAAAGTTCTTGTATGCTTAAGTGAAGTTATGGCTTGATGGAAGGACAATAAATATTGGGGCAGGGATGCCGGACATCCACATTGCTCACAGTTCTGCCAGCATATATTATAGGATACATTTTCAGGGGAGGAAACTCTGTCTAAAAAAAGCTTCTCTTATCTTTTAGCTCAAATATGAACAGATTGATCTTACATAGTCACCTTTTGTTATCTAGAAACTCCAAGGGACTGGAATTTTTGGTTTAAGATAACTAGTTTGTTATAACAGGAGTCAAAATCTCGGGACTATACAGCAATATCAAATCAAAATTGCCCTAAATTTAGTTCGACTAAGGTAAGCAGTAGTTTGTGATGATCCATCAACTGTACTCAATATGCATAATCACACAGTAACAGAAAGGCAAATAGTGTGGCATATGATCACTCCTCAAACTGCAGTGGAAGCTTCGATAATTTTCTCTACACATTTGTGTTAATCTAAACATGCCTTGGAAGCTCAAAAATAATATCTGTATTTGCATGAAATAAATAAGTGGAAAGTGAATATTATAAAATGACTGTATTTTGTAAATTTAAGGTTGTGCTATACAATAATTTGAGCTTATCAAACTGACATAGCTCTAGAGTGGGGGAAGAACCAAAGATAATAAAGGAATCATTTCCTCCTTATTTCGTGTTAAAATCATATGCTGTGAGTACTTGTTAGAATCGCCTTTAGGCGATTCTAACAAGTACCCACAACATATGTTCCTATGTAGAAATAAGAAAAATGATGCCCAAGACTGGGCCAAGTAACAAGGATACTAAAGGTACCTTATTCTCCTTAAATCTTTTTAGTAACATAGTCGAACTTCAATGGCTCGAACACCAATGGCTAGTTTACTATGGCTGATTCGTACTCGTTCTCCAGTCCCTAGAAAATCCTTCTTATGGCTATTTTGTGGTAAGAGTGAGTGTTTGAGTTTTACGTCTCATCAACAGCTTAGGTCATACAGAGACGGGACCTCTGTTTAAAGACTCATCCAAGAAGTCTGAAGAAGCCCGGGATTGATCCTGCGACCCCTGGTTTACAAGGCGAGTAGCGTAACCACTACACCATGGAGACTTCTATTTTGTGGTAAATTAGAGGGTTACTTTGTCTTTATTATATCATGAAAAGTTATGTTCGTGTAATCATTAGAATCTCCTCAATGAGGCGATTATAACAAGTGCACACAAAATACCTTCATCTAGTAGAAAACCCCAAATCATTCCCATGACAAATTTAACCTCGCGCTATGTTTTACCCTGGCTGGCTCGAAGTTTCCTGGTCTCAAACTGATATTCATGGTCCCATAGGTGTTTGAGCCATTGAAGTTTGACTATGTTGTGGAAACATTCTAGGTGTGTGTGTGCGTTTGATTTTACATCCCATCAATAACTAAGGTCATACACAGTCATACAAGACTCATCCAAAACTCTTCAGAAGCCCAGAACTAAACCAAGGACCCCTGATTTATGAGGCTAGTAGCATAAATACTACACCACAGAGGCTCCTAAACTATTTAACCCTTAAGACCCAGAGAAAAACTACATCTGAAAATGTCGTCTGCTTATGTCGTCTGCTGATTTTTTGGCAACTTTTTAAAAATATTTTTGCATACAGGCAAAAAGTGTGGGCCCAGATCAGACTGCTCCTACAGGATCGTCTGCTGATTTTTTTGCAACTTTTTAAAAATATTTTTGCATACAGGCAAAAGTGTGGGCCCAGATCAGACTGCTCCAACAGGAGCAGTCTGATCTGGGTCCATACTGTTTGCAAAAAATTACTTTTAAGGTAACCAACAGACGGCTAAGCAGACGACAGTTGTCGTGATTGGCATATTAAGGGTTAAGCTACATCATGTGAAAACTTGTATAATAAGGATGGCGTCAACATGCACATCCAGCCTTATCAGCCTTGACTATCTGCAAGAAGTTTTGATACACCCTAGGCTTGCCTTTAAGAAAGATTTATGCATGTTATCTTATGTTTACAAGCGTAAAATAAAGCTTCTAAGAAATCCAGATAATGTTTATTTATAGCTGTATTAATGATGTCACTGTGATTTCAAAGTGCTCAGTAAAGAGGATTATCTGTAAATCCTGGACTAGGCTCATGTGCCTGGACATTGGCAAAGAGTGTAGACCCAGATCAGATGCAGCAATTTGGCTACATCTGATCAGGGTTTATACTTTGCTTAAAATACAATAATTTAAGGATTTTAACTAAACCTAATTCTCCAGTCAGGACGATTTTCCCAGCCAAGACTCCCAGACAATCGACACACCAGTGCTGACAGCGCTTTGATTTCTTTTTGTGGGGCTCAAATGTTCTGGACAAATTATTGTTAGAATCACCTCAATAGAACAAGTTTTTATGTAGAAAATGGTCCAAAAGTGTTCCTTGTAATTCCTCCATATCTGACGCTGTGCGAAGGACAGTTGATGCACAAATTGTATCATTGGTTTGAGGTGTGGCCGGATCAGGTCTGAACAGTGAGTGCAAGGATCAGTGTTTGGTCAACATCAAACAGCTTGGACAGCTTCTTTTATTTGCACACCATTTGCTTGCATCACAATCAGCCATGTTGAATTTGTTTAACGTAAGAAAAAGAACTGCTCTGTAACAATACAACAAAGTACAAAATTTTAATACAATAGCAGAGGAATACCATATGAATATGCCGCATCAGGAACTGATACAACTTCAAGGGAATCAACTCTTTCAAAAATATTTTGGTCTCCCATTTCAATAAGGGTCTACTCTTGAAGGAAATTAACCCTTTTTGTACCAAATGGAATCTTCCTCCTTATACATGGCAGGAGTCCATTTCAAAATTTAGGGATATCTTTAAATGTATTCAGAAAATAGCTGAACTTTTTGCAAATACATGTAGTGTAAGCCCTGATCAGACTCCACTTCCTGCAGCATCTGATCTGGCCCTATACTGTTTGCCAGGGTACCCATTTGGGGGTTTCTGTTACAAAATGGGTTAAGAGTAGTCCCTCATTTCAGAGGGGTGCAATTCAAAAAGCTGACCCAGTCGGTCATATTTCAGTACATTTTAGCACATTTAGCACTTCTATTTTCACACTTTAATAACAGAATACCTGTTAATTCCGGACCCTTTATTTTGCTGGAGATCTTGGTTGGCCTTTTTAAAAGAGACAACTCTAGCCATAGCTCCAGATTATTAGGAAGAGTAACAAAGAATTTTCCCCCATTTTTAGTTAGAAGCATATGATCTGGTTACTTGTTAGAATCTCCATATCAAGGCTTTTCTGACACATATCCACAAGGTATGTTTCAAAGGAGAAATAGGAGCAATTATCCCAGAATTAGCCTTGTTACTACTCCTCAACTGGAGCTATGACCATAGCAACGGACAATTCAGTATTGTTCAGTAATTGAAGGACAGTTCATAATAACTTATGTTGTGAGTATTCATAAGAACCGCCTCACTGTGGCGGTTCTTATGAATACCCACAACATAGTTTTATATGGAGAAATAAGAAAAACTATTCTTCCATTTTCACAAAATACCAAGCTTATCTGTTGCCATGGTGATGACTAACAAATGAATCTGCTTCTGTACTAAGAAAACCTTTATTGTAAGTATGGCCATGATGGGCTATACTTAGAATAAGAAGTCACAGCCTAAGTAAATGTATGTTTGCTTCAAAGGGTGCCTCTGCATCACCAGCCCATGCCCCCACCAGCCAACTCTGTTAAAAGGGCAGAAGTATTACAATTCATGTTTGTTTGTTTTGTTTTAATATATCACTGGCCTGGTAATTTCAGAAACAGCAGGAGTTTTCATAGAAAGCCATAGCGTCCATTTCTATTTCTATTCCCATACTAGATCAGGCTCACTGCATTATCATGGGACCAGACGAGATTTGACAGATTTTCCATTTGCTTCCATTTCATCAGAATCAGAATTGTTTACTGGTGACACGTCCTTAGACGATCCTTCACCCGGACCTTCTACCGACTGAACTAGTCCCTAGACCTCATAAGGGTGCTGAATCTAGAGATGGAGTCATCTGTACCTTCTGCAGACATCAAGAGAGAAGAGGGGAGCTCGTTCCAATCTGAGATTTTCCTAGGGATGAAGCTAAATTTGTAGATGTCAGTCCTAGTGCCAAGAAGAAACAGCATTTGACCCAGGTCCTGACAAAAAGGAACCCATCACGCAGGCCACAATCTAAGTTTCGGGCAAGCCTGCAGTTCCTCAGTCTTGCCTTTGTTGCTTGCAGACATATGGAGGAGACCTTTAAGTAGCTTCATGGTAGAAGCCACTCGTCTGGCCCTATTAACCCATTTTGTACCAATGGAATCTTCCATCTTATATAGCACAAGTCCATTCCAAAATTTAGGGGTGTCAGGTTGTGTATCCATCAAAATTAATTTGGAAAATGACAGAACTTTTAGCAAACAGTGGAGGTCCTGATCAGACGCCACGTCCTGCGGCGAATTTTGTGGTGGGGTCCGATCTGGGCCTGAACTGTTTGCAAATTACCTGTTTTGGGGTTTCCAGTACAAAATGGATTAATTGGTCATGCATATCTATCTGAAAAATGTAAATTGGAGTATTCTACAAGGGCATTCACACTTCACGTCACAAAACAACTCGCACATGAACTCATTTAACCAGAATCTAATTATAATCAGAAGAAGAAAACTGATTTTGTCCATGTAAAATCCACATTAAAATCAAATTAAACTATCTCCAGTGCAGTGCAACTATATAATAATGCAGTAGTATAACAGATATAGCAGAAATAAAGCAGATATTTGTATTTCAACCAATCATTTTCATCTATTATATTTAAAATGGAAATCTAATGCAACACCACCAAGTTTTACTAAATCACTCCTTTTGTAATGTAAATGCATGACATGGTACGGAGGATACATAGCTCCAGGTGGGAGTGGTATGGTATAAATGAGACTAATTTTTCTTATTCCTCTTCAAAAATCTATGTTGCCGGTACTTAGGCGATTTTTTTTTTCATAAAAAAAAAAAAATCTGATATTTTTCTTATTTGTGAACAAAAACGTATGTTGTGGGTACTCATAAGAAGCAACTCAGTGAGACGCTTCTAATGAGTACCCAGAATATATGTTTTCTTGCAGAATATGAAAAATAGTATGTGGATACCCACTTTTATTGGGGGCTATGAAATTCGCTTCTCATTCCAGGAAAGACACCTTCAAACAGTTGTGTGGATTTTTTATTGATTTGAGGTTTAACGTCCCCGTCAACACTGTAAAGGTCATTTTTGAGACGTTGCTACCAATTTTGTGGGACTTTTACCCGGCATTGAGATGAAATGACATCTCAAGCCCTGTTGCCCAATGAAACCAATATGGTTTATTAGCATGGACGGTCCGCCTCTCACCACGGTTCCTGGACAGGCTTAGATCCTCTAAGCAGTTTACCAGTACTAGTGTGCGGGCGGGATTCAGCTCTACCTGGAAGCATCATGCAGCCCATATATTTCTTCAAGTCAGTGTGGAACTAGATCCTATGCAACAGAACTTAAATAATTGAAATTGAACAGACACCCTTCAAATGGTCAATGGACCTGCCCAAAGGTATTAAGTGGACGTTCAATTTGTCGTTTAAAGATTAATGAATATTCACAACATACTTTTTATGCAGGACTGGAGAAACAATCCTAAGATCATTGCCATCTCAAGATCATGCTCTTTCTTGGAATCAAAGCTTTTCATACTTCCCTTGTTCAAAAGTTAGTTTGTCTAGGTAACCTATCATCCAGGAAACTGACAATTCCAGATGAAACTAGAGCTGTCAGTGAAACTGACTAGGGCCCCGGCAGCGCTATCAGAGGAGTAGGAAAATTTGTGGACGGACAGACGGACAGACAGAGTGATTACTATAGGGCACCCACACTTTCAGTGCGGGGCCCTAATAATCCCCCCTGGTTTATAAGACAAGTAGCTTAACCACTACACCACAGAGGCATGTAGTAAGGGGTAGTAATAAGAACAGTAAAGGTTTGATATTCCTCTTTCAGAAACATCTGTTCTCATTACATGATATTTACATTTCCAGTGTAAAGTCTAGTGTAAACCTATAGAAAACAATTGCGTTCATATTTCAATGAACGCATCGAATCACATAATTTTTAGTGACGTTAAGTGACGTCATTTTAAACCATTGTTCTCTACGGGCGTTGATGACGTCAACGCTGCTCCGCTCTTTGTAGAAAACCAGCGTGCAAATGTTTTTCAGCTTTGAAAGTTCGCCCTACAAGCATTTTTTCGCCCAGTGATGTGGGACAAATAATGTAAATATAAAAAATAAACTTAATTTTTCTGCTTTTCATGAAAGTATGAACGACAGTGGGTCGCTAGCAAAGTTTACATGAACCCCTTCGGGGTTCATTTACTTTGTACGCGACCCACTGCGTTCATACTTCCATGAACTGCAGAAAAATAAATTTCATTTCTTAATTGAAATGCCTCAATCAGGCGATTCTAACCAGTATCTATAACATACCCTTAACATTTGAACCCTGAATGACTTCAGTCTTTGCTGGTTGCACAGGTTAACTGCACAATGATATCAGAATATCTATCAGAGACCCCTTTTTATTCCATGATGGACTGTCAGTTCTGTTAACTGACAAATTTCAATCAGCATAAAAGCAAACAATCTATATCCTTTATTGCAATCGGATTTGTTCTTCTGTTTATCAATAAGACGACTTCAGTTTTTTAACCCTTAGCTTGCTGAATATTCATTTAAGTCACACCCATTTCTGTCTATCAACCAATCACATTACTTGATGTAATTTATTGCTACAAATTCATAAACTGAATGCCAAACAGTGTAGATCCTGATCAGATGGCTTCTTCAGAAGCCATCTGATCTGGATCTACACTGTTTGCAAAGATAGGGGTTGTCGTGAACAGCAAGATAAGGGTTAAGAAATCAACAATATAAATAATACCGTATTTACAATATGAGCCGGCGCATGACAAAACCTATTCTAAGATCGTGCTATGGTCAAAGACTCAGTTCAGCCAGCTCGTCAGGTCAGCCTGGTCGGAGCATTCTATTGCTGCCCTATGAAAAGCCCATAGGCTATAGAAGGCTCATGCGAACAGCAAACTCTGATCAGAATGCGCGAATGAGCAGGGTGATATTAGCTGCTCACACATGCCTTATTGTAGATTTTGTCGTGTGCTGGCTCATATGTATTTGGACAGACAGGCCTGAGAAAACAGTGTAAACCCAGATAAGATGACGTCTCATCAGCTACTCATCTACCTATTTTTAGATACAATATTGGGTTGTAAATGGTAAAATGTTTAAATTTGCAACTAGTATGGTAAGAAGTAGAGGTTTCCTAATATTTAGGGTAAATACGGTATCCCATCACATACAAAAACATTTTACTATAAAAAGAAACATGAAATTGTCTCCATTCAATTAAATTCAGTATCGAAGTTTTTTAACATAGTGTTATTTCACCGATAGGATTATGCACAATAACTTTCTTTAAATGAATTTTAAAATCCTGTTTCTTTTATGCCTCTAGAAAAATTACAGCACAATATAAAATTATCAACATTTGCAGTGTCAGTGTTATTCATAGTTTCCTATAAGGAGGAGCAACAAGGATACTTTAAAGGATAATTTTCTTAAGACGAATGGAACACCTTCATGGGAGGTAACTCCTGCAAAAATATTTTCGTCTCCCATGTCAGGGGTCAACTCTTAAAGGAAAGAATTTGCTCCTGAGGAGCAAATTCTTTCCTTTAAGAGTACCGGAAGACCACTTTTCCAGTGGGACAGGGCTTATTGAAAAGTGAAAGGGAAGTCCCAAAAGTTGTCTCCCTTCGACAAATGGCTGAAACATCTGCCAGGTGTTCCCATTCCCCTTAATTTCTTGACAGAAACATAGGTTGTGGGTACTTGTTCGAGTCCACTCACACTATATGTTTTCATGGAAAACAAAAAAGAAAAATTATCCAAACATTTTCCTTATAACTATTCCTTATCAGGCACGTCATTTTTCTATACTTCTCCTGCATGAATTGAGTGAATGCTCATTAAAACTGTCTCACCAAAATGAGTGTGTACTATTAAGACAGACAAATGAGGCAATGCTTATGAGGAAGTATATCTTTTTGGAAAAATTACCCATAACATGCTTGTTGAGAAATAAGAAATGAGCGAATTTTGCTGTCCATTCCTCTGCATATTTAAGTATTTTTTTAGATATTTTTAGATGGCTTGCTATTATCACAGGTCCTACATTACAGGAAGTAATCTGGGGTCCTTCTTGTAACATGTGGCTCTCCCCTACGTGGGGCTGGATCAAACTGCAAACTGAAAAAGAGTGAAAAAATAAATGTTATCTATATGATCACATAATGATGTTTTAGCTGACAGTTATAAAACTTTTCATGTCCAATACACAAACTTCATAGGCTCAAACACTGATGGATTATATACCATGGATGTTTCAAACTCTCTCAGAATTCTTGAGTCACTAAATAAATCATCCTTTAGCTCAAAATAACATATATTTGGGGCCATTTTTTTTTTCAATCATATATTGTATTCTGTGTGCACTAATAAGAACTGTGTCGGTGAGGTGGTTCCGAGTACACACAACAGACCGTAATATTATAGACCTAAAAAAGAGAATACGGCCACAGTGTATCCAGAGAAAAACCATCTGACCTTAGGGTCTCACCATAGCAACAGATAAGATTGGTATTTTATGACAACTGAAGATAGTGTTTGTCAGTTCTCCTTAAAAACCTACGTTGTGGGTATTCAGTAGGTCAAGGCGGTTCTACTGAATACCCACAACTTAGGTTTATATGCAGAAATAAGGGAAACTATCCTTCAATTATCACAAGATATGCACCTTATCTGTTGCTATGAAAATACTTGGGGGCAATTACTTTTTTTAGTTTATCATATAAATGTATTCAGTGTGCACTCATTAGAATTGCACTGATGAGTTGATTCCAGTACACACAACAAACCTTAATATTATAGACCTAAAAAGATAATACAAGAAACAGTGTACCCGGAGATAAACCATCTGACCTTTTGTTGCAGATTTATTTGTTTTAGGCCTCCTAGTGGCCCACTTTGAAAATATAGGTTTTTATATAGGTTCTTCTTACTCAAAATATAGGTTATTTACAGGTTTTTCAATATAAATACAGGTTAAAAAAAAGAGTCTTCAAAACTTACATAAAGATTTAAAACTGAAGAAAAAATGTTGATGAATTTTTGTGCCACAATTACTCAGATAAAGTTGATCTGAATTTTACAAAGTCCGAGCGAGCGAAGCGAGCAAGGAAAAATATTTCAATTTCTTGACAGTTTTCATCACTTTTTATGTGACTAAAAAGTAAAAAATAGTAGTGCATTTTGAAGAAAAGTTAGGGTTGAGTCGCAAGAAGGTTCAAAAAGTGAAAAATATAGGTTTTTTCATGAAAATACAGGCTTTTTATAGATTTTATGAACAAAATAAAGGTTTTATAGGTTTGGCACAAAATTATAGGTTATTATAGGTTTTATAGGTTTTGCTAGGAGGCCAATTGTTTGATTTGGGGTTTTACGTAATTCCTTCCAATTTTTGTGGGACATTTACGTGACACAGATGAAATGATATTTTTAATGTAAAATTAATTTTAATTAATAATATACCTACCCATCACTACAATTATAGCCTTTTCACCAGACGCAGGTCTGGGACAGTCTGACACAAAAAAAATCTAGCCAGAAATGCCACCGGCATGTCCCTTTTCCCGTGACCTCCCCAGCGTCGAGTCCTGATTGGTCGCTGATGTCACATGACCTATCAGACCAATAGGCAGACGATACAGGTCACGTGACCGTGATTTTCGCGCCGAGAAGATCATTATTTCTTTCAGGAAAACAAATATTTCAGGCGGGGCTGGGAGGCGGGACATACCATTGTAGTGATGGGTAGGTATATTATTAATTAAAATTAATTTTACATTAAAAATATCATTTTAATATCAAATATAACTACCCATCACTACAATTATAGCCTGAATTCAAAGCAAGTGGAGGGTTGGATGAAAAATAAAGTTATACATACCTAACTCCTCCAACCTTGGTTGTTTATACCCCTTTTTAAAAACATCCAATGATGGTAATGTAAGAGAGTATCCACCATGACTGCAAGGGATCCAAATCCAAAATTCACAAGTGGAGAAGATAAATGGACAGGAACCGGAGTCAAAATAGAAGGTTCATACCTATTCAAACAGGCTAACAAACAACCAAGGAAAATAAAATCCCAAAATAAGTGCTGCTCATAATAGATTGAGAAGCTACTAAACTACCCAAGGAATGAGTACCACTACGAATGGGAACCAAGCACCTTAGGTGAAGGGATGAAAAGTAGCGTTGGAACATCCATTACGCAGTAAGAAAAAACATTCTGAAGAAAAAACGGAGTTCCAATATGCCAAAAATGTAGAAGGTTCTAACCTCATTCTGTATTCTGAATGATAATAGGACAGAAGTGAAATTAGCATATACTGGTAGAAGCTTTATCACTTTACAAATCCACTTTGCAATCAAGGATGGTTAGAAATATATCCAAAACCCCTTGATTGAAAAGAAAAAAATTCTCATGATAATCTCGAAACGTTTTAAACATTCTAATGTATACAAAAAATTCACATTAGCCTACGATCCACGAATCCTGGAAATGACAGGACAAATAATAGTTTCAGACAAGGTTATTTATAGCCTGAAACAAAAATAGGTTGAATGAGAAGAGAAAAAGAAGTCATTGTTCTTCTCATACCTGAAAACAACCCTCTGTAATTGGCAAAGCATGACTATAACTTCTACGAACTGAAGCAAATGTCAAATGAAATACAGCTTGACTATCAAATGAATAAAAGAAGCTGAATTCACCGGATCGTAAGGTGGTTTAGAAAAGACCACAATACTCATGCAAGATTCCATTTGGATACAAAGTCCTGGAAACCTGTCGGCATAGTGAAAAACCCCTTTAATAAGCTGGTGATGGTAGGGTTTAATGAAAAAGTGTGAAGCCGACTAAAATTTTAACATGTTCGAGATTACTGATCTGTACCCTTCTCTTAGATGAAATAGAAATTGAAGGGTAGAGAACAGACAGAAAAAGAAATCCGGTAAAAAAACCTCCCTAGAGGAATTGTCTGGATTTATTTCCCTTTTTCTACACCAACTAGAAATTATCTTCCATCTTCCAGAGTAAAACTTGAGAGTGGAGATCTTTCTATATTTGAAGATACACTCGGCAGAGAAACCAGAAAAGTGTCTACCTCTGGTTTGATTCCTGACAACATCTGGATATGTAAGTAAAGCATTTCTGGATTGAAATGGAATGCTTGACCCACACCTTTTAGATATTTGATCTGGAACTACTGGAAGACGGGTTGCAAGTCTTGAGACTAGGCTCAGAATGACTAAAAAACCAAGAACTCTGAGGCCATAGGAGGCGTAATCAGAATGGCTCGGCTTTTGGACGCTTGAATTTTTACCTAGAACTAGAGGAATTCAGTTGAATGGTGTAAACGCATATGTAAAAGATTCCCCCAATCTAGAGATTTTAAATCAACTGCATGTTCCAGGTGATCTGAAACTTGAAACACAAAGGAAGTTGATTGGAGAACCCAGATGTTTGGACATTTGATTAAAAAAGGCCCAATAAAGGTTCTCTCCATTTGAGAAAACGCCCTGTAGAGAACGGATGGTGAACTGGTCTATAGGGGCGATCCCAATGACATAATCTGCCTGGAGGTGTCCGACAAGGATAGACACACCTTCCTGAAGACACCAAGTTATAATCTTCCATGTAAAAGCCAACAGGGAAGAGTAATGAGTCACTCCCTGATAAGTAGAAAAAACTACACTATTCATTTGTCTGGAGTAACAATAATGAAGGTGTTCCTCAGTTTGGAGCTATGAAGAACTGATAAACCAAGGAAATTTGTCTGAAGTTTCAGAAAGTTTATACACATATACATATAAACATATATATACGCATACACAATACACACACATATATATATATATAGCCCCGCCTAATATAGGCCCCACGTTCCCTGAACAACTAATCCTTGAGGTTCAAAGTGGGAAACCAACCTGAAAGGCTGGCATGCGAACAAACAAATAGGGAATAGTCTCTAAAAGAGGAGACCCCATTTGATACTGAGGGATTCATAAATCGTAGAGAGCAATCTTGATAATGGAATTTATTGCTCCTATAGACCGTATGGTATTTCCAGTGATAATATTAGCAAAAAAAAAAAAAAACTGGAAAGGTCTAAGATGAGATTGTCCAGGGAAAACTGGATCCAATTACTAAGTTCTAAAAAGGGGAAACAAACCCCTGACATAAATCGAAAGTTTTTCGGGGCGTGAAAAAAAAAATTTGGAGAAGTATCTTTGAGGTAGAGTCAATTTCAACTTCTCGATAAAGTGTATTAAATCTAAATTCACAATAACCTGTACACGTTAGGACAAGGTATGATAAACAGTATCTGTAAAAATGATGACAAAACCCATCATCGGAACACTACACGAGATTGGGGCCTAATTCTATGATGAGAGCTGCTTAATTAATTTCCATTAAGTTGGTGAACAGGGAAAAACATTGATCCGTTGACAAATCCAACAAAGGAAAGGCAACGGACTGATACACAAAAATTCCATCCAAGGTGAAACAAAGGTATTTGCGTAATGACCTATGGATGGAGATGTGAAGGCTAGCGACCTTTAAAACTACGGAAATCGTCCCCGAATTTGGGAAATTTGACCTGACTAATCGAGGACGAAGTTTCCATTTTGAGACGATCGACTCGCATCATCTTGTTAAGTGTGAGAAGTCGATGATGAGTCGATTTTCCCATTTTCTTCTTTTCTTTTCATTGATCCGTTGACAAATCCAACAAAGGAAAGGCAACGGACTGATACACAAAATTCCATCCAAGGTGAAACGAAGGAATTTGCGTAATGACCTATGGATGGAGATGTGAAGGTAAGCGTCCTTTAAAACTACGGAAATCGTCCCCGAATTTGGGAGAATTGACCTGACTAATCGAGGACGAAGTTTCCATTTTGAAATGAACGACTTGCATCATCTGTGTTCAATGTGAGAAGTCGATGATGAGTCGATTTCCCATTTTCTTCTCGACCAGAAAGATCCGCCTGTAGAAGCCTGGGGAAAGGAGAAATTTTTCTACTTACACGGCTTTCTTTTGGAGAAGAACCCTTCCTCTTCCAATAAAAAGATTTCTTTTCTTGATACTATTTACCAGAAATAGTATTTGCATGTGAGAAAGAGAAAGGATTCCTAACGAACTCAATCCAGTAACCCTTTCTCAAAACTCATAAAACTCAAAATGTATTTAATAAAAGAAGCCAAGGCTTGATAGAACTGAAAAAGCTCGGCTCCTACTGGGAGAAGATGAAGAGGAGGGGAAGGAAGAAAGTCATTTGTTAGACTTGTGTCTTCCTCTATTGGGAGATTTCGTTCCAGTCCGACCTCTGGAACGAAAGGACCGTGTACCCTGATCTGAGAATGATCTATTAGTAGACGAGGACTGATTGAGATCTTCTAGTCGAGGGTGATAAGCACTAAAAAGTCATCGGAAGTAGTCGAAGAGCGTCTCTTGGTTGCGGTACCTGTACTTGATACGCTCTCCGAAGACTTCAAAAAAGACGAGTGCCCACGGTCTTGAAGCTTGATTCTGAAAACGTTGGGAAGACATGGTCCGCTTGTAGTTTTAGAATCAAGAGGCGCTGAGGCTCTAAGTTTTCATTTACTATGCTCAGTAAAAACTGAACCAGTTATCAAGAGCAGAGTTGCGCCAAACATGCAACATGGTGGTAGACAGCCATGGCATGTGAAAAAATGACCGGGAAATAAACAAAAGCATTAGAATAGTAGCTATATGGTCGGAATGCTCTTGTTTGAAGGCAAAGTGGGTAGAATTAGAATACCAGACATAATGAGAACCCACTTAATAATAGTCCTGGTAAGAAGCTCCAATGTTAGAGCATCGAAACAGGAAGTAATGCCAATTTCCCTGACGTCATATATACAGAGACTGAATCTGGGTCGAATTTTGGAATTTCATAAGAACAAAAAATTGATGTTTTTTGTTGTTAGAACCAATGTTCCAAGTTCTTTTCACGGGTGCCCCCGGTCTTGAAGCTTGATTCTGAAAACGTTGGGAAGCCATGGTCCGCTTAAAGTTTTAGAATCATTAGGTGATGAGGCTCTAAATATGTCCTTCTCATAATCGCTAATTAGTAAGGACGAAAAAAGACCAACCTCTGAGTATTGATATATACCCAGAGGATAATTCACTAGGCCCAGATTCAGCTCTAGGGGCAAAACACTCGAGGCTCAATTAAACTTCCCCAGTGTTAGGCCCTTTATTGTGTAACGTGCACTGAACATGCGAAATTGCCGAATCAAAATTGAGCATTCAAGGAGCCGTGCCAAAAAACGATCAAGGCCGAATCGACCCAAGGCCGAACCGACCCACCGAAATAGGCCGAATCGATCCAGGTGCAAATTCGGGTCGAAAACGAACCAGGCCGAAACGACTCTGTACCGAAACGTCCCGGATTCACTTGCAATAGTCACGGTATTCCAATAAACGATGCCCAAGTCTGTATGTTTTACAAGGGAAAACAATCCAATTTAGATTATGATAACAAAAATTTATCATAATAAGAGGAAAGAAGCATATGACCAAGGTAAACTAAGTACCGAAGGTCCGGAAAGGTTACCCGATAAAAACCGGGATCGGAACCGTACCAAAATTCGTATGTAACATGGATTCGGAAAAAATTTTTGGGCATAGGTTCCCCGCACCCCGGAGTCCCCGCAATTATGAGCAGGGTCTCTACGGGGCGGTCGACGAACCTATCCTAGTCAACCCAGGCCCAAATGGGAGGAGGGGACATAGACTGGCTCATCTTGATTCGGCAAAGGTGACCCACACGAATTGGATGGATTCTGTTTAGAAGATACTATAGAAAGGCCACAAAGGGACCTGAATATTATCCATCTGCATCGTGGGATTTATAAGTGCTAAACGAAGACGGGTCTTGCACATGTTCAAAACTAAATTAATGCTGAGAATTTTTATTCAGCGATACAACGTCTTCCGATACCGGAAGTGGAAGGAACACGCACAAAAACCGTCCTCTTTTCTGGCAATTTAAGTTTCCACAACGCCGACTTCAATTAAAACATTACCAGGAATAATACGAGTCTATACCCTGGCACATAACATGAAAAGAAGTGTGGTGCTTATCAAAAACCAAAAACGGTTGATCACATGATAAACAAAACTTCCAAGTGAAAATTCAAAATGGCGGACAACCACTACACATGTAATGTCGGCAGAAACACGCGAAATAAAGTCTCTAAGAATTTCGGAATAAACAGTAAGCTTACAAAGCCTAAGTACGTTGTGGAAACTCAAGGTAAGTGCAAAATCAAAAAAGAATAAAACACTTATCCGTTTATTCATTCTTCCATGGAATGTAGTTTGACCATCCTATCCCAAGCAAGTCTGAAAAAATAATGATCTTCTCGGCGCGAAAATCACGGTCACGTGACCTGTATCGTCTGCCTATTGGTCTGATAGGTCATGTGACATCAGCGACCAATCAGGACTCGACGCTGGGGAGGTCACGGGAAAAGGGACATGCCGGTGGCATTTCTGGCTAGATTTTTTTTGTGTCAGACTGTCCCAGACCTGCGTCTGGTGAAAAGGCTATAATTGTAGTGATGGGTAGTTATATTTGATATTAAAATGACATCTCAAGCCCTGCCGCCAAATGAAACCAAAAGGTTTGTTATTCATGGACGGTTGGACATGCACCACTTTGCCTGGGCAGGCTTAAGACCTTTTGGGCGGTTTACGAGTGCTATGTGCACGGCCAGTTTCAGCTATGTGCAGCCCAATCTATTTCTCCAAGAACCATTGGGCAGGGGCGTCCTTTTGTTGCAGAACTTGGCATCTCATGAGACCCATGCGAGGCCCAAATCCACAGTGGTAAGAGACCTAATGATCAAAATGACAGTGCTCTTACCCATTAGGCCACAAAGGTCCTTGATGCGAGTCTTGGCTGAAGACACAATGTCTGTCTCCTGATGTGGCTCATAAAATAACCATTTTTGATAGATATGTGTGGAGCTTTTCTCTGACTATCAAGGTATATATGGGCCCCGTCAAGCGATTTTGGTACTTATCGCCTATGCGAGCAGTGAAGGTTCAGGCGAGCCTGCGCATCCGCGCAGTCTCACCAGAACCTTCACTGCTCGCTCATACAAGCAGTGAATCAAGAGGAACCTTCAGACAGAAAGCCATCTCCCTGGCCCCGCTGAATGGCTGGGCATGCGCAGTTAAAATTTGTCATGACGGAATGCTCGAAGACACAAATTCGCTTGGCGGGGCCCATATTATTTATACAATGTAGTTCATAGCTTCAGATAAGGAGCAGAAACAGATACAATTTTTCTTATTTCTCTATTTAAACATTGTGTGTACTTCGACAAAATCCCCTTGACAAGGTGATTCTTACTAGTACCCTCAGCATACATTTTTGCTAGAAATAAGGAAAATTTGACCACAACTAGCCCCATTACTCTTCATTCCCTTGGAGCTATGGTAACTATATGCCAGTTGTTCAAAACTAATGATGTCGTTAGTTGACATTGAAACTATGATCATGTCTGGAAAAGATGCCATTTTTGCTGCTACTCCAGAGCTACAGATAAGGCGCGTATCCGCGTATATACGCATTAATTTTCATTAAAAACGCATTGAAAATCTATTTTTCGCGTACCGATACGCATTGGAAAAAACGGGTACGTCATGGTCCCGACGGGTGCAAAATAAAAGTTGGAGTAAACCGACTTCGTTTCGGTAAATTGAGCAACCCAACTTCATATCCGGTTCTACCAAAAGCCGCTGTGTAATACGTTGTCTGATTGGTACTTTCGTTTTCGTTAGGCCAATCGTGATTAGAATAACAGATCGGCAAGGGAAATCACTCTGTTGGTTTCCAATGCAAACAAATGGCGGAGAAATCGTCGCAGTCCGGTCGTTTTAGACCGAAAATGCCAGCAAATGCGGGCAACATATTGAACTTCCTAACAAGGAAGGAAGTAACAGACCCCTCTAAGATTGCAAGAACAATACTAGATGATGTGATTAGTGGCTGTTTCCGAGAAATCGAGAAAAAATCCAAATGAAGTGAGGCACTTCTAATGAATACCAACAACATAATTACGTGTATGTTTATGTGCAGAAATAAGAAAAATGTATGTACTTTTCTGATGAAAAAAGCGCCTTATCGGAAGTTATGATAATTATTTTATGATTATAAATATCATCAATATGTTATAAAAACCGAAACTTGGGAATAAAAAGCATATTATGTGTCAAAATACACTTTCCAAAAAACTGTGTAACATTTTACTCTTTCAGTAAATTTCTAGGACCTGAAATACCCTTTGAAAAAAAATCAGGGAGTAAAATACTCTTTGGCCTAAAAATTATCTGTAGCTCTGTACTCACATTTTTTTCAGCAAAAATACCAAAGAATAGTTAACTAAGTGGCCATTAATGAGCTTGTTAAACTAACAGTGCTTTGAACAACTGTAACCAGGGCCCAGTTGTTCCAAGCACTGTTAGCTTAACAAGCTTGTTAGAAATAAAAATGTTAACTATTCCAGCAACTCCAATACTTAATATATTGAATTTTTTGCTGAAAAAAAAATGAGGGTAGCTTTTGCATTGCAAAAGCTTCCCACATTTTTTCAGCAAAAATAATAGCATACTTGCGATATCTAATGATCAAAGTTTTAACAATATGTTAACTAATGATGTCATTAGCTTTGAACAACTGTAACCAGACCTTTGCAAATTGCGTAAGAGGAGTTTTTTTTTTCTATCGCTGCTAAACTGACTTACAATGAATACTTAAGGGCATCATCTAATTCCATTATAGCTGCTTGATTCCCACATCTGTAACAGTAGTTAGGGGCACTAAATATTGTAACAACATTGCGGTCATGACACCAGTTATAGCCCTGCAAAGAGAAACACTAGAATTTTAGTACATAATATCAGAAATTTTGCTACCTCGTGGAAAAATTTGCTAGCATCTTATATATTAAAACAGTTCCAAATAAGGAGTTTGGGATAAATATTTGTCATTTCTCCATTTTTTTATTATTGTCATGGGTTCTCCTTTAATAGTCATCGAAGTACTTCTAACAAGTACATATGTACCGGTACCCACTAACAAGAAATAAAAGAATATCCTCCTAAGTCCTCCTTATCTAGCAAGACTGCTTTTAACCCATAGTATACTGGTGGACTCTTTCATTGCTATATAATGGACAAGTCTATTTGTCATACAAGGGGTGGCAGGCCTATTTTTTTTTTTTTTTTTTTTTTTCATTTTTATTCTTTGTCCATGGAAAATTCTGTTGGCAAATAGTGCAGGCCCTGATCAGACACCGCATTCTACAGCTTCTGATCTGGGCCCACACTGTTTGCCTAGTACCCCTTTAGGGGTTTCCTGCATGCAATGGGTTAAACAGAAAGTACAGACAGTAGAGCCTTGCTCATTGCTGGGGTATTTTCAAAACATCACTGAACACATGCATTAAGAGTTTTCATCAAATACATGATCACCAAAATCTGATGGAAACACATTATATAAGACAAGGGCAATAACTACTGCAATGCACAAACAGCAAAGCATTTGTTTATACAGGCCTGGAAATTGACACTATCATCTGTGGACAGAAAACTTTTACAGACATGATGTTGCTTGCCTTGCATTTAAATCTTTTGAAATAGTTAAGATAATGCAGCTTTTTACCAATTTTTATAACTCTTGACAAGTTTAGTCAAAATGTGATCTGTAAATCTTTTTTTTTTAAAAAACCTAAAAACCTCTTAAAATAATTTTGTTTAAGTCTAAAGCATAGACCATGTCAGTTCAACACACCTATCATATCCAAACAAAATAATGTATAGATTATATAGAACAAGAATTCCACCGAAGGATGCAGTCAACAGATGATAAAATCTATGTCAAGGTCAAACATGGACACTTTCATGTAAGCTGTCATTCCCTGATGCAAGCTTGCACCAAGTATCATTTATGAAGCTCCAATAGTTCTTGAGAAATGAACCTAAACATCACGGTGAAAGCTAGAGTTGACACAATATTTTATCAAGTCAGTGATCCATAAATATAGGTTGAGGTCAAATATGGATGCTTGCATTCAAGTTGTCATCCAAAGATGCACGTTTGTACCAAATATCATTGATAAGACTCTAATCGTTCTTGAGAAATGAACTCTTACATTAGGGTGAACGTAATTGTTAATGTCTTGGCAGATGAACGGACAGAAAACCTGTTTCCTATATCCAGGCCTCATACTGACCACGCTTTTCCGTGCCTGAAAGGCCCGATTTTGCAACTTCAACCCTTATCCTGCTGAGCAAGATATAACTATTACCTTTGCAAACAGTGTAGATCCAGATCAGATGGCTTCTTAAGAAGCCATCTGATCAGGATCTACACTGTTTGTAAAGCCATCTGATCAGGATCTACACTGATTGTAATGGATTTTATGAAAATATAAAGTAATTTGGTTGACTTATAGTCATAAATAAGGGTTAAATAGTTTTTTAAACAGACTATATATATACAAAAATCTGAATCTGAAAGCCTGAAATCCTGCACATGCCTGAAAAATATGAGGCCTGTATATCGTGCCATGCTAAAAGCAGCCACAACAAAAATGACCATTTTTTCTACATAATCGCTACATTTTCTCCCAATCTTCTGAGTTCCTCTGTAAACTGGGTCTACTGTTAAAGGAAAAAAATTGCTTCACAATTAAATACTTTCCCTTGAGAGTTGACCAAGGCCCCCGCCCATCGAGGCTTGAAGAAATAGACGGGCTGCATGATGCTTCCACGCAAAGCTGAAAACGACCCGCACACGAGTATTGGTAAACCGCTTAGTGGATCTAAGCCTGCCCAGGCAAAGCGGTGCGAGTTGGCCCGTCCATGCTTATAAACCCTATTGGTTTCATTGGGCGGCAGGGATTGAGATGTCATTCATCTCAATGTCGGGTAAAAGTCCCACAAAATTGGAAGCAACATCTCCAAAATGACCTGGGGACGTTAAAGATCAAATCAAACAAATCAAACAAATAAAGAGTTGACTCTTACTGACAAGGGAGATAAAATGTTTCTTAAAAGTTGCCCCCTCTGAAGGTGATTTTTCCCCTTAAATTTATTTGTTTGGTGGTTTAATGGCCCAGTTAACACTATTCAGGTCATATCAAGTCAATCAATTTACCTAACCACACTTTTCCTGTGCAGGCTAATACATAAGCCATTAACCAGTGCAGTACACATTCTTTCCCTAGAGAAACTGACAACTGCCCTTCTTTAATCAACCGAAGGGAGAGAAAGCCCTTGAAAAGGTTTCATGATCAACCTCCAGGAAATAATGTTTCCCATGTTTCCCCTTAAAACTAGCACTGGTGCAGACAGTGACACTCACCTCCATGACTAGCTGATGTGCTCTAGATACTAATGTTAAACCATTGCTATGATTGAATGTTTCTGATATATCCTGACCGAAAGTATAACCAGCTCCTCGCGGAGATATACCCCATCCTCCTCTGTCATCTGGATCTGACCACAGAAGGTCACACATTGGACCCTGTAAAATAACAAGATATGCATGTATATGTGTGTGGAAACAATCATGTATGTGTGTGTGTGTGTGTTACATATTAAATAATTTGGTTAATTCCTTAAGCGAACAAAGTGGATTATCAGCCTGCCCATCAGCACAGGCTGATCATTCCTTTGTAAATCACTGGCTGGATAGTTTGATTACTAGGCTGCTGTACACACATCAGGGCTGGAAAGTTCTTCCAAATTTCACTTGTCCTGTATGACCATGGGCATGTAGACTTTGGAAAATTTCAGTCGGAAGTGACAAAATGTCAGGGATGGAAAATTCCACTTGTCCACTCACCATGATGAGTAAAAATTTGAGGACAGGGCTAGAAAATTCCATGCATCCAGTCACCATGACGAGTAAAATTTCGGATGATGAATAAAATTTTGTCACTTCCCTGTGAAATTTTCCAAAACCTACATGCCCTCGGTCATGCAGGATGAGAGAAATTTTGAAGAATTTTCCAACCCTGTCTGCACATACCAGACTGTGGCTTCTTAGACTTAAAATTCCAGTTTTACTCTTACTTGGTCACACACCCTTAAGACATACAGGTTTGTGATGGTTCTGATGTTCGTTTGTTTGGTATTGGACAGCCCAGTCAATGCTATTCAGGTTATATCAAGCCAGTCGGTTAACATAACCATACTTTTCTAGGGCAGGCTTAGTTATACATAAGTGTGCACATTCTTTCACCAGATGGATGCGACAGATTTGTGTGGATCTACCATGTCTATGTAGGTGCCGGTCTTGTCTCCAGAGCTACAATAACAAAAGCGGAAAATACATAAAAGGCCAGAAATAAGAGTGTGTTTGTCGGTCAGAGACCAGCTTTTTTAGACTGGGACCAGCTATAATAAGCTGTGATGAGTCTAGTGGACTAATTGATATACAGCGGCACAATTCTGTAAATGTACAGTAAAATTTCGCTATTAGGACCACCTAAAATCGAGACTACATCTGCTTTAAAAAGCTTAATGAGAAGAGTTCAGTTATTTTTTCCTTGTGTTTTCTATACTCAGTGTCTTCTAATAAGAGACCGCATTTGGGACTGTTCAAAAGTGGTCTTAATATAGGAATTTTACTGTATTTGGTTTCTTTAAATTGAAATAGAAATATTCACTGTCCATACAGGATTTGTAACGGCTAAATTTGATTGGATCAATACTAAATATTATTACAGATAGCAAACAATGTAATTCTTTTCTTATTTTTCAGAGAAAATAAGGTTTGTCACTTATGTGGATCACCTGCTGGACAGATAATTCATTGCACATGTATTGTCAACCATTATTTTCTTGGCAAAATGAGGCAATAAAAACGTTGAGAATACCAACTTCTAGTAATAATTAGCACATAAGGGTCATAAATCAGTAGACCACTAAAATTCTGTTGGACCAATACATGTTAAGGCAGGCTGGTTCTGTTGACAAAAGGGACTTTTGATCCTTACGAAAAACCTGATTTAGTCAGATTCTGTTGTATTGTGTGAAAAGAGAAGTGATGAAAAACAGCAATGTGAAATTTAAAAAAAAAAACAGCCTTTTTCAAAATTTGCTGTACAGAAGTGAAGACTCAGATTAGCTTGTGCATCAGTCCCACCTAATACATGTACATGAGTCTTCACAAGGTGCAAGAGTGGTCCTCTGTAAATACCAATGCTTCCTGAAAACAACAGCTCAAGATGCACAACATGTATAGAAATAAGGAAAATTAAAGGATATTTTTCCTTATTTCCTGTTAGAAATGTAAGTTGTGGGTACTTGTAAGAATCCCCTAAATGAGGCGATTCTATTAAGCACCCGAAACACACGTTTTTATTTGAGAAATATGAAAAAAACTAGACAATCCCTCGGACCATATGCCTCAGAGATGAGTAATTTGTTTGATATATGCAGTAGACAGGCACACATTCTAACTAAACTAGAAATTGCAACATTCTCCAAGAAACATACGGCCAAAATGTTTAAAAATATTTTGGTAGTTCAAGGGAACATAATTCTGCAATATGGGACTGAAAGAGAATTTGGTTTCCTTTACACACATGTTCAATGCATGTCTAACCTGTGTTGCGAATTTCAATGTCATGCATCAAATAGTGTAGGAGGATATGTGGAGACACGAACAGTACTATTTAACATCCTATGCTACACATATGGCCAAAATGTTTGTCGTTCAAGGTGACATAATTCTGCAATAAGGGGCTGGATCAGAATCCTGTTTCCTTTATGCACATGTTCAATGCATGTCTGAACCATGTTGCAAGTTTAATTGTCCTGCATCAAATACTGGAGACACAAACAGTCCTATTTAACCACCTATCCTGCACATATGGCCAAAATGTTAGTTGTTTAAGAGGACTAAATTCTGCAATGAGGGGCTTGTTTCCTTTATGCACATGTTCAATGCATGTCTGAACTGTGTTGCAAGTTTCAATGCCCTGCATCAAATACTGTATGGGGAGTTGGCAAGACCAGAATAGTACTACAAAGTGTGACAGACATACAGGTACAAAGCTATATGCCCCTCCACGCTTTCTGGTGGGGGCATAACAATTCCAAAATTATCATTACTCCGTCTTATCTGTAGCTATGTTGCTTGCTAATTTCTGTCTTCACTAGTTGCATACTTATCTTTGCCATGTAATTACCTCGTGTGGAACTTCTTGAATCCTATCTAAGGCTCGGATATGATCTAGTGTGTCTATAGATGGTGATAAACCTCCATGTAAACAGAAAATCTGAAATTAAATACAATGAAAGGCTACAGCTCAGATCAGTCCATATACATGTGCAGCCTGATAAGCTATTTTTCTGTCTGCTCAACCTACTATAGAAGCCCCAGAACAGGACACATGCATAAAGACTGATCTTTTAGCGAACACTGAGGCCCTGACCAGACACCTCATTCTTTGGTATGTGATTTGGGCCTACAATACAAATGTATTTACCAGTGACTTGTTTCATGAATTCCCCTAGAAAATGGGTCAATAATTTAAGCAAAAGGCAAGACATCAAAATGCATGATCTTGATTTTACTGTGCTTTTAGTGTAATGCTTTCTAGATTGAATTTCTATCTCTCCAGCAAAATATGTAAAATATCCACAACATGAATGGTTTCTTGAGTAATTGAACCATTTTGTACCAGAAACCCTAAAAGGGGTACCTTGGCAAACAGTGCAGGCCCAGATGAGATGCCGCAGAACGCAGTCTCATCAGGGCATACACTATTTCCAGAAAATTCAGCCATTTTTCCAATTTTCAATTTTAAAAAATATTAAAATGTCAACAACTGTTGGCATTCTGAACAGATTAATTTTGCCACACCCATTTCTGATTATCAAACAATCAAATTACTTGATATAACATATTCAATCAATTCACAAAATGCATGAGAAACAGTGTGGATCCTGACCAGGTGGCTGATCTGGATCAACACAGTTTACAAAAGTAGGGGTTGTCATGTTCAGTAAGATAAGTGTTAATATTTATGAGCAGGGCAAATGTCTTATTTAAGTGAAATGTACATCATAGAACATGTATGTATGTAAAATTTTCATAACTGCTGGGTCAGTCATTTCCAATCTAAGATATTTTACGGTAACAATGGTACCAAATCTAGACTACAGTACGTATATTATCAGTCACACTACAATGTGTCATGTAACTACGTCACTGGCTTTCTAAATTCATTTATGCATTATCATGGATGACCTAGATTTTAGAGACATAAATATATCAATATCACAATGGATAGGTCAAAATATGCAATTAGATGTGAGTCAGTACAGAGATAAACATAGTTTAACCCTTTTTGTACCAAATGGAATCTTCCTCCTTATATATGGCAGGAGTCCATTTCGAAATTTAGGTGTGTCAGGTTTTGTTTTCATCAAATTTTGTTTGGAAAATGATTGAACTTTTAGCAAGCAGCGGAGGCCCTGATCAGATGCATCTGATCTGGGCCTGCACTGTTTGCCAGGGTACCAGTTTTGGGGTTTCTAGTACAAAATGGGTAAAGTTAAACATAAATATTTCATAATACCTTTACATGTAGATGGGAAAGTTAACCCTTATCCTGCTGAATAGTGAATAATTAATTCTGCCACACCCATTTCTGACTATCAACCAATCAAATTACTTGATAATTTGATATATTCTATTTATTTGAATTCAAATACCTAATGACAGTGTAGATCCTGATCGGAAGCCCTGATCTGAATCTACACTATTTGCAAAGGCAGGGTAGGGGCTGTCGTGTTCAGCGGGATAAGAGTTAACAGAATGAGCAACTAACCTATATTTCCTCTTTTATTGTTCCCCACAATACATGTACATGTATACCACAACCTCATTATAGCACTGTTCGTTATAAAACAGTTCTGGATATTTTCAAGATGGATCCCAAAAATGTATACATGTAGATGATAAAGAAAAATGACCATTTATGGTCATTTTTCTATATAATCTATACATTGTTTTTGGATGTAACAAGGTTGTTTAGCCGGCCTCGTTGGCTCAGTCGGATGCGCGCCTGACTGGTGATCAGGAGGACGCCGGTTCGACTCCCGCCGGGGTCGGCAACATTCTTTCGTGGAGATTGATCACAAAATCTTTTCTACGGTCATTCTCTCCCTTCCGCCGATTCAAGAAGGGCAGTTGTCAGTTTCTGGGGAAAGAATGTGCACTGTACTGGTTAACCGCTTACGTATAAGCCTGCCCAGGAAAGTGTGGATAGGCAAACTGACCGGCTCAAAAATGACCTAAATAGTGTTGACTGGGCCGTTAAACTCAAATACAAACAAACAAAACAAGGTTGTTTAACTAAAACAGTTTCTTATTTGGACCCCATTATTAGTGTTTCAAAGGCGTTGTGGTGTATTGTAAATTGTTTGAATTCCTCTCAACCTGTTTTGTTCTGAATAGAATCTTTCACCATTATATACATGTGTATAGCAGGAATTCCCTCTTAAAACTTAGGGGTAACTTAGGCAGTTATTTTTAGAAATTTATTTAGAGACTTGACTGAAGTTTTTGCAAACAGTGAGGGCTTGGATTTCCTATATAAAATGGGTCAATCGGTCATAAATGTCAGCTTTCTATGTGTATTTTCTACTTAATATAGCGTAAAAATCCAAAAAATTCAGACACCTTGAGGACTAGCTGTAATTCTCCTTAAATTTTAACAAATTTGTTTAATGATCCAGCTAGAAGTCCAAAAGGTGCAGATGATATGGCAAACAGTGTAGACCCTGATCAGACTGCTTCTTCAGAAACAGTCTTATCTAGGTCTGCACTGTTTGCTTAGGTCTATGATTCTATCTGTCCCAATACTTAGGATCATTACGGTAGGTGTCTAAGGATTGTCTTGCTCTATTCACTTACTTTACAAATAAGCTGTTGGCCCGATGTTGTGTGCATTAATTAATTCCAGTTCAATATTTTTGGGTAATTAAAATCAGTTTGCCATTTAAAATTTTGGGCTACCGTATTCGCTCTAATTACCGCACCGTGCCCTTAGTTTTTTCAAAATCGTGTAAAAAATCATGGTGAAAAATCTACCTAATTAGCGCACACTTGATACGAAAAAAATAGCTTCAGAGATGATGCATACTGATATTTAACGGGATGGAAAAGGATACTTAAGCATTGCCTTCACTGTTGAAGAAATAATGGTAAGTTTTTATAGATTTACTGTGAGAGCTTTAAGGGGAGGTTACTGTAAAGTGTGCACTTAGGCATTTCCTTTTCATAAATAGCTTTGGTGTGCGCTTATAGGAGCATGTGCGGTAATTAGGGCGAATACGGTAATTTTCCGTGGTGATTCAAAAGTTTACATGTGTGAAATCATTAGACTGATTTTGCAAGAAGATTCTAAGAAATATCACCCACAACAAATGTTTTGAGAATTATATCCAAACAATTTTGGTGATAACTGAATAACTTTTGTCAATTCTCAATTAAAAACTAAGGCCCCGCCCATAGGGGCTTGAAGAAATATATGGCCTGTATGATGCTTCCACGCAGAGCTGAATCCGGCCCGCACACTAGTACTGGTAAACTGCTTAGAGGATCTAAGCCTGTCCGGGGAACCGCGGTGCGAGGCAGACCGTCCATGCTAATAAACCCTATTGGTTTCATTGGGCGACAGGGCTTGAGCTGTCATTTCATCTCAATGTCGGGTAAAAGTCCCACAAAATTGGAAGCGACATCTCCAAAATGACCTTTACAGTGTTGACGGGGACGTTAAACCTCAAATCAACCAACCATTAAAAACTATGATCAGTGGACAGGCAAGAGGGGATTCCCCATGTTGCCATTGCCCGATCGGACAATTCAGTAAATTTATTGCCCAATCAGGCAATAAAATGCTCATTTACATCAAGCATCAGGCAATAAAGAAACACTGCAGACCAATGGGGACCGGTTTTCAACATGTGATGGCAGAGCAGGAATGTTGTTATTTCTTCTGTCTGTACACTTCCTTTCTGTCTTCTTTCTCCCTCGTCCATTTTCTTCATCTCTTCTAATATCTCTTCTATATCTGAGGGCTGGTGTGTCATTTAACCCCTATACAACCAATCCATGATGCATTTAACCCTTCTCTTGCTGAATATTCAGATTAGCCACACCCATTTCAGACTTTTAACCAATCAGATTACTTGATGTAATTTATTCCTGTGTAGATCCTGATCAGATGGCTTCTTCAGAAGCCATCTGATCTGTATCTACACTGTTTCCAAAGATAGGGGTTGTCGTGAACAGCATGATAAGAGTTAATATTTTTAGTGATGTAAACTTAGAATATATTAGATATGGCAATCCGGCCAATCTGTTCCAAAGCTGAAAAGTTGATACTTGTTAGTGAACTTCATGTTAAAACTTTAACCCATTGTAAACTAGTGGCATCTTCCATTTCTGTATGTTGGACAACTCCATTTGTTATAAAAGGGGTGTCAGGCCTGTTTTCTTTATTCATCCAATTTTGACGTAAAATTATGTTAGCAAACAGTGAAGGCCCTGACCGGACGCTGCATTCTGCGCATGCAATGGGTTAATCATTCCATACAGCAAAAACACTGGTATTCTGGTCAAAAAAAAGATAAATTCCCCAGCAAAACTACTACCAGGGCATTTAACAGTTTGATCAATAATAAATTGTTTATGATCTAACAACCATAGCAACAGATATTTAAGTTTAGTATTTTGTGATAATTGGAGAATTTTGTCAGTTCTCGATAAAAACCTATGTTGTGGGTACTCATTAGAACCGCCCCTGTGAGGCGGGGTTTATATGGAGAAATAAGGAAAACTATCCTTCAATTATCACAAAATACTTACCTTATCTGTTTTTTTTTTTTTTTATTTGAGCTACTGTGCCGAGGCTGAAGACTTACCTGGCCATCTACAAGAGCTGTCAGAGGTAAATAATCAAACAGATCTGTGAAGTACTTCCATACATTAGCATTGCCATATTTCCGTAAGCATTCATCATAAAATCCATAAACTTGTGTAATCTGTCTACTCTCATGATTTCCTCTTAAAATTGTTATTCTTTCCTTAAACCTAACCTGCAAAAGAAAACAGATAATTTTAGAGCTTAATTTGTCATCTAAGAAACAGTTAACAGAGATTTCATAAGATCGTCTTCTTGCTTTTATGCTGTATGCATAGCCACCCAAACAATTAGGCTCTGGTTTGATTACAAACAGTTACATACTTTTTGCTGAGTTTCTACCATCAGTAGATGGGTATAACATTAAACGAAAACAATTAATTAATGATGTCATTCATTATAAAGTAACTTCTCGTTATTGTACATATATACAGTACTCAGGCATGAGACTGGAGGACTGCTGAAAAAATCTGAAACCCGAGTGAAAAAATCTGAAACCCCTATCACCCCTTCCAAAAATGTCATTTTTACAACTTTCAGACAAAAACAATAACTTTGAAAAACACATTTTAAAATAAAAAAATCTGAAATCTGCCAAAAATCTGAACAGTCTCATGCCTGAGTACTAGAAACATTTTAAGCCTTAACTGCAGACAGGACTCTTAAAGTCCCTGATGCAAGAAAATGAGGGTTCCAAGGACAGCTGTAATTTTGGTACCGGAGAACACACTGTATAAACGATCCCTTAACATGAAACATACATGTGTGTATACTGTCAAACTGAAAAACTCAAATTAATTCACTATCTAAGACTTGTTGGTTTTGGTTTTTAATCCTAACAAAGGTACAAAACACTGTCTCTACTGCCGTCTAATGAAAAGGCTGTGAGCTTCATGCTTACTTGTCCCAGTCTAGAGCTTCAAGACACGCCCAGGAATTTTGGACAACAACAATTTAGTCAAGAGGCTATGGTGCATCTGTGGGGGCAAAATCTTTGCGAAGTCAGTGAACCATAAAATTAATGAGATGCTCACATTAAAGATGTCATTCCTAGATTTAAGAGGAATGGGAACACCTGACAGATTTTCCCGCCATTTTTCAAAGGGAAACAACGTCTGGGACTTCCTGTTCGCTTTTCTCAAGCCTTGTCCCACTGAAAAAGGGGTCAACTCTTAAAGGAAGGAATTCTCCTCAGGAGCAAATTCTTTCCTTTAAAAGTTGACCCCAATTGACATGGGAGACAAAAATACTTTTGCAGGATTGTCGCCCCTGAAGGTGTATCCATTCTCCTTAAGTTTGAAACAAGTTTCATTAACCTTTAACCTGCTGAATATTCAATTAAGCCACACTCATTTCTGACTTTGAACCAATCAGATTACTTGATGCAGCTTATTTCTACATATTCATAAACTGAATGTCAAACTGTGTAGATCCTGATCAGATGGCTTCTTCAGAAGCCATCTGATCTGGATCTTCACTGTTTGCAAAGATAGGGCTTGTCACCTACAGCAGGCTCTAAAGAAGCTCTTATAGTTTTTGATAAATGGACATGAAAATTAGGGTGAAAGCTAGGGCTGTCACAAATATTGACGACTTGACAAACAGACAGAAAATCAGACTCCTGTATTGTGTCATGCTTAAAGTAGGTATGACAAAAACAACAATCTTTATACTTACTTTAAGAGCTACTAAAAGTGTGACTGTTTCTACTGAGTAATAACCTCTGTCTACATAATCCCCCATGAAGAGATAGTTTGTGTCTGGTGAGTTGCCGCCAATTTTAAACAATTCCATCAGGTCATGGAACTGACCATGTACATCTCCACTCACTGTCACTGGACATTTTACTTCTTGTACATTAGATTCTTTTGACAGTATTTCCTTTGCCTGTAAAAATAAAGTGTGGGTTGAGCTGATAAACAATGTCTCTGCTTGTTAGGAATGTAAGTTACAGGTACTTGTTAGAATCACCTCACCGTAACTCATTTTGTACCGGAAACCCAAAAACGGGTACCCTGGCAAACAGTGCAGGCCCAGATCAGATGCCGCAGAATGCGGCATCTGATCAGGGCCTACACTGTTTGCAAAAAGTTCAGACATTTTCCAAATAAATTTTGAAGAAAATACAACCAGACACCCATAAATTTTGAAATGGACTCCTGCTAAGTATAGATAAGGAAGAAGATTCCTTTTGGTACCAAAAGGGTTAATGAGGTTATTCTTATAAGAATACATATTTTTCTGAGAAAAAAGATAAATTACTACTAAGTTCCTTATTTGGAGCCATGACACACTATAACTGTTAACAGTGACTACTCAAGACACTGCAGAGCTTAGCCAGGACATGGTCGTGTAACATATCAAAGAATCCAAAAGTTTTATATGCCATTTTATGTACTAGGATGTAGTGCATGGCCTGAACAGACTTGTCCTGTTGGTGCAGCCTGATAAGTCTTATCAGGCTGCACCAACAGGACAAGTTAAAGAGCCTGTACGGCTGTAACTGCTCACACTCAATTTAAACCCATATCCTGATGAATAAATTAATTAACCCAGTCCACTCATGACTTTCAAAGCCTAATGTAATTTATCCATTCAAATTCACAATCTGAGTGACAGTGTAAATCCTGATTAGATGGAAGCCATCTGATCTGGATCTCCACTGCAAGAAAAAGGTTAGTCATGTTAAGCAGAATAAGGGTTCAAGCCCCAAAGTCTTTTGGAGTCACACTCTACAGCCGTACGCATTTACCCATAATTGACACACGTTTTTAGGGTCAAACTCCAACTTTTCAAAATTTGACTCCAACTTTTCAGATTTGAATCCAACTTTTTCCATGGATGGATTCTTAAACTCCTGTTTTCAAAATCCTAGTGAGAACTCTGGAGCTATCTTAATTACAATGATTCTAATGAGCGCTAACAAAATACTTGCCAATGCTCTTGCGTATGTACATGTAACATGATGTCTGATTTGATAAAAGTAAAAAATTTGTGATGGTATATTCTGCAATATACTGTTGAAAATCTGACTTCACCATGTAATGTCACTTTTCACTGGCTGGCATTTGATTTTAACCCTTATCTTGCTGTTCACGACAACCCATATCTTTGGAAACAGTGTAGATCCAGATCAGATGGCTTCTGAAGAAGCCATCTGATCAGAATCTACACTGCTTGATATTCAATTTATGAATTTGTAGGAATAAATCACATCAAGTAATCTGATTGGTTCAAAGTCAGAAATGGGTGTGGCTAAACTGAATATTCAGCAAGAGAAGGAATAAGCAGCTCACATCGCCTGCAGTTTTGTGCATTATTCCTTATTTGCAAACTTTATTGTGAGTCAGCTGTATTGGATATTGCCGGGGATATGGAAGTAGTCATTTAAGTGAAGGCACACTTAACAGAGATGGCTGGATGGCCAGGTTACACTGTACATTTGATAACCTGTTATCACTGATGAGGTCGTCAAAAATATTTTTGTGACACTAAACAACTGTTTTTCACTACTTCAGTAAAACAGATATGTTCAACTTCTTTCCTCATCTTGATAAAGGTATTTAAAACACTGAAATGTGTCGGTCTAATAAACAACAAGGAAGACAACATAGCTCGCCTTTTGGAGCCTAAGTTGGATGAGGGAAAATTATCTAAAATGAAATTTTCTTCTGTAAAACAGCCCAACAGACTGCAGCAATTAAATGAGAACCAGATAAGAACCCCAAAGAACCACTGAAGAAGAAAACTTATGTTTTTATTTTAAATTACAATTCCAAGTTTTGCAGGTTTTGCCCGAAAAAAAAAGTCATTTCTTATATAAAAGAGCTAAACACACTGCAGCAAATGAAAGAGAACCAAAAAGTACCCCTAAGAAGAACAAATGAACAAAAAATCCTGTTTTCAAGCCTTTGCACTGCAAAAAATAAAAGACAACAGGCCAAGTGTCCCCCGGTGTTTTGTAATGTCAGTATGTGCAACATGTCTATAATATATATATGCCATAAACCATGTTTTTGAAGTTGCGGAAACAAGAATTTCACTCGGTAAAATGGCTAAAACCAACAAAGTGACATAACTCTGATAAAAAATCAGTCAAGCATGACCTCGACAAAATATGATCATCTTAAAGTCATGGGAACAATAACTGGAAACTTTCATTAAGATCCCTTGAAAACTGTAGGAGGAGTTGCGGAGATAAAAAAAATTCTATTGATAAAAAATCTAAACCCGACAAAGGACCATAACTCTGGAAAAATCAGTGGAGCATGACCTTGATGAAATATGATCATCTTCAGGTCATGGGAACAATAACTGGAAAGTTTCATCAAAATCCCTTGAAAACTGTAGGAATTGCGGAGACAAGAAAGTCTGTTGATAAAAAGTGACAAAGGACCATAACTCTGCAAAAAATCTGTCGAGCATGACCTTGGAACAATAACTGGAAAGTAGGGGTGTAACGATACATCGATAGGTCGATGCATCATGATAGTGACTGCCTCGATAGGAATGCATTGATAGTTAAATGAACTATCGGTGACTATCGCCGATAGCTCTTTCAACTATTGATAGTTCCGATAGGCAAAAATCAAGCATCCGCCAATTTTTCTTTCAGAGTAGTTTCCCCTATTTTTATGGCATTTTCAATTAGCGCTAATCTAAAGATTCTAAAGGAAAACATGAGAAAATGGCTCCAAGTCAACTTGGTCGTGGTTAAGTGAGCCTTGGTCATTTACGCTACTAGTGGTATCAAATGAAAAATTTAGGCATTATAGTTATGTTTGTGTTTTTCCCAACTAGTTAAACGTGACATGTTCGTAACACTAGTATGCATCCATCATTTAGGACAGATGAAACAGTTAACACAGTGTGGCAGTCTAGTTTTAGAAAAATATCTAAAATCTGTGTTCTTCAACAGCAAAATCTTTCTCAGCCATAAGACTGTCTGTAGTATCTACAAGTCTGTGACTCTGTCCTATGACGGTGGGAAGTAGGGCAGTTCGGCTGACTGCTATAATGCGAATCGAGCATGCCACTGGAAATCTTCTTTCATTTTTGATGTCAGTTATGGCAACAAACTTTGAGATCGTTCCGAACAAATCTGGAAAGGCAAGCGTCTGGGCCCATTTCGGCTTCGTGAAAGAAGGGGACGTTGTTGATAAAACGAAAGTCGCTTGCAAAATATGTATATTCTGTCTACTTTACACTTTGTTTGAAACTTTATAGCATATCAAAGATTCTGATAAGAGAAACTGATAGTTATCACGACAGTATTGTGATAGTACACACTGATAGTGATAGTATCCTCATAGTAATTTCTTCGATAGTGATACTGTCGCTATAGTCAAAATTGCCATCGATAGTCAGCCCTACTGAAAAGTTGTGGAGACAAGAACTTCTGTTGTTAAAATTGCCATGACTGACAAAGGGCCATAACTCTGGTAAGAATTAGTCGAGCATGACCTCAATGAAATATGATCATCTTCGGGACATAGGAACAATAATGGGAAAGTTTCATCAAAATCCCTTGAAAACTGTAGGAGGGGTTGCGGAGACAAGATCGTGTCTACGGATGGAAGGACGGACGAACCCATGATTACTATGTTCGAGTTGCGGAGACAAGAACTTCTGTTCATAAAATGGATAAAAATGTCAAAGTGCCATAACTCTGGTAAGCATGACCTTGATAAAATTATCTCATCTTCAGGTCATGGGAACAATAACTGGAAAGTTTGATCAAAATCCTGTGGAAACTGTAGGAGGAGAACTTCTGTTGATAAAATGGCTAAAACTGACAAAATGCCATAAAAATCAGTCTAGCATGACCTTAATAAAAGATGCTGATCTTCAGGTCATGGGAACAATAACTGGAAAGTTTCATCAAAATTCCTTGAAAACTGTAGGAAGAGTTGCGGAGACAACTTATGTTAATAAAAAGTGACTAAAAATCAGTCGAGCATGACCTCTATAAAATATGATCATCTTCAGGTCATGTGAACAATAACTGGAAAGTTTCATCAAAATCCCTTGAAAACTGTAGGTGTTGCGGAGACGAAATTGTGTCTACGGACAGCAGATGAAATGGCAAACAGCAGGGATACAGACTAACAGGTGCCCAGTAGCCAAAGACGCCTAAATTTTTGCCTTGGCGCAATGGCGCCTAAGTTATGAATAAAAATGCCTATTAACTTAATGTAAAATTTTGATTTATGGTCGTCTTGGCACCTAAAGCAAAATGCTTAGTCTGTACTCCTAGAAACAGTGGAGACACTGATCAGACTGCTCCTTCAGGAACTGTTTGTAGCTGTTGCTATAATGATCACAACAGCTACAAACAGTAAAATCAGGGATACAGACTAACAGGTGCCCAGTCACCCAAATTTCTGCCAGGGTGCCTAAGTTTTGAATAACAAGAGGACCATGATGGCCCTGGATCGCTCACCTGATCCATAGAGTAACAAGTGGGCCCCGGGGAGGGCCATCATTGACCCCAGGGTTATAATGTGCATAATGTTGAGGGAGGTCTAAAAAGGTGAAGCTTCATACCAAATATCAACAAAGGCTATAATTTGAACAATCTTGGCAAAGGTCCACTAGATGAAGCTACACAACAAATATCAAAGACCTGAACCTTGCGGTTTCAGAGAAGAAGATTTTTTTAAAGATATTCCTTACATACGCCAATGTAAAACCAAATGGCCACGGGGCAGGGGCATTTTTGGCCTCAGGGCTATAATTTAAAGAATCTTGATAGAGGTCCACTAGCTGAAGCTTCACACCAAATATCAAAGACCTGGGCCTTGTTGCTTCAGAGAAGAAGATTTTCAAAGATTATCTCTATTATAAGTCTATGTAAAACCAAAGGGCCCTGGGGCGGGGGCATTTGTGGCCCCAGGGCTATAATTTGAACAATCTTGGTAGAAGTCCACTAGATGAAGCTCCATACCAAATATCAAAGACCATGGCCTTGCAGTTTCAGAGAAGAAGATTTTTATAAAGATTTCCCTATATAAGTCTATGTAAAACCAAAGGGTCTCGGGGCAGGGGCATTTTTGGCCCCAGGGCTATAATTTGAACAATCTTGATAGAGGTCCACTAGAAGAAATTTCACACCAAATATCAAAGAATTAGGCCTTGTGGTTTCACAGAAGATTTTTAAAGATTTTCCCTATATAAGTCTATTTAACACCAAAGGCCCACAAGGTGGGGGCATATTTGGTCTCAGGGCTATAATTTGAACAATCTTGGTAGAGGTCCACTAGAAGAAATTTCACACCAAATATCAAAGAATTAGGCCTTGTGGTTTCAGAGAAGAAGATTTTTCAAGATTTCCCCTATATAAGTCTGTAAAACCAAAGGGCCCAGCAGAGGCATTTGTGGCCCCAGGGCTTTAATTTGAACAATCTTGATAGAGGTCCACAAGCTGAAGCTTCATACCAAATATCAAACACCTGAGCCTTGCAGTTTCAGAGGAGATTTTTAAAGATTTTCCCTATATAAGCCTAAGTAAAACCAAAGGGCCCCGGGGCGGGGGCGTTTTTGGCCCGAGCACTACAATTTGAACAGTCTTGGTAGGGGTCCACTAGATGAAGTTTCATACCAAATAGCAAAGACCTGTGCCCTCGAGTTTCAGAGAAGAAGATTTTTAAAGATTTTCCGTATATAAGCCTATGTAAAACCAAAGGGCCCCGGTGTGGGGGCATTTTTGGCCCCAGCACTATAATTTGAACAATCTTGGTAGGGGTCCACTAGATGAATCTTCATTCCAAATATCAAAGTCCTTGGCCTTGTGGTTTCAGGGAAGAAGATTTTTAAAGATTTTCCCTATATAAGCCTATGTGAAACCAAAGGGCCCCGGGGCGGGGGCATTTTTGGCCCCAGCACTATAATTTGAACAATCTTGGTAGGGGTCCACTAGATGAAGCTTCATACCAAATATCAAAGACCTGGGCCTTGTGGTTTCAGAGAAGAAGATTTTTAAAGATTTTCCCTATATAAGCCTATGTAAAACCAAAGGGCCCGGTGGCGGGGGCATTTTTTGTCCCAGCACTATAATTTGAACAATCTTGGTAGGGGTCCACTAGATGAAGCTTCATACCAAATATCAAAGTCCTGGGCCTTGTGGTTTCAGAGAAGAAGATTTTTAAAGATTTTCCCTATATAAGCCTATGTAAAACCAAAGGGCCCCGGGGCGGGGCATTTTTGGCCCCAGCACTATAATTTGAACAATCTTGGTAGGGGTCCACTAGATGAAGCTTCATACCAAATATCAAAGACCTGGGCCTTGTGGTTTCAGAGAAGAAGATTTTTAAGATTTTCCCTATATAAGCCATTGTAAAACCAAAGGGCCCGGTGGCGGGGGCATTTTTTGTCCCAGCACTAAAATTTGAACAATCTTGGTAAGGGTCCACTAGATGATGCTTCATACCAAATATCAAAGTCCTGGGTCTTGTGGTTTCAGAGAAGAAGATTTTTAAAGCTCTTCCCCATATAAGCCCATGTAAAACCAAAGGGCCCCGGAGCGGGGGCATTTTTGGCCCCAGCACTATAATTTGAACAATCTTGGTAGGGGTCCACTAGATGAAGCTTCATACCAAATATCAAAGACCTGGGCCTTGTGGTTTCAGAGAAGAAGATTTTTAAAGATTTTCCCTATATAGGCCTATGTAAAACCAAAGGGCCCCAGGGCGGGGGCATTTTTGGCCCCAGCACTATAATTTGAACAATCTTGGTAGGGGTCTACAAGATGAAGCTTCATACCAAATATCAAAGACCTGGGCCTTGTGGTTTCAGAGAAGAAGATTTTTAAAGATTTTCCCTATATAAGCCTATGTAAAACCAAAGGGCCCCAGGGCGGGGGCATTTTTGGCCCCAGCACTATAATTTGAACAATCTTGGTAGGGGTGCACTAGATGAAGCTTCATACCAAATATCAAAGACCTGGGCCTTGTGGTTTCAGAGAAGAAGATTTTTTAAGTTTTTGGTGAAAAAAATCTATTTTTGGCTCCTGTGACCTAGATGTGCAACGGACCGGAACCATTTGAACAACTTTGAAAGGGGACCACCTAAGGATCATTCCTGTGAAGTTTGGTCAAAATCCGATCAGTGGTTTAGGAGGAGATGTCGTTTAAAGAAATTGTTTACGCACGGACGGACGCACGCACGACGGGACGGACAAAAAGTGATCCCAAAAGCTCACCTCGTCACTACGTGTCGGTGAGCTAAAAACGCCTATTAACATAATGTTAATTTGGATTTATGGGAGCCTGAGTGCCTAAAGCAATATGTTTAGTCTGTATCCCTGAAAATATGCTTTGAATTTGGAAAAAAAAGCTCGCAGATCAACAAATTGGGAAAGCTTGGTTGAAAGAAATAACAAACATGATATGCATAATTAATAATGTTTAAATGCAATTTGATCATGTTGATCAAAGAACTTTGAAAAAAAAAAGTGTGAAATATTTCATGGATTGAAACATACTTCTGTAAAACATAATAGAAATCTGTCGAAATGACTAGTTTTGAATAAGAGATCCGAGAAACTGTTACTAAAACTGATAAACATAAATGAACATGAATTGTTGCCCTTAGCAGACAAATCATCATCTTTCTGCCTTACTTGAGCAGGTTGAGTAGGGCTGGCTAATCGGAGCTGAAAAGATAACCGATTATCAGTCCTGTCATTGCGATCGATAATCGATTAGTAATCGCTAAGATTTTTGTCATTATTTTACCTGTCAGGCTTTCTGTCTGAGCATGACTCTTACCATATGTTGCACTTTACCATATGTATATTTGAACAGCCAGGCCTGAGCAAACAGTGAAGACCCAGATGAGACGCCGCATAATGCGGCGTCTCATCAGGGTCTGCACTGTTTGCCACTCATCCAGCTATTTTAAGCATAACTTTGGGCAGTAAATTGAGTAATCGATTAAAAGCAAATCAGAAATGATAATCATTTTTGTGGAATTTATCGATCGATTAATCGATTGTACGATTAATCATGGCAGCCTTAAGGTTGAGTGCCTAAAAAAGCCAATTGCATGACATCTTGGTTGGTGTTGACATTCTGTGTTTGGCCTAGATCAGATGCCATGACTGTTTTTTCAAGTAATATTGGCCATTGTGCGACAATTTCCAGTAGAAGTGAAAACGAAAGTAGGAAAATTGATTTCAATTGGAAGTTGACTGTCGGCTTATCTGATTGGATGAAATAAGATCGTAAGGAGACTGGTTTCCAGTTTTATAACTGAGCACTCAATAATGGGACAAATGTGCTTTCATTACTCAGAAAATCGTCATTGGTGCACACTCCAATGACTCAATTATACTAATTAAGTGATGGGATATGTGCTAGACGTTGACCGCGCCACTGTGCATGTTGGTTATTACCCACTTATAATAAATAAATGTTGATATCCCAATGAGGCACACAAAGTGAAAGTTGCGCAGGGAGAATGTGCAGCGGAACCAAAATTATTGATGAAGAACGTGGTTTCCGTTTTTGAAAGGAAGGATTCCTGTGTGGCAATTTTTGTCGGACATGACCAATGGGAATATACTGAACTCTTAATCGGAGGAAGGCACAAATCGCACCCAAGGAACAGCGTTTGGTCTAAGAAACACAGTTTTGTAGCGATTTTAGAATTTTGAGTGCAGGAATCAGACCAAAGACGCGCTCTAGTATGTGATGACGTGTTGCCAATTTTGACTGCCAAATGTGCCAGAGCACAGCCCTGTTTTCGAATGTCTGGCTGAGGAAAAAAGCTAACATACATTATCAGTTCTGGCTTCCATTATTCTCTGCCTCCGTCCCCCAAACATGGCAAAGAAAACGCCTTCGGTCACGATGCTTTTTAAAGGGTGATAACGCATGAAATTTTTGAATTTTGAACAGGCATCTAAAGGTGAGCCAGGATGGGTGACTAATAGACCAGCCAATTCCGGCTATTGCAAAGTCCTAGTACCCGTACTCTCATCACAGAGACCTGCCTATGCAAGGGGGGTTTCAAAATTGGACAGGTGTGTCTTCGTGTTGTGTTTGGAGGTATGTGTTTGTTTGGGAAAGGCAGTGATGAGGCTAATCAGCCGTTTTGCAATCCCGCTAATTTTTATTTTTGAATGGTCTTCCAAAAGGCATTTTTAAGGGACTTCCTATTTCCAAATACCTAGCAAATGGTGGTTATTGCCGCCTATAAAGATATTTAGCGTGTGACCTGTCCCCGTTTGTATGCTCTGTTCCGGTAGTATTTATGCATTTGCTTTGCATACTTCCGAGGACTTCATTCTGTTGGTACCTAGGGGGAACCCAGTACGGGCTTTCTCCCAGGTGCCCTCAGGATGTTGTCCTGACGCTCTCCGTCGAGCCTCCTCTCGTTCCTGAAATAGAAAGTCGGATTAGTGCTTTGGGACCCCGTGTGTGCGCTCGGATCAGTGTAGTTGAGTCCAGTTTCTTGTCCCCCGGGCCCCATCTGTACCTGTAATACAAACAAAAGTCATTAGTGCATATTGCGCTTGTGCTAATATGACCGCGCCATCCGTCACATATTTTGGCTTCCCATTCTGTATAAAGGGCGGGCCAGGCTTGTGGTGGGGGGTGGGGGGGTGGGTGGGGCACAAAGGCACGGTCCGCCTCTTATGGTAACTTGTTCAAAACCAAGTTAACGGGTGGCGCGGTAATTGTGAAGAATACCCTTCGCATGGGGGCTGCCTGTCCTGCAGTGACATATCACATCAGAACACCCATAAGTGCAAAGCACATGAGCCGCAACCACAGTGTCCCGAATCGGCTTGTCGCCGCAGGTTCAAGCATGTCCGTGGGAGTTGCACCCTTGCCCGTGGTCTGTTATGATGTTGAAGGTATAGGAGGGTCATTGGTTTGTCCTTTGACGGGGGGTAGCCTCGGCGGGGCACCCATAAGTGCAAAGCAAATGAGCCGCAACCACAGTGCCTCGCTTTGACGCCCCCGTCTCAGGTCAAAGTGCAGATTGACGGTAGGTGATGGTTGCCTAAGCGCGGTGTGTGGGTAACAACAGCTGTTTTTCTTATATTACTTCCCAGTAATTTGTGTCTTTAAGGAATTTCTTAACCATCTCGGCTATGGCCGAGCAGTGTTTTACGGAAGAGCGAGGAGATCTTGTAGGTGTACCGATTCATATCCTAATTTGAACATTTCAGATTTTATCTCTTCTCGTGCATGGGCATTTGTTACACATTCAAACAAGATGTGTTGTGTTGTCTCTAGTTCATAGTTATCGCATTTTCTGCAGAGACCCGTTGTGTTTCACCATTGGTGACAAGAAGTTTCAGTTTTAAGGAAGCTGATCACTGATACAAACAGTTTGGGCCAAAGCTCCCATTCTCTAATACACACAGACACTGGCATATATCACTTGTCAGACACTTTTACACTTCAATTGTTTAATTGGTGTCACTTACACTTGTTATCAAAACATAGTTATCACTTCTAAATGTGAGTTAATTAAGCACAATAAACAGGGGGATTAGCAGTCAACCATTAATGTGGACTGTCAAATAGGCAACAATTTATTGCTAAAAAGTGTCCAAAATAGTCCTTATTTGAACAGGCATAACTTTGCTGATTTTTTGGTCAATCAATTTCATTGATTTTTGGACCAAAAAGTAGCATGTAGGGGAACATGGTGCTAGAAAAAGTCCTGTTAAAGGACATGGTGCTAGAAAAAGGGGCATGGTGTTGTGCTATGCTAAAAGTGGCTGGGGGAAACACTAGGTAAATGATAATAACTGATCCAGGCACTTATTTTAGAAAAATTTGTTTCAATATCAAAATTGTAACTTGTGACACATCAATTACATTCTGAGTGACTTTGCAGGTGGCCTGAAAAAAAATCACACAAAGTTTATAAACAGTGATAAATCGTAAATAAACAACAACATTTGGAATCTGTCCACCAGATTATATTTCCTAACATACTCTAACCCTAATGATCTGACTTACTTAACGTATCTTAATCTTCAGGTAACCTGTTACCTAACGCTAACCCTGACCACCAGTGACCTACTCATTCCGACACCTTTCTTTCTTTCTAATTTTACTGACATCGGTCACATCTGACCATTACTCGCAAGTGTACATTACATACACTCCAGGTTTTGCAGGATGAAAGCCTACACAGTAATCATGTAATTACGGTAGGGATCTTTAAACTGCACAGGGGATGGTTCTCCCTGCACAGGGGGCCTCCAGTTAACGTCCCGATCCGAAGGCAGTGCACTTTATGACATTCATCCCTGCAAATGATGCCAATGGAGCGTGTTCAGACACCGAAATTTTAACTCCGCTGCGGGATCAAACCCGGGACGTCTAGCATCAAAGGCAGGTGCACTAACCACTGGGCTATCACGCTATGATAACCCTGTAAATATGAGTGCCAAGCAAGGAGCAGCTAGTACCATTTTTAACGACTTTGGTATGTCGCGGCCCGGGATCGAACCCGTGACCTCCCGTTCCCCAGAGTGGACACTACCAACTGAGCTATCGGGGCCGGTCAATGTGGTGGACAGATTCTAAAGTCTAGCCTGACATTCAATTTCATACACAAGTTTTCCAAAAAAATTTACCTTCTCACACAATGTTTTCACTTGATTTTCTGTCAGTTGTTTGCACTCATTTAGCTGTTCAACCCACTGATCAAGTTCTTTTGCTGCTGCCCTTTCTTCATTCATGCTTCTGTCTTATGATTTCCACTGACACTGAAAATAAATCAACTAAATTAACGTCTAAAATTCGACGGGAATCTGTAACTAGGCATGTGCTTTGAAGTGACCGACAAAATGGCTGGTCAGATTTATAATAGCAATGTGACGTCATCGAAATAGGCCGGTGCATGTTCGGTTTATCAGTTAGGCTTATAAGGGACATGAAACGAAGGTGATTATTTGTTGACTCAACCGGTTTAACCTAAAATACTTCGCATATGTACAAACAAAATGATAAATCATTACTCAACCTGTATATCAGTCAAATCGTGACTTACCGACGATATTTTTTCAATCTGCAGGCAGCGCCCTCTTCTGGCACGGTTTGTTTAAGATACGCGACGAAACAAAATTTTGTCATTCTCATCTCAAGGCAATCGTCAAAATCTAAATATTGATACAGAATCACAATCAGAGTTGTTACTGGTGACACGTCAAATGACATTCATACACATGGACATGTGATGCCTCTGCGGTGAATGCCAAGTCCGCAGAAGAGTTTAAAGAATCAGAATCAGAATTGTTACTGGTGACACGTCAAATGACATTCATACACCAGGACCTGTGATGTGGGAAGTTAGTTCCTAGCTCTAACCAAAGAGGTAAATTTAGCTACACAATCATCAGCACCTTCAGCTGTCGAAATAATCGAATCGGGAAGGGCATTCCAATCTCTAATGGTTCTGGGGAAGGACGACTCTTTATAAATGTCAGTTCTTGCGCTAAGGGTCTGAAACGCCAACGAATGGTGATTTGTACAGTGTCTAGCTGGGGGAACAAGGTCATCTGTTGGAATGCTGGCAGCACCCTTTAGACCTTTGTATAAAAGGATTAGCCTACTGTCTTTTCTCCTTTTCTTGAGAGACTCCCATTTTATTTTTCCAAGTATTCCAGTCATGCTCCCAGTTTCAAAGCAGTAATTGCCTGTTACAAATCTAGCAGCTCTATTCTGAACTTTCTCAATTTCATCGTTAAGGACCACTCCACTGGGGTCCCAGATACAACTACCATATTCCAAGATTGGGCGAACAAGACCTCTATATGCTGCCTCTTTTACATCCTGAGGGCACTGATGAAGATTTCGCCTCAGGAAACCAAGCGTTCTATTTGCCTTAGTACACATGTTGCTAATATGAGTATTCCATCTCAAGTTGTGTGAGATTGTCACTCCAAGGTATTTAATGGAGTCCACATTCTCGAGGACCGTTCCCTCTAAGGTGTAAGAAGCCTCAACTTTATTAGATCTCTTCCTAGTTATCTGCATAATATTGCATTTAACTGGCTGAAATCTCATGCCCCATTTACGTGCCCAACATCCTAATCTATCTATGTCAGCCTGAAGTTTCAATGAGTCATCTGAATCTCTAATTTCCCGGTAACAAACACAGTCATCTGCGAACAGTCTTATTTCTGAGTCAATGTCAGTGGAAATATCATTGATGTACAGGGAGAACAAAAGTGGACCAAGAACGGTCCCTTGCGGGACTCCAGGCAAAACTGGAGCCCACTCCGAAGATTCACCATTAACAACAACCCGCTGTTTTCTGTAGCAAAGAAAGGAATCTATCCATTTGAGGGTCTTTCCCCCAATTCCATAACCAATAACTTAGATTTAAGTAGTTCATGAGGAGGGGTGTCAAAAGCCTTCTCGAAGTCCAGAATAAATGTGTCCACCTGCCCCCCTTTGTCCAAGATTTTTGCCCAGTCATTAATAACTGTGCTTAGCTGAGTTTCACAACTGTGCCTTTTCCTAAATGCATGTTGTCTGTCTGACAAAAGTTTATGTTCGTCCAAGTGGGCCATGATGTTCGAGCAGACTATATGTTCCAGTAATTTACACAGAACACAAGTCAGAGACACAGGGCGATAATTACGGGCAAGAGCCCTATCTCCTGTTTTAAAGAGTGGACAGATGTTTGCTAAGAGCCATTCTTTGGGGATTTCACCCGTATCAAGAGACTGTTGAAACAAGTGTGCAAAAACTGGACTCAACTCATTTGCTAGTTCCTTCAGGACTCTAGGATGAAGCTCATCAGGTCCTAAGGCCTTACTGGGGTTTAAGCCTTGAAGTAATTTGATCACTCCTGCAGCTGTCACAACAATATTATTCATGAATGGGGCCGATCTTCCAGTCAATGGAACCTCCGTGAACTCAGTTTTATTAAACGCATCATTGAATTGACCAACTAGTTCCTCTGCCCTTTCAGAGTCTGATTCAGCAACCCCGTCCCCTCCCCTTTTATTAAGGGGCGGGATACCTTGCCTGTCTTTCTTCTGGCTATTAATATATCTGTAGAAGTCTCTGGGATTTGCCTTTACATCACCTACCAAGTTATTCCCATACAAATCATGCTGATTTTTTTATATCAAACTTGATTTCACGTCTCAAGTTTTCAAATTTTGTCCGGAGTTTACCACTTCCCGTCTTTTTTGCCTTTGCATGAATCTTATTCCTTCTTCGAATTTTCCTTCTTATTTCTGGAGTGATCCAGGGAATAGAAGATACAGTCCTACTAGTTTTTGAGGGGATATGATTTTCGGCCGAAGTATGAATGAAAGAAGTTATCAAATCAAAATTCTCCTGTACAGACCGAGCATCTGAATGACCATTAAAGTAATTCTCCTCTGCAAATCTGAGTGCATCCTTCCTCATAGTTTCATAGTCACCTTTCTGATATGAGTACACCTTCCTCCGAGGTTTCTTTATTGGTGGGATGTGAATTTTTAAATATCCGGAGACAACATCGTGGTCACTTAGTTTATCTGGGGAATGAATGTCTTCGAATTGTCCTGGCAAAGTCGTAAGGATCAGATCCAATGTGTTCTTATCACGAGTTGGGAAGTTAACAATTTGTTCAAGACCATGATCGTTCATAATGTCAATTAATATTCGTCCTTCCGACTGACTCAGCATTGTGCCTTGTTTGCTGAGCCTGTCTGGCCAAGCAATGTCTCTGAAGTTGAGGTCACCTAGAACATGTACAGCCGGGAGTTTTTTACCCTTATGCTGCAATTTAATGCAACCCAGTTGGTCTTTAAACGATTTATTTATGTTGTTGTTTGTTACTTACTGTGTGTATCACTTGTGTCTTTTGGTTTTGGATGGCCATATGGCCATTTTGTGGGAAAGTAACTGTCCTTATGGCCTTCCTTTGTTTAGGTTTCCATTATGGTCTAGTCGCTTAATGTTTGTATTTCTTTCCCTTTGGTGTCTTTTATGGGTGGAGTAAGTTAATTGTATCAATTCCTGATCTTTGTTTTACTTCTACTTTAAACAACTGGAAGTTTTCGATTGTACCATTTGGTGGACGATACCAACTTGCTACGAAGTGGGAAGTTTTATTTGCAAAAACCTTAACCCAGACCGATTCGGTGTCATTTTCAAGTTCCATGAATGGCATGTGCAGTGTAAGATTGAGACTCAGAGGTATGCGTTTATGGATACCTCTGTTATGCAGATTGTAAATAGTTTTAAGGACGCACCCAGTGCCTCTCTTTTTTTCAGCTAAATTCTAAATTTAGCCACCCAATCAACTGAGGTAATGGCCAAATATGACCGACTCAGTATAAGAAGATAGATAGATAGATCATCACAAATCATCACAAGTCCAGTCTCTCAAGAAAAGGAGAAGAGACAGTAGGCTCGTCCTGGTGTATGAATGTCATTTGACGTGTCACCAGTAATAATTCTGATTCTGGCTCATACTCGTATACAAAAGTCTAAAGGGTGCTGCCAGCATTCCTACAGATGACCTTGTTCCCCAAGCTAGGCACTGTAGAAAGCACCATTCAATGGCGTTTCAAGCCCTTACTGCAAGAACTGACAAACTCGATTGGGGTCAACATATCTCGGATATAACATCTAAAGCAACTAGGACCCTAGAATTCCTTAGACGTAATTTGGCTTTTGCACCTCGACAGACAAATGAGTTGCATATAAAATATTGGTTCGCCCTCAACTTGAATACGTATCACCCATTTGGCACCACTATGTTAAAACTCAGATTCAGTAGGTGGAAAAGGTGCAGAGGACAGCTGCTCGATGGACATGCAGACGATGGCGAAATAGAAGTGGCGTCGGTGACATGCTTGATGAGCTAGAGGGTAACAAGACGTTTCGCCCCCATGACGTTTCCTCCCTGGTCGTTCCCCCCCCCCCCAAGTCGTTTCGCCTCCCTTTCTGGCCCCTAGTCGTTTCGCCCCCAAACCCTAGTCGTTTCGCCCCCCAAACATTTCCCCTAATCATTTTGTATATACTTTATACAGCAACCTACACTGGCCCGAAGAATGAGTCATCACAGGTAGCTCTCTAGCGCTGGAAATGCCATCGAGCTATTTTTAGTAACCTTATATTCTAGGGAGTTTGCTGAGGCTGTGGTATATAGTATAAAAAAGTTTTATGAACTTAGAGAGAGATCAATGCCATCAATCACATTGTTTATTTGGGTTGACGCATATGACTCATTAATCTCGCAGTTAATGCGATTAATGATGTGGTGTAAAAACACATGTTCTTTGCAAAATTAAACATCTTTAATGATCTCTTTAGCACCTTAATCAGTTTTATTTTAAATTGGTCGGTTGGTTCGTTAACAGTGTCGGCGGACAACAATTAATGGTGAGAATAAAAACGCATGCTCTATGAAAAAAAATATTTTTGTCTTTTAACTCTTTATATCTTTTTCACATATAAATTTACATCACGAAAACACGCCTTTATAATTTTGACCCCCTCAAACCCCACTTTTATATTGTAGAACTGGGGTTTACAGGGGTATACAATATTTTTATTTCTGTGCAATATATAGATTGTGGATACACGTGAGAACCGCCTCATCATCGAGGCGGTTCTAACGTATATCCACAATCTATATTTTGATCAGAAATAAGAAAAACGTCACATATTTTCTTCTTTAAATTTTAGATTTTTGCTGGAAAGATTAACAATGTATTTGTATAGCGTGTTTTCGCAATGTTATTTATTTATAGTTTGTTTTGTTCATTATATAGTGTTTTGGGCATTTAATGTTTTCTGATCACACAAATTACTCATGACGCGTGACTTTCTTGAATATTTATTTATTTATTTATTTATTTATTTATTTATTACCAGTACTGATTTGTGTTTGTGCTTTACTTCTTTCTTTTCTTTTTTGTTAATTGTACTCTGTTTTTGTTAATTATTACAAGTTTTTTTTTTCAGACCGGACAAAGTACCATTGAAGCTTTACATTGCAAACATAGACTGTGGTGCTCGTTACAGCTGTCATATCGAGGCTGTTCTAACGAGTACCTATGTCTTTGAATGTAAATAAGAAAAAATAAAATAATGAACACCCGAAACCCCAAAATTTAATACAACAATGAATCTAGCAACAGACGAGAAAATGACCATTTTTATCTTGAACTTAAATGTTATTGTCGAAACACTTCCCTACATTAACATGTCTATAACATAATGTGAGTTTTTACAATGATGGAAATTGTTTGAAGAAAACAACTTCAATAATTTTAGTGTAACAAGTCCTAGTCCCAGCTAGTAGTAGTAGTAGTAGTACTGTTCTGGTGTTTTACGTCTCCATGGTCCCACGGATTTGCTCCATAGTGGCACAGCAAGACGGCCTAGTCCCAGCTCTCCGAGTGGCCATTTTTAAGGCACGGTAACTGAGGATAAATTATTCGTAATTAAATATTTGCCTCTTCTCAACTCTGTCTTAAAGAGGAATAAAAGTTCTACAGTGGAAATTAGTTTTACCTTGAAAAGTTGGAGAAACGACTAGGGGTACGAAACGACCAGGGGGGGGGGCGGGGGGGGGGGCGAAACGACTAGGGAGGAAACGACCAGGGAGGAAACGTCTTGGGGGCGAAACGACTAGGGGAGGAAATGGTTTGGGGGCGAAACAACTCTGATTCAGCTAGAGTGGCCATCCCTGGAGACCCGTCGTGAGCAGTCCTCCTTAACCTTCTTCTACAAGATACATTCTGGTACAGTATCAATTAACAAGGATAGGTACTTGACCCCTGCGACAGTGTCAACCAGGACAAGGACATCAAGAGCAAATAACTTACAGTATCGTAGGTACCAGTCCTATAGTGATACCCTGAAAAACTCTTTCTTCCCTAGAACTATTCCTCAGTGGAAAAGTCTTCCATCTTCTGCGGTGAATGCCATTTGAGACCGCAAAGGAGTCCAAAACCCGCACAGTATAAGATTGAGACTCAGAGGTATGGATAGAGGTATGGATACCTCTGTGTTCGGATTGTAAATAGTTTAAAGGGCTCATCCAGTGATGATTTTTATGCTAAATTCTAAATTTAACCACCCACCTAACTGGGGTAATGGCCAAATATGACCGACTCAGTATGAGAAGTAAGATATATAGATTTATAAAGAATCGTTCTTATCTATCTTATCTATCTTCTTATACTGAATCGGTCATATTTGGCCATTACCTCAGTTGGGTGCGTAGCTAAATTTAGAATTTAGCTAAAAAAAAAAAAAAAAAGAAGTCACTGGAGGAGTCCTTAAAACTATTTACAATCTGAATAACAGAGGTATACTAAAACGCATACCTCTGAGTCTCAACCTTACACTGTACGGGCTTTGAACTCCTCAGCAGTCTTAGCATTTACCACAGAAGAGGGAAGAATATTCCACTGGGGAACAGTCCCAGGAAAAAAGGAATACCACTGTAGGACTGGTGCCTGTGATACTGTGAGTTGTTTACTTTTGATGCCCTTGTTCGGGTTGAAACTGTCACCGGGGTCAAGTAGTTGTCTTTATTAACGGCCACTGTACCTGAATGTATCTTATAGAAGAAGGTTAAAGAGGACTGCTCACGACGGGCCTGTAGGGACGGCCATTCTAGCTTAAGCATGTCACCGACGCTACTTCTATTGCGCCATCGTCGGCAGGTCCATCGAGCAGCTGTCATCTGCACCTTCTCCACCTGCTGAATCTGAGTTTTAATATAGGGATGCCAAATGGGTGATGCATATTCAAGCTGAGGGCGAACCAATGTTTTATATGCAACATCCTTTGTCTGCCTAGGTGCAAAAGACAAGTTTCGTCTAAGAAATCCTAAAGTCCTAGTTGCTTTTGATGTTATTTCTTAAGCGTGTTGATCCTAATCAAGATCATCAGTGATGGTGATACCAAGATATTTGGCGGATTGAACCTGCTGCAAGATTTGCTGGTGTAGTATATAGTCAAATTTAATCTGTTTGTCCGGAGGGTGTCGCGACACCCTCATTGAATGACATTTGGCCACATTGAAATTCATCTGCCAATCGGCCTCCCACTGTGCTAGTTGTATCAGGTCATCATGTAGAATAAGACAGTCAGAAGAAGAATATGTATTCCTATAAAGGACACAATCGTCAGCAAACAAACGGACAGATGACCTGATATGATCAGGGAGATCATTAATGAATACCAAGAAAAGGACCGGTCCAAGGACCGAACCTTGGGGGACACCAGTTAAAACAGGGACTGGATCAGACGTTTGGCCATCAAGTACAACTTGTTGTGAGCGCCCTGAGAGCCATGAGCTAATCCATCTATGTGTGGATCCTCTTATCCCATAGTAATCCAATTTATACAATAGCCTTCTGTGAGGTACCTTGTCAAAGGCCTTAGCGAAGTCCATGATAATAAAGTCAGTCTGTTTGTGGCCACGGTTTGTGGCCCCATCCAGATTGCTCACAATGTCATGGAAATCTGAACTAATTGAGTTTCGCAAGACCTTTGACTTCGGAAACCATGTTGACAGTCAGCAAGAATGCTCTCAAAGGCTATGTGCTTGTTGATGCTACTAAATATTATATGCTCCAGGGTTTTGCAACAGATGCATGTTAGCGTTCTTCCCCCGAACCATTAGAGATTTGAATGTCCTTTCCTATTCGATTATATCGACAGCTGAAGGTGCTGAGGATTGTGTATCAGAATCAGAATTGTTACCGGTGATACGTCAAATGACATTCATACACCAGGACCTGTGACGTGGGAAGTTAGTCCCTAGCTCTAACCATGGAGGTAAACATAACTCTGATGAATATGATGGCCACCAGAGCTTAAAATAGAAAAAGATAAACGGCATCTGCTTATATACCTTTGGGTTTCCAACTAAACCCTAGAATCGGTTTGATTCTTCCTGTGAAAATAGTTAAAATAATTCTGTTCCAATGAACAAGATTGCGCAAAATAGTAAAATCTTTAAGCGACAAGTCCTCCTATACCCGTAAGTCATGTCCAACCAAACTTCGTGGAATGTTGCTTATGTTGACAATGTAAGGCTTACTGATGGGAGCTGTGGGTTGATTGTATCGATTCCCGATCATTGCCTCCACTTCTATTTTACAGATTCTCCTTATTCTATTCATCTTACAATGTATGCCAGAAAATTTACTGCATGTTCTCCCTCTCTCTCTACTGTAACACCGTAAATAAACAATGTTGTTCGCGCTACTCAAGACTTTTCTTATTAAATATGAATCCAGTGAATACTATAAATAACAATGACTATAGTGATTGAACGAACCCATCAACATGGTGGCAGCGGTGGTAACCTTCGAGCCTGAAAGCCTCTGGGTTATTGGATAAACTGGATTAAATATGGAAAAGTCGCGGAAACTCGTTACGTTATAGAAAGGGACCCGATAGTTCACATCGACCATTAACATGACAGAAGGAATATTTAAACCTCCAGGAGAGCTTGATATTGTGGAAGGAAACATTTTTGAAAATTTAAAAAAGTGGAAGAAACAGATAGTAGTATATATTACCGCCAGCGGAGAAAAAGACAAATCCAAAGAAACGGAAGAGCAATAATTTTACATTGTGCAGGCCCAAAAGTAATTTGAAATTTTCGACCAATTTACATGGACCGCTGAAGGCGAAAGTGAAAATCACAAGAAAGTCCCTACAAAAGTGTTAGATAAAATTGAAAAATACTGTAACCCACGTAAAAATGATGTATTAGAGTCACACAGATTCTGGTCTGTTAAATATGACGAAAGCCAAGGATTTGAACCATTTCTCACAGAGATTAGAGCAAGATCTGACTCATGTGACGCATGATGTGAGGCAAAATTGAGCTTAGTATGACTGGTAAACTGCAGGAACTGTTGTTAAGAGAGGATGATCTGAATCTATCAAAAGCGGTCAATGTCTGTCGTGCTTTTGAACAGTCAAACAAACATATTAAAGAAATCAGAGACACGAGATAGCAACATGTACACAAAGTTAGTCCAAATAAACCCGAAAAGAGATCAAAGCAGAAAAAATACAGTACGGACAACGTGAAGTATCCCAATTCCTCGCGTGATTCGCGATCCACGAAGAAACCCGTAGTTACACCCAACAAACAAAAGTCTGGTAAATTTTGTGGTTATAATAATGACATACAAAAACAAAAAGTGTCCTGCTTGGGGTAAAGTCTGTAGTTCGTGCAAGGGTAGAAACCATTTTAAAGCAAGGTGTAAGAAATTACACTTACTTGAAAGAGAAAATACTGATTCTGACGATGATTAGTGGTTAGCCTCAGTAAAAGGAAGACGATCAGATAAAGTAATGGCTAATGTGATAATAAATGACCGTGAAGACAAGTTTCAAATTGACACTGGTGCACGAGTAAATACAATCTGCCAGAAATATGTCATAAAAGAACAAGGTCGAAAATCAAATACCACTCTGAGAATGTGGAATAAAACCTCTATGGAATCACTTGGAGAAACAACTCTGACTTTGAGAAATCCTCTGAATGAAGAAGAACATGAAGTAAACTTTGTTATTCTGCCTAATAACTATGAATGTTTACTTGGATTATAAACAATCCAGAAACTGAATCTTATAACAGTAAACTCTGAAAAGTTTATAGGCAAAGCTTTACGTGACTTAGGAGAGGTTAATGTGAAAGTTACTCCTAGTGCAACGCCTAAAGCACTTCCGGCTATAAACATACCTCTAGCTATCCGCGATCAAGTTGAAGAAGAAATCAACCATTGAAAGAGGAATTTTGGTACCAGTAACTGATCCGACTGAATGGGTAAACCAGATGGCAGTACCAAGAAAACGAAATGGAAAGATTAGAATATGCCTTGATCCGCAACCTCTCAACAAAGTACTGGTCAGTGGAAGATACAAACTGCCAACATTCGAGAATATACTTCCTTGCGCTGAACAATGCTAAGCTATTCACAAAACTGGATGTCAAAGAAGCTTACTGCCATGTTCGCCTGAATGAAAATTTATCTGACAACTATGATCACTCCTTTCGGTAGATTTCGTTGGACAAGATTACCTTTCGGTGGCGATTTATTTATGTTGTTGTTTGTTACTTACTTTCTGTATCACTTGTGTCTTTTAAATTTGGATGGCCATATGGCCATTTTGTGGGAAAGTAACTGTCCTTATGGCCTTCCTTTGTTTAGGTTTCCATTATGGTCTGGTCGCTTAATGTTTGTATTTCTTTCCCTTTGGTGTCTTTTATGGGTGGAGTAAGTTAATTGTATCAATTCCTGATCTTTGTTTTACTTCTACTTTGTGTGTCCAGTGAAATATTCCAACGAAAATTAAATGAAGCACTGAGCGGACTAGATGGAGTCTTCACAATAGCAGACGACATCATATTTGCTGGCTGTGGGAAAGCAATGAGGCTGCTACACGTGACAATAATAGAAAACTGCATAAACTGTACAGAAAGTGTAATGAACAATGTGTTGTGCTAAATGATGAAAAGAAAGATGTAGGGAAGGAAATAAAGTTCCATGATCATAAAATCAAGGATAAAGGAATCATACAAGACGATGAGAAAATCGAAGCAATTTTGAACATGAGTTAGTGAGTGAGTTTGAGTTTTACGTCCCACCAACAGCTAAGGTCATACGGAGACGGGACCTCGGTTTAAAGACTCATCCGAAAGTCTGGAGAAGCCCGGGATCGATCCTGCGATCCCTGGTTTACAAGGCGAGTAGCGTAACCACTGCACCACGGAGGCTTCTAATTTTGAACATGAAAAGACCTAGTGATGTTACTGAAGTAAGAAGGTTTTCTGGTATGATACAGTATATGTCAAGATTTTTACCAGATCTAGCTGAAACTTTTGAACGTATCAGAAAGTTGACTAGAAAAGATGAAGAATGGGACTGGACAACACAGTGTGAAGAAGCTTGGAAAACACTTAAAGCTCAATTAACTAAAGCGCCGATTCTGTCATATTTTGATGCAGAAAAAGAACTAGTGGTTCAGGTTGATAGTTCGAAAGATGGATTTGGAGCTATGTTGCTTCAAGGAGGAAAACCGATTGAATTCGCTTCAAAATCACTGAAGCCAACAGAACGAAAATGGACACAGATAGAAAAAGAAGCACTCAAAGTATCGTTTAGTCTTGAAAGTTTATTTCATCTCTGTAGTTTTTGATTTGTATGTTCTCGGAGATGTTACACTGATGAGTTAGGAAGCCTTCATGCGGACTAAACAAAATTAGTGTATACCGCGACAGAGGTAAGGGCGATGATTATGGCCATGAAAAATCTATTTACGCCCCCAGTGGAACTCTTTCCACTGACCGTTCCAAGGCGGTTCTTCTGTGGCTGTTTATTTATGTTGTTGTTTGTTACTGACTGTGAGTATCACTTGTGTCTTTTTTATTTTGGATGGTCATTTGGCCATTTTGTGGGAAAGTAACTGTCCTTATGGCCTTCCTTTGTTTAGGTTTCCATTATGGTCTGGTCGCTTCATGTTTGTGTTTCTTTCCCTTTGGTGTCTTTATATTTGGTTAATTTATATATGCCGCCACTCCCGGTTTTCGACGATCAAATTTTTACCGCTTATGTAGCGGATTAAAGTAAAGAATTTGTTTTACCTGAGATGCGCTAAAATATGCAGGCACACTCTTTATACCAGTCGCAGTCAGTCGATTTTCGATCCATGCTGTTTTGTTTTGCTATCGGACTCCATATTTGATCACCTGACATGTCAAAATGGCATGACGTCACCACTCGGTTTTCGACGATGGCCAATTAGCGTCATCATTAATATGGCAAGGCAAGCGGAAAAACTAATTTTAAGTGATATTATGACAGAACAACTTCTTACCTTTGTACAGGGGGTTAACATATTTTAATTCATTGAAAATACTTTGTCTTGCACAAGTTTGTATTGAACAACAGTTGAATAAATTTCACTCAACTAAAAATCATTACCAAAAATTAAAACAAATTAAACACTTCATTACGTTGACACATCCGTGTGATATGTATGTAATGCATTTTTCAACATAAAAAAGCTGATGTTTTTTTTTCTGATCAAAATTTGTGATATTTTTCTTATTTATACTCCAAACATAGGTTTTGGGCACTCGTTAAAACTGCCTCATTGAGGCAGTTCTAACGAGTACCCACAACCTAAGACTTGGAGCTGAAATAAGGAAAATAATGTTTACCCTCACAAACCCAAGTTTTCTCTGTATAAATTGGGATTTAGTGGGGTCTTTATTTCAAGGACTTGTCCACGTAATGTAAATACGTTTTAATTTAATTCACGTTTCTTTGCATTTCAACAATTACTGACAACATGGGCAAAGGAAAATATCATTCCTTCTTAAAAACTTCACACTTGTGCAGTACTTAAGGTGTGTCCAGTGCCCACAGTCTGAACACTGGGCCCATTTCACAAACTCTACATGATAAATGCTCCTCAGATCATCTGGCTGCCACCTTTTGCATACACAACAGTTTTCACTTTCAGATGTTTCGTCTTCATCGGTGTCACTTTCACTTGCACTGACATGAAATGCAGATGGACCAGGCTGAGGCTCTTTTGAGTGTGATATGAAACTTATGTTTTCCTTGGTTTTCTTTGCAACATTTTGTTTGAGTTTTAGTGGAGTTTTCTTTTAAAGTCACATTCATCTTGATTTTGTTTTGTTTCATCTGATTTACCTTTAGAAATGATGTTTGGTATTTTATGTTTGATTTTGTCATTTTGCTTTTCCTTCATCTCGACATAAAACTTATCATTTGTTATGTCTTTGCCACCGTATGTGATTGTCTTTCTCTGTTTGTTTTGAATGTTAGATTGTGTAGATGGCCTTATTAATTGCTTTCCTGTTAAGAAGACACTTGCTGTTGGAACAATATTGGCTTCAACAGAATTGGGTGTAACATTAAGTTGCGTATCTTCTTGGACATCATCACTGTTCTGTTTGACGGGTTCAATTAAAATTGTACTTGGGGCTAGCTTCTCGTCAGAAATAACACTCTTGTCAAGGGGGAGGATTCCAGCCTTTTTAAAGGCGGCTATCAAATTTGTAGAGCTCAATGCCTTGGTGCATGCTTTGCACGACAATTCACAAATGTCATAGCGTGTTATAGCTCTACCTGGATTCTGACGCATGAACAGTTGACACTCCTGGTTAAACTTTGCTTTGAGTGGTGAAAAGCATCCGATGTCTAGGGGCTGAAGAATGTGACTGCAGTGAGGTGGCAATACAAACAATATAATGTTATTTTCCCTTGCCCAGTCTATAACAGGATTACAAACATGTGACTTGTGACCGTCATAAAGAATGAGCATTTTCTGTTGGTTGTCTCTAGGTCGCTGGGCATAGGTCAAGAAATGCTCCTCAAGATAATCTCTGAATATGGCACTATTGGACCAACCGGAGTCTGACATAACAGCTGCTGCTCCTGGGCTTTTACCTTTAAGAAGATCTTCATTAAGCTTTTTCCCTTTGAAGACAAAAAATGGTGGGATTGAGGTACCAGCAGCATTGCCACAACAAATGATTGTTGTTGTTCCTGCCCTGGGACTCACAACTGCTTGGGTCTTGCTGCCGTTCTTAGCAAGGACTCTGGTTGGTGTATGTTCTGTTGAAATACCTGTCTCATCAATATTGTATACGAGATGGGGCTTGTCAAGCAAATTATTTTCTTTCAGAACAGTCTCTAACTCAGAATAGTAGTTGTCAATTACTGTACGGTTTGCTGACTTAGCTCTTATCCATTCCAGTGCCCTCGGCTTGCAAAGTTTTAACGATGGCCATCGTTTCAAAAAATTTGTAACCCAGTGGTCACTAAGTAATTCAGTTGAAGAACGCTTCTTCAAATAAATGGCTAGGTCTGTCGCAACATGACGAAGATCCATTCTACTGTATCCATAACCAACTGATGACATATATGTTACATGGTCAACAAGTTCAGATTCCTCTTGTCTTGATAAGAGAGATTCTGGTCCAGAGGCAGTGGTTGATAACGAAATACGCCCAGCTACACGGTCTTTTAATGTTGTTACTGGTACTTGGAAGTTGATAGCAGCTCGATTAACACTGAGATGTTCTTCTTTTATAGACTTGTATGCCAGTTCTAAGGATTTCAAATCATAGTTTCTGTATTTAATCTTGTATTTTGCTTGAGGAATCTGAAAAATATAGAAGATTAACTGTTTTGAATATTTGGAAATGGTGCCTAGAGTGACAGGGACTTGTTCAGAAGAACAACTTCCCAGCCAAAAAAGACTGTCAGGCCAACGTTTGGTAGACGTCGTATCACTATCGGCCCGACGTTGGTCCGCTCTTTCGTTTCATATTAACAGACATTAAAGGTATCTCCTAGTCGGCAAAGAATAACGGGTCAACGTCGGGCCAACGGCGATAAGACGTCGTATCGCTGACGGCCCGACGTTGGTCCGCTATTGCATGCTAGCTGGGCTGTAACATAGACATAAATGTTGGATGATATGTATCAAAAATGTAAAAATAAATAAGTAAAAATAAATATATAATTTTATGACTATCGGCTACCAATATCAAGTTCTAATTTAAAGAAAATTAAAAAAGAAAACTATGGTACATAGAAATCAAGAGTAATTTTGGTGGCAATTTTGTGCTTCCATACTTTTTATTTTTGGGCAGGGATTCCCCATATACGTACAATGATCGATTCCGAGGTGTTCCAAATGAGTGCTTTTTACAGAACGGCATCGTCTGAAGGTTATTGTAACTGATTTTTAAATGGACTTGTATGTATTTTTTGGTAGAATCTAATTACTTAAGCAATTAGGTAATTAAAAAGTGAGATAAATATAATAATACTTACAGGTTTGAAGCGCATTTTGGATTTTTCTTAAGGATTGACAGATGGAATTTCCGGAAGTTTATATTTGACAGATTGTGACGTCAAAATTCACGCGAAAATCTCGCGACCGCTTATATCGTCGAAAACCGAGTGTAGTCGAAAACCGGGTGGACGACCATACTAAGTCACCATAAAATTCGGGTTCCGATAGACCTTGTTGCAGAAGGGATTTAAGTCCAATATTGAATTTAGAAATTAAATCAGAATGGCATCTATAAAATTTTGAAAATGCTTTGCGTAGTTTATGGTACCGATAACCCTGATTAAGAAGTTTAGCCGTTAATAATTTATTACGAGTGTTGAAGTCAGATGCATGACTACACACTCTAGCAAATCGAATTAATTGCGAAATATAAACGCCATAGGATTGCGCACGAGGAACATCACCATCCAAAAAAGGAAAATTTACAATCTCAAAATCAAAGTCATCTCGTTTATCATAAATTTTGCACGAAACAAACCCATCTACAATAGATAGATGTAAATCCAAAACGGGGCCTCGGTATCAGAAGAATTTGCTTTATTTAACTGAAGTTCTGGGAGGGGGGGGGGGGGGTACATCTGACTGATCAAACCATCGAAATAGGTATTATCAATATTTTAAATCATCTAAATATCTAGAAGTGGAGCTAAAAGCTTCAATAATTTCAGATTGGTTATCAATGGAAAGCGACAACATGAAGTCTCTTTCATAACAATACAAGAACATATCAGCCACAAGAGTTGCACAATTCGTACCCATCGGAATACCCTCTAAATAACTTAGTACCGAATCTAATATAAATATTGTCAAGTAGAAAGGTGAGGGCATCACACACTTTCTGCAATGACGAAAGTGTATAATTTCGATGCTCTTTAGAAGTGAAAAATGCATTTCTGACATTACATGCAAGAAAGAGAGAATCTTCTCTGTGAAAAGCCCATTCAATTAAACCATTAAGCTTTTCTTTTATAAGATTATGAGGAAGTGTAGTGTAAAGAGTGGAGAAATCGTGAGTAGACAGACTTGAAGCACGAAAACGTCTGGATTTCAATTTATTTAAAACCTCATTCGAATTTTTTATAGACCAAAACAGATTTCTTCCTGATCTTTCAAACACTTTATCACAATATTTAATCACATGCGTTTAAAAGCGGTAAGACAGGAAGTTAATAATTTAGAAAGTTCAGTGGTAGTGCAAGAGCTAGAATTTGCAATAAACCGTGCTTTGTAAGGTCTTTTATGAAGTTTTGGTAACCAGTATAGCGTAAAAAGCTTGTCTTGGCCTTCGGTAACGCACACAGCAAACTTGGTGGCTGAATGACAAATTTGTTCATCTACTATAGCCCTCTCTTCAGCTAAAGGCTGAAGTTCATAGTCCTTAGTACCACCAATATCCTGCTTAAGCGTGTTACCATAGTGGAGCCGTCACACAACGACGACGTTGTTAGCGGCCTTGGCTATCAGAGGTTAAAATAGAAATACAGGAGACCCTCTTTCAAACGAGTTGAAACGGTTCTGCTCAAATGAACAAGACGCCAGCCATAGCTAAAAATAGAAATACCTTTAAATGGGCCCCGTCAAGCGATTTTGGTACTTATCGCCTATGCGAGCAGCGAAGGTTCAGGCGAGCCTGCGCATCCGCGCAGTCTCGCCAGAACCTTCGCTGCTCGCTCATACAAGCAGTGAATCAAGAGGAACCTTTAGACAGAAAGCCATAGCCCTGGCCCCTCTGAATGGCTGGGCATGCGCCGTTAAAATTTGTCATGACGGAATGCTCGAAGACACAAATTCGCTTGGCGGGGCTCAAATGATAACTCCTATTTCCTTGGTTCAATTCTTTTTTCAAACTTAATGGGAAGGTTGCCTAAGTGACCTTCTGCCAAAATGATTACGTTTAATGGAGAAAACGCCTGGCAGACATAAACGTAGAAAAAATCTTTATTTAAATGGCCACCTATCCTAAACTCTTAAGGCGATTTCATTCAATCTTTACAAGACTGTTGCCCAGATGACTGTCTATCTATGTCAGCTGTTATGCTCTATGGAATAAAATGGTTGTCAGTTATCAATATGACTTTCAGAAGCTGTATGCCATCTTGCAATCAGGTGAGCGATTCAGGGCCATCTCCACGGATTATAATGTTTGTCAGTTGTCCCCTTGACTTTCAGAAGCTCTCTTTAAACCAGGCGAGCGATTCATGGCCATCTTGACCCTCTTGTTAAGTAATGTAAGTTGGTGTCTGATGCCCTGTCTCGGGCCCACCGAAGTCCAACTGTTGGTTTTCTTTTTCTACAGTATTTCATGTTTTTCATGCTGCCGTGTCCTAATCGATGTTGCATCTCTGTACTCGTTTCGTTACGGTGTTCTCGGAAATAGTGCACTGGTGAGTTAGAAATCCTTCATGTGGAATGAAAAAAAGTATTTGTCAAAACCACGACAGACCCGGCGAAGGGCGAGGATTGTGGCCATTTAAAAAAATCAATCAAAGCCACCCCTCCCCCAGTAAAAATAAACTTTACTGACCGTTCCGGAGTCCCATTATGCTGTAAACTTTCTCTGTGACCCGATCTGTGTGATCATTCCATGAGTGTGACGACTGAATGTCCACAAACAGTTATTTGTTTATTTGTTTTGGAGCTTAACGACCCAGACAATACTACTTAGGACGAGCCGAGCAGTTTACCAAGCCAGGCTTATACATAAGCGGTCAAAACTTACAGCTGCCGTTGTTGAATCTGCGGTTAGATCCGGGTATTTAATAGCGCTGTCTAGAATCTCCAGAGTGTGGCCCTTGAGCCTGTAGGGGTGCTTCATAGGGGAACGAGCTCTTGTCACTGTCAAGATGTTGCATTTCTGCAGATTTATCTCCATTTCCCATTTACTTTCCCATTCAACAAGGATATGGGGTACATCTTGTAATGCCGCACAGTCCTTCTTTTCTAGCAGATCATTAATATAGAGGAGAAAAAGCAACGGTCCTAACACAGGCCCTTTAGGCACTCTGCTTATTATGGGGACGCTGTCTGATGTTGAGCCTCCAACAACAACACTTTGTGTACGACCTGTCAGAAAGGCTGCGATCCAGCTATGTAGGTTACCCCTGATGCCAAAATGGTTAAGCGTCTTGAGAAGCCACTGGAGGCGGACTCAGGCGAAGCCATTGTAAAGTCAAGGACGACTATCATTGTCAAGTAATTCAGCCAGTTCGTGGACTAAATGTAGAGCTGAAATCGCTGCTGCCTTGAATGAATTTTGGTAATCGATGGTGTAAACGAGAGTATAAAGCTCTTAAGGAATGGAAACTTAACATTCTGAAATTAGTGAACGAACGCATTTCTTTTTATTCGCAAAATGCGTCAGCCTCGATAGCGCAGTGGTTAGCGCGTTCGACTCATGATCGAGAGGTTGTGCGTTCGAATCCGCCATCGGTATCGAGGTGTGTCCTTTGGCAAGACACGTAATGACACTGCCCCACTCCACCCAGGTGTAAATGGGTAGCAGTGGTGTAAAAGCCACTGCCTCTCTCTCGCGCGCGCGTGAAAACACCCGGAATGAGTGTTCGAGAGCGATTCAATAAGCTTACAGCTTTCATCGCAATCGAACTAAAATAAATTAGTATAAACTTAGTATAAAATGCGTTTATTTTTGTTTTGGTTTGTCTTTGGGTGTTTATGTCGCTTCTGTTATTTTATTTTGGATAGCCTATTGGCCATTTTGAGGCAAAGTAACTGTCCTTTAGGCTTCCCGTTGTTTGTGTTTCCATTAGGGTCTGTTGTTTCATGTTTGTGTGTCTTTCCCTTTGGTGTCTTTGATGGGAGCTGTGGGTTGATTGTATCGATTCATGATCAATGTCTCCACTTCTATTTATTACCTCCTTAACCTAAGACGTCTTTACGTCACCTTAAACTAGGTATTCAAGAATTTCATAGGAAGTTTGTTTTGGCTCCAGCTGATAAGGCCGCTAACAACGTGGTCGTTGTTTGACGGCTTCTCTATGTTAACACTCTTCAGCAAGAACTTGGTGGTACTAAGGCCTATGAACTTCAGCCTTAGCTGTAGAGAGGGCTTTAGTTGATGGCCACATTTGTCATTCAGCCACCAAGTTTGCTGTCTATGTTACAGAAGACCAAGACAAGCTTCCTACGTTATATTGGTTACCTAAACTCCATAAAAGACCATACAAAGCACTGTTTATTGCAAATTCAAGCTCTTGTACCACCACTGAAATCTCCAAATTATTAACTTCATGTTTTACTGCCATAAAAACATGTGATAAAATATTGCGACAAAGTCTTGGAAAGATCAGGTAGAAATCTGTTTAGGTCTAGGATAAGGAATATAATTCTAGGATAAGGAATTCTAGGATAAGGAATATAATTTCTAAAGGATCGAAATATCGGTTTCCTTCTAAAATTGATTTCAGTAAATGTAGAGATCAAATCGCTGCTGCCTTGAATGAATTCGGTAATCGATGGTGTAAGCGAGAGTATGATGAACATAAAGCCCTTAAGGACTGGAAACATAACATTTTAAAACTAGTGAATGAACGCATTTCTTTCTACTCTCAAAATACTAACTTATTACGTCCTAAGCCTAAGACGTCTTTACGTCATCTTAAACTAGGTATTCAAGAATTTCGTAAGAAGTTTGTTTTGGCCCCTGCAGACAAGGCCGCTAACAACGTCGTCGTTGTGTGACGGCCCCACTATGTTAACACTCTTAAGCAGGAGCTTGGTTGTACTAAGGCCTATGAACTTCAGCCTTTAGCCGAAGAGAGAGCTATAGTAGATGAACATATTTGTCATTCAGCCACCAAGTTTGCTGTGTGTGTTACCGATGGCCAAGACAAGCCTCCTACGCTATACTGGTTACCAAAACTTCATAAAAGACCTTACAAAGCACGGTTTATTGCACATTCTAGCTCTTGCATTACCACTGAACTTTCTAAATTATTAACTTCCTGTCTTACTGCTATTAAAACGCATGTGATTAAATATTGTGATAAAGTCTTTGAAAGATCAGGAAGAAATCTGTTTTGGTCTATAAAAAAATCGAATGAGGGCTCATCGGAGTCTAACTGTTGGTTTTCTTTTGCTCCAGCATTTCAGTGGTTTCTTGCTGTCGAGTCCTCACCGTTGTCTCACCTCTGTGGTTCTTTGATTTTTGTGTTCACGGAGATGTTGCACTGGTGAGTTAGGAGGCCTTCATGCGGACTGAACAAATTATTTGTCTAAATCGCGACGGAAGTAAGGGCGAGGATTGTGGCCACGTAAAATCGATTTAAGCCCCCAGTGGAAATCTTCCACTGACCGTTCCAAGGCGGCTCTTCTGTGGCGATTTATTTATGTTGTTGTTTGTTACTTACTGTGTGTATCACTTGTGTCTTTTGGTTTTGGATGGCCATATGGCCATTTTGTGGGAAAGTAACTGTCCTTATGGCCTTCCTTTGTTTAGTTTTCCATTATGGTCTGGTCGCTTAATGTTTGTATTTCTTTCCCTTTGGTGTCTTTTATGGGTGGAGTAAGTTAATTGTATCAATTCCTGATCTTTGTTTTACTTCTACTTTTCAACACTCGTAATAAATTATTAACGGCTAAACTCCTTAATCAGGGTTATCGGTACCATAAACTACGCAAAGCCTTTTCAAAATTTTATAGACGCCATTCTGATTTAATTTCAAAATTCAATATTGGACTTAAATCTCTTCTGCAACAAGGTCTATCGGAACCCGAATTTTATGGTGACTTAGTATATAAATTCAGAAACATATATAACCGCAATGACTTCAGCACCCAATTTCGTAAAATCGTTCTTCGATATAAAAGATTGGGTACAGCATGGATATTATACGACAGACTGCATGCATGGTAGTTAACCCAATCACGGTTGGCAACTTTGCTTCCCTCTTTAATTGCATGCCGGTGGGTCAGGACTCAGATTCTATGACGGCTCCAACGTAAAGGCTTATTGAGAATTAGAGAGATATTGTTGGTTGGTGCCTGATGCTCTGTCTCTGGTTGGGCTCATCGGAGTCTAACTATTGGTTTTCTTTTGCTCCAGCATTTCAGTGGTTTCTTGCTGTCGAGTCCTCACCGTTGTCTCACCTCTGTGGTTCTTTGATTTTTGTGTTCACGGAGATGTTGCACTGATGAGTTAGGAGGCCTTCATGCGGACTGAACAAATTATTTGTCTAAATCGCGACGGAAGTAAGGGCGAGGATTGTGGCCACGTAAAATTGATTTAAGCCCCCCAGTGTAAATCTTCCACTGACCGTTCTAAGGCGGCTCTTCTGTGGCGATTTATTTATGTTGTTGTTTGTTACTTACTGTGTGCATCACTTGTGTCTTTTAATTTTGGATGGCCATATGGCCATTTTGTGGGAAAGTAACTGTCCTTATGGCCTTCCTTTGGTTAGGTTTCCATTATGGTCTGGTCGCTTAATATTTGTATTTCTTTCCCTTTGGTGTCTTTTATGGGTGGAGTAAGTTAATTGTATCAATTCCTGATCTTTGTTTTACTTCTACTTAGTATATAAATTCAGAAAAATATATAACCGCAATGACTTCAGCACCCAATTTCGTAAAATCATTCTTCGATATAAAAAGATTGGGTACAACATAAATATTATACGACAGACTGCATGCATTGTAGTTAACCCAATCACGGTTGACAACTTTGCTTCCCTCTTTTTATTTGCACGCCGGTGGGTCAGGCCTCAGATTCTATGACGGATCCAACATAAAGGCTTATTGAGAATTAGAGAGATCTAATTCAAGGTTAGGTTAGTTGGTGCCCGGTGCTCTGTCTCTGGTCGGGCCCATTGGAAAGTAGAAGTAAAACAAAGATCAGGAATTGATACAATTAACTTACTCCACCCATAAAAGACACCAAAGGGAAAGAAATACAAACATTAAGCGACCAGACCATAATGGAAACCTAAACAAAGGAAGGCCATAAGGACAGTTACTTTCCCACAAAATGGCCATATGGCCATCCAAAACCAAAAGACACAAGTGATACACACAGTAAGTAACAAACAACAACATAAATAAATCGCCACAGAAGAGCCGCCTTGGAACGGTCAGTGGAAGATTTCCACTGGGGGGCTTAAATCGATTTTACGTGGCCACAATCCTCGCCCTTACTTCCGTCGCGATTTAGACAAATAATTTGTTCAGTCCTCATGAAGGCCTCCTAACTCATCAGTGCAACATCTCCGTGAACACAAAAATCAAAGAACCATAGAGGTGAGACAACGGTGAGGACTCGACAGCAAGAAACCACTGAAATGCTGGAGCAAAAGAAAACCAACAGTTAGACTCCGATGAGCCCGACCAGAGACGGAGTCTAACTGTTCGTTTTCTTTTGCTCCAGCATTTCAGCGGTTATTTGCTGTCGAGTCCTCACCGTTGTTTCATCTCTGTGGTTGTTTAATTATTTGTGTTCACGGAGATGTTGCACTGATGAGTTAGGAGGCCTTCATGTGAGCCGAACAAATTTTTTTGTCTAAATCGCGACGGAAGTAAGGGCGAGGATTATGGCCACGTAAAATCGATTTAATCCCCCCAGTGGAATTTGTTTCCGCTGACCGTTCCAAGGCGGTTCTTCTGTCGCGGTTTATTTTTGTTATGGTTTGTCTTTGGGGTGTTTATGTCGCTTATTTTATTTTATTTTGGATAGCCTATTGGCCATTTTGTGGGAAAGTAACTGTCCTTTTGGCTTTCCGCTGTTGGTGTCTCCATTAGGGTCTGTTGTTTAAGTTTGTGTGTCTTTCCCTTTGGTGTCTCTGATGGGAGCTGTGGGTTGATTGTATCGATTCCTGATCATTGCCTCCACTTCTATTTCACAAGTTGGGTTTCGCAGCTTCTTCGCATCCTGAAACAGTGTTGGCAGTCGGAGAGGGTCCGGTGTTGCTTCATCATCTTGCTGACTATGGCATGGTCCATAACTTTACAGGGAAACCAGACGGTAGTTGGGCGCGATCGTTCTTAAAGATGGTGGTTAAATTAACCGAGTAAGCCCTGTTTTCTATCTGATGAAACTATTCCCTTATCAGCGCTTGATGAGAATGAGTGCCAAGATTTAGGCAAAATATAAGTGAAGAAGGCAATGGTCCAGAAACGATTCAATTACCTCAAATCTCCCATTCAAAACACCAAAGGGAAATAAAAATAGAAGGGATCAATGATCAAAAATCGATTTAATTGCTCGCACCTCACAGCTCCCATACAAGACACCAAAGGAAAAGAAACATCGACGGGAAACAATTTCACTATACTTAAAACGTCATAAGCCGAAAGCCAAAAGGACAGTTACTTTCCCACAGAATGACCAAACAGCTCTCGAAAATGAAAATATATTAGCAGAAATACATGAAAATACATACAATAACAAAAATAAACCACAATGGAATAACGGCCTGGAGGATCAAGGGTCATTAATATATTTATACGCGCGTTTTGCAAAAACAGACGGTGTCCGTCCGTCCATACGTCCGTTTTTTTTTTAATTTCCGGATAACTCCTCCTACAGTTTTCATCCGATCAAGCTTAAACTTGGTAGGTAGTAAGACCATGACCTGGTATAGTGCATATTGTTTCGAGGTTATGGGTCAACCAAATATTTACAGATAATGCTCTTTGAAAATTTTTGTAAACTTTTTCGTTTCCGGATAACTCCTCCTACAGTTTTCATCCGATCAAGCTGAAACTTCTTAACAAGTAAGATCATGACCTGATATAGCGCATTTCGTTTCGAGGTTACGGTCTACCAAATATTTACTGAATTATGCCCCTTTGAACATTCGAGTAAACTTTAGTTTCCGGATGACTCCTCTTTCAGTTTTTTTTTTCGATCAAGCTGAAACTTGGTAGATAGTAAAACCATGACCTAGTATAGCGCATATCATTTCGAGGTTACAGTCCACCAAATATTCACAGAGTTATGCCCCTTTGATTTTTTTTATTTATTTATTTATTTATTTATTTTTCGTTTCCGGATAACTCCTCGCACAGTTTTTATCTGATTAAGCTGAGACTAAGTAGGTAGTAAGACCATGACCTGGTGTAGAGCATATTATTTCGAAGTTATTGTCCGCCAAATATTTACAGAGTTATGCTCCTTTGAGTATTTCTGTAAATATTTCGTTTCTGGATTAACATCCGATCAAGCTGAAACTTGATATATAGTTAGACCATAATGTGGAGCAGTGCATATTATTAGGGCCCCACACTGGCCACAATTTTATTGCTGTTGTCTGTGTGTTTGCCTTAACCACAAAACGTAACGTCGGTCAAAACTTCAAAAGAATTTGCTCTACTCTCATGAACCTCCACACACATACTCACCATCAAAAGGCCTATATTCTGACAAAGAATCATGCCTATATTGCTTTTGTCCGTCTGTTTGTCTTGCCTTTACCCCAAAAAACTTAACCTTGGTCATAACTTCAAAAGTATTTGCCTTTGTCTCATGAAAATTCACACAATACTTACCATCACAAGACTAACATTTTGACAAAAACCTGTACCACACCTCTTTGATAGCTCTATTCGGGGCCCTTTCTAACGTAGTCAGTGATCTGGTTTTGAGGTTATGTCCCAACAAATAAAAACAAATGTATGCCCCTTTGAACGTTTCTGTAAGCAATTATGGCTGCAATTTAAAACCGATCAAGCTGAAACTTAATATATAGATAGACCAGGATGTGTAAAAGCGCATATTATTTCAATGTTATGATCCACCAAATATTTATAGAGTTATGCCCCTTGGAAAATTCCTGTGAACATTTTGTTTATGGCTAACACTTCCTGCAGTGAACATTTAATCAAGCTGAAAATTGATATATAGTTTGACCAGAATGAGGAGCAGCGCATATTGTTTCGAGATTATGGCTTACCAGATATAAATAAAGTTATGCCCCTTTGCAGAGTTCTATAAGTATTTTGTTTGTGGCTAGCTTCTCCTACAATTGATATCCGATGAAGTTGAAACATCATATATAGTGAGACCATTATGTGACGCAGTGCTTATTGTTTTGAGGTTCTGGTCCACCAAAAATTAATCGAGTTATGCCCCTTTGAAATTTTCTGTACATATTTTGTTTGTGGCTAACTTCTCCTGCAGGTAACATTTGATCTGGCAAAATCTTGATATTAGGTTTGACTATGATGTGGAGTTGTGCACATAGTTTAGAGAGGTTGGGTCACCAAATATTTATACAACCCTTCAAAAATATCTGTAGACATTTTCATTTTCCGGTTAACTTCTCCTACAATTTAGATCCGATCAAACTGAAACTTGATATGTAGTTAGACCATGATATGGAGAAGTTCTTATTATTTCAAGGTTTCAGTCCAACAAATATTTACTTGCTACGGGCGTATAATGCCCCGCTTGCGGGGCGCTTGTTTGACCTGGGGGTGGTTGTGGGGGGGGGGGGGTAAAATCGATTGAACATGGCCTCGCTCTTGGTTCTGTCGTGGTTTAGACAGAAAATTTAGTTAGTCAGCGGTTCGTAAAATTTACCGGAACGGACCGGGGCGAACCCATTTTGTTTTCATTCTATGTATTTTTATGCACCCGCCAAAAGCATATAGATTTTACCATGCCCGTATGTATGTATGCATGTATGTATGTATGTATGTATGTATGTATGTATGTATGTATGTATGTATTGGCAAATCGTGTCCGGTCAATAACTTTCTTACTCTTTGATGGATTTTGAAATTGCTTGGCAGAAATTTTAACCATCATGAGATGAGACAATTAGCGCAAGACCCAGGTCAGTACTTCAAACGTCAAGGTCATACTTAGAGGTCAAATGTAAAAAAGGTCTTTTTCGTGTCCGGTCAATAACTTTCTTATTCCTGTATAGATTTTGAAATTACTTGGCAGAAATTCAAACCATCATATGACGATGTATCACCCGCAAGACACATATCGGTACCTCCAAGGTGAAGGTCATCTTAGCCGTCAAAGATCAATAAAGTTCTTTTATTCGTGTCCGGTCAACATCTTTTTTTTTATTTCTGGGTGGACTTTATAGGTCATGGGTAAATAGGACTGTATAGGTCATAGGTAACTTTCTTATTCTTATGTGGATTTTGAAAATACTTGGCAGAAATATTAATCATCATGAGACAAGGTGTCGCGTGCAAGGCACAGGTCGGTACCTCCAAGATCAAGGTCATACCAAGGGGTCAAAGGTAAAAAAAGCCTTTTTTGAGTCTGGTCAATAACTTTTTTATTTTAAGATGGATTCCTTTAAGTAACCTTGTAGAAATGTTCACATTCATTAGACGATGTATTGCGCGCAAGACCCAGGTCCGTCCCTCCAATGCCAAGGTCATACTTGGAGGTCAAAGGTTAAAAAATCGGTTCTTTTTTTTTTTTTTTTTTTTTTTTTTTTTTTCGTGTTTGCTCAATACGTTTTTCTTTTATTCTTATATGGATTTGGATAGCACATATTTAACCCTTTCATGGTACATATTAAACGTCACTTCATCTGGTGTCTGGGAATATGTGGCGGCCGTAAAAGGTCTCCCTGCCCTACATCATATTGTAGTTTATATTTTCTTGTCCTTTGGAATCACTGATTCCATTGTGGAATTTTGAAAATATGTGAGGGTCACTGATGAGGCCAAATTGGCCGAAACTAGCTAGTCTGGCCCAGAAAACATGCACACTCCATATTTTTCAGTTCTGTGGTGTATTCCTTGCTTCCAAGGGATAACCCTGTTAAGAACATATTTGAAGTAACTTGGCAGAAACGTTAACCATCATGAGACGATGTGTTGCGTGCAAGATCCAGGTCGGTACCTCCAATTGCAAGGTCATATTTAGAGGTCAAATGTCAAATAAAGGGTCTTTTATTCGTATATTGTCAATAACTTTCTTATTCTTAGATGGATTTTGAAATTACTTGCCAGAAGTGGTAACAATCGTGAAACGATGTGTCGCTTACATGACCCAGATTAGTACCTCAAAGGTCAAGGTCAAAAATGTAGTACTCACACAGTCTGTTACATAACACTCACTTCTGTTTCCCATTTAGAGACATCATTGGTGCAGTGGATAAGCTACTCGTCTCATAAACCCGGGATCGTGGGTTCGATCCCGGGCCTCTCCAGACTTTCGGATGAATCTTTGAACCGAGGTCCCGTCCCCGTATGACCTTAGCTGTTGGTGGGACGTAAAACTGTAACACACTCACACACTATGCCCAGTGTCAAATGGCGCGGGGCATCCGTGTCCTTTGAACACAGTTCTAATTTCTATTTTTATTATTTTTATTATTATTATTCTCTGGCATATTGAATTTATCATTAAATAAATAGCATTTTGAGTGTCCTTTGATTATCTTGTGCAATATTAACAAACTTAAACAGTGTTACATTGCAGTATACAGTATTGCTTTTGATTATTTTAGATGATATTAATTACAATAAAAATAAAATAACCGACACTATTTAACGGAAATTAGTATTCATTACGAGCCCGTCATATTTCAACAAAATGATTTTTTTTTTCAATTAATTAATTAATCAGTGAGCAATGTTCATGTTGACATTGCCTGAATACTGATCTGGGTCATAATTTGGGTATATAATGGTCATAGTTACAATTTAGTTTGACTTGAGCGATAGTTTGAGATATGAGTGATTGAGATAATGAGAGTCAACTGTAACATGGCTAAAATTAGCGAAAGAATATTTAACAAATTGATTCGCATATTGGTGATATATTTATATAAAATACATTTACACACCAATGCTGAATATATCTATGCATTAGAGTGCCTTTCTGGCTCTAGTAATAACTACTTATTTCTCTTCCAAACACGGCCGGATAAGTGATTTTGGTGGCTCTGACGCACTTGGTGAGATTATTGTACACTAACACATATTCCACTTTTGACACATTTATTTTGGCAAAAATGACCTGCACAATGTGGTGAAAGATGAAAATAGAGTGTATTTAATATAAATATCCTTAAAATATTGTGGAAACCGGGGTGAATTTGGTCCGTGTCGGTAAGTTTACGCACCCTTCAGTCCGTTACTCATGGTTTGACGAATAATTTGTTTTGCATGGCATTCCTTTAACAGTCTGGCAGGAATCATGTTAGGGACTGTTGCTTTCCGTGGGTTGCGCCATCTTAACAGCTCTTTCAATTCCTCTTCAGTTATTCGGAACTCCACCATATGTGGGTACACATCATCATCAGTCTCTTGGACTCTGCTTTCGGGGTCCTCACGGGCACTATCTGATCAAGATGTTTCCGTTGTTTTGAGGCGCATTTAATGGTCAACCGTTGTCTTTCAACGGGGCAACACCAGCGGCATCTTTCCGAATTGACTTAATGTAGCTCCACAGACATTTTCTGCTTTGGTGGTCTTTTGTCTGGATACCCGACATATACTATGTCGTTGATGTACGTCCAACAAGACTGGTGCTCGCATTCTTGTACTGCTGTCTTGTTTTTTTTGTTTTTTTTTTAATTACACTCATCTGTCTCATTTGTGGGGCGTTTGATGCACCTCAACGTCAACGTCATTGTCACGGCGGCGCATCATAGATTTTAGCCTTCTGGTAATCCATGATATCTTGACCTTCCCGCCACTCAGATGTTTGGTGGGAATATATATAACCTAGTAATAAAAGGTCACTCAGGAAAGGCCAAAATCAAAGAACGCAGCCATCTCAAGTCACCTAAAGAAAGTAAAATTAAGTGACATGGAGGCACAAACAAAAACAAACGAAACATGAACCAACGGCACAGAGCCAGTTAACAAATAAGACACTGCCTTGGGACGGTCAGTATTAAAATAGAAGTAGAGGCAATGATCAGGAATCGATACAATTAACCCACAGCTCCCATCAGAGACACCAAAGGGAAAGAAACACAAACATGAAGCAACAGACCCCAACGAAAACACCAACAGCGGAAAGCCAAAAGGACTGTTACTTTCCCACAAAATGGCCAAAAGGCTATCCAAAATAAAATAATATAAGCGGCACAAACACCCGAAGACAAACTACAACAAAAATAAACCGCGACAGAAGAACTTTGGGACTTCCGTCCCGGAGTTTATAACATTTCAGCCCTCGCCCTCAGTTCTAGTGCAGTATCAAACATAATAACAAAACATATTGATCCGCATCGAGGTTTTCTAGCTACAGTCTGGACACCCTATACGAATAATCTCTTGGAACAACTTGAAGCAGTGTAGAGGAGACCTGCTCGCTGGACCAAACGGGGCTACGGGCAGACCTCCTCTGTAACTGACATGCTTAATTATCTACAGTGGCGACGACTCTGTCTCTGGTCGGGCTCATCGGAGTCTAACTGTTGGTATTCTTTTGCTCCAGCATTTCAGTGGTTTCTTGCTGTTGAGTCCTCACCGTTGTCTCACCTCTGTGGTTCTTTGATTTTTGTGTTCACGGAGATGTTGCACTGATGAATTAGGAGGCCTTCATGCGGACTGAACAAATTATTTGTCTAAATCGCGACGGAAGTAAGGGCGAGGATTGTGGCCACGTAAAATCTATTTAAGCCCCCCAGTGGAAATCTTCCACTGACCGTTCCAAGGCGGCTCTTCTGTGGCGATTTATTTATGTTGTTGTTTGTTACTTACTGTGTGTATCACTTGTGTTTTTTGGTTTTGGATGGCCATATGGCCATTTTGTGGGAAAGTAACTGTCCTTATGGCCTTCCTTTGTTTAGGTTTCCATTATGGTCTGGTCGCTTAATGTTTGTATTTCTTTCCCTTTGGTGTCTTTTATGGGTGGAGTAAGTTAATTGTATCAATTCCTGATCTTTGTTTTACTTCTACTTTGACTTCAGACGCATTGACCAACGCTTTGTCAGTTCCAGAACATTCTGCATAGCAGGGTTGCCATGCCTATACCTAACTCCGTGACCCCTCTCTCTAGACCTTCCAGAACTTCTCATTCTCATGCATTTCAGCAAATACATAAAAAAACTGACTATCACAAGTACTCTTTTTTTCCCAGAACTATCGTCCACTGTAATACCCTGCCCCTTGACGTTGCCACCCTGTCTAGCCCCGAGTTCAGTCTGGCTGTAAGCCAGATTGAACATGTCTCACTAAAGTACTTTTGTCCTTTTTTATCTATTTTATCATTTCTTTTCTGTATTTTATGTTTTTTTTCTACTCTTTTATCCTTCTTGGCGGTTGACGCGCGTCAAAGTCTATGTCCCCGCGAGGGGTTTGACTATACAGGAGATAGATAGGCCTGGTACCTACGATATTGCACGATATTGACTATTGTTAAATTTTGATGCCCTTGTTTGAGTTGAAGTAGTCACAGGGGTCAAATATTTATCTTTATTAAGAGACACTGTGTCAGAGTGTATCTTATAAAAGAAGGTTAAAGAGGACTGCTCACGACCATATATGCTATGCTACATTCGTCAACGAGTATTCACTCAGTCAACATGTCTTATCCTATGAAGGAATACCGACTACCAGAACCTCTGGTAGTCTTCTTGAAGTCATGTCGACTTCATGGCGTGCCTCAAGTACACACAGAACTTGAGCCGCAGAGGGTAGCTGTCTCCCTCACCTGGGACTTGAGCCTTCCAGCTCCTGAAAGACCCAGGAAACCAGCAACACAGATCCGGCCACAGACCTGGCAAGCAGCGCCTCCAAGAGAAGAGATCGTGACAACCGCACCAGCGACGATTATTTTTCAGCGCCAGCCAACAACCGACGCCGCACCAGCGCCCGCCGCACCCACCATCCAGCTACCGACGCTCCCGCCAACGCCGTCATAGCCAGCACCAGCTCATCCCCAGCCCGAAGAAAGTCCACAGCCAGCGACCACCGTTCCATCACCCACAGAGAGACCACCCCCGCCTAAAGCACAACGACGCTCGTCACCAGCCCAACCCACTAGAAGAGGGAGGATCTGGACATCGGAAGAAAAAGACTTCGAGAAGCTGCCACCCAACCCACAACAACCATGGCATGAGAAATACCACCTGGGTAGAGCCTGGATGGCAGCTACTTCCGACTCCCCCACCACCATCCTAGAACTGCACCGCCTGAAAAGACCTAACGAAACGATCAACGTGGACCTTGCCGTATATGCCTTCAAGACTAAAGATACGCCCATCTTCATAATTTACAAGGGACCCACCTCAAAGTACTACGACGAGCACATCTACAATTCCATTGAAAAACGCACCGAAGAGACCCCCCTGAACAAGAAGAAAACCCGGAAGGTCCACAAGCTTTTCCTAGATACGGCGATGACGGAGGGAGTGGTAGTTAGGAGGGCGCATCCCTCCTAACCCTGCACCGGACCGAGATCGTGAACTTAGGGCCGCATGTCCGAAAACCCTGTTTACCATGAGTATTGCAAGGCTACTTCATGTGTAGCCAGTCCGACGCCAATCACGCGGCCCTAAGAGAGAGCAACATGACCTAGTTTGCTCGGGCGAAACAGAGAAATCGCGATTTGCAGCCGAAATTGGCATTGATTTCTCTGTTGCTTCATGCCCACTTTCGACCTGGCGTTCAAAATTCAAAATTAAAGTGCTTCTATTTTACTAAGGGAAGGGCACTGGCAGATCAGCACGATTCGTATTCCGCTGACCACTGCCGCGATTCGCAGCCCAGAAGCACTAAAACTTAGCCTCCTTGCCTTTCACCTCTACCACGGCCAGACGGGCAATGGCTATGGAACACGATTTGCAGGTCGGAATTGACCAGGTTCCATAGCCGCGATTGACAGCCCACAACTATTTGGAAACTATGTCAAAAACCACGGTAACTTACAGACCACTTTCACCTTTATTGCACGGCGACTGAGGCGAGAGGAGTACACCGGAATTAGTGTACAACTCCATGCGAAAGCCTTTCAGAAAGTGGGAAAACTAATCCTGGACACGTTCTAGGGGTAGCCCCTATGTGCTTATAGCGCCCGGTTACCTTAAAAACCAGTTCAGTCAGTCAGACTGCTCACGACGGGCCTCCAACGAGGACCACTCCAGCTCATCGAGCATTTCACCAACACTACTTCTGTTACGCCATCGCCTGTGGATCCATCGGGCAGCCGTCCTCCGAACCTTCTCAACCTGTTGAACCTGAGTTTTGTCATGGGGATGCCAAACAGGTGTTGCATACTCGAGTTGAGGTCGAACCAAGGTTTTGTATGCAACATCCTTTGTCTGCCTAGGAGTAAAAGTCAAATTGCGTCTAAGAAACCCTAATGTCCTATATTTGCCTTAGATGTAATCTCAGAAATATGTTGACACCAATCTGTCCTAATTACATGATTATGGTCGCACTTGGTTTTATTGTAAGTTTTATCGTGTGCTGGCGTAGTCAGTATTACTCATGCAGGTTTCGAAATCAACGTTTCTTGGTATTTCGCGTACTGAAGTTAACCTATGCGTACGAAAATTTATCGAAACGGAAGTGAGTTACAGCCCTTTTCAGCGATCAGCGGAACTTGATGTCCGCGATGGAATTTTAGTGGAAACGAAAATCCACTTTCATCTTGATAACGCTTAACAGAAAATAACAAAATGTCTGGGGAACAAATGACACTGAGGGCAGACCTTCGTGGTCACTCTGGATGGGTTACTCAAATTGCCACGAATCCTCAGTACCCTGACATGATCCTGTCTGCTTCAAGAGGTACTGTGTTGTGGGTCGCTGTGTTGTCTGAGTCGGTCACATTTGGCAATTACTCAGTTGAATAAAAGTCGCTGGACGAGTCCTTAAAACTATTTACAATCTGAATAACAGATGTCCATTTGCTTCACTCCAGAATGTATCTACTGGTGACGCGTCCTTAGACATTCGTTTGACACACTGGTACTCTGACATTCAAAAGATGATTATACATCAGTTGCATTATAAATCCTCAACCATCTATGGTCTCCTCCAATACTGAAATCGGTCACAGGAGCGTGGTAGCTCAGTGGTTAGTGTACTTCAGAATTTTTCACTAGTTGCATCGAATGACATTTGGCCCCCGCCCATTTGACTTAGAAATAAATGGACTGCATGATGCTTCCATGCAGAGCTGAAACCGATCGCACATGAGAATTGGTAAACCACTTCCAAGAATCTAAGTGCCCAGTTTTAAAGGAGTGTGAGTTGCAGGGGTGTAAAATTCCACTCGCATTTGCGAGTAAATGTTATCGTAGGGCGAGTGAGTTTTTCGAAACTTCACTTTTTCTTCATTTAGCATCTAAATGAAAAAGTTGGACCATAAGGGCGAGTAAGTTTCAAGGAAATTTTACACCCCTGGGAATGCCCATGCATATAAACCTTATTAGTAGGAGTGCGCGGTATTTTCTTCCGGCGGTATGTACCGCGGTACTTTTTGGCCGTACCGGTACTTTCAGCAAGTTCCGGATTTTATCGGAAATTTTATATAATTTAATTCAATGTTTGCGTTAGAACAAAAATATGTTTTTGAAACGATTTCACTAGCGTCGGCTGTGAAAAAAAATACCTCGCAGGGACGCAAAGTATCTTTTATAATGCACCGCTAGTCATACTTCAAAGACGCCGACGCGACCGATAATGGATACTTGAGATGAATAGCGGTAATAACTAATAGAGCATGTTCTGCATGCAGGCCACTTCATATTAACATAGATAAATTGGTAATAAATTTATAACCAAAGCGTAACAGTTTAATCCTGCTAATTAGGGCTCAAAGTAATCTTGCGTGAAAACTTTGTAACATATATATCGTCGCTCGGGAGTCAAAACCTCGTAACTCCGATTTTTTGGTAAAATGACATTTTGATACCATTAGGTTCATGAACCACAGACACATCTTTTGCTCAAAACGGCGTAGCTCTAAGCCAATCAGTTTCCATTTTGCAACAGTAAATCGTATCTCAATCTTGATTGATGTAAAACCTGAATCTCAAAACATCGTATCTCAAGTATGGTGTGGTCAGCAGAACAGTATGTCCAGACAGAGGTTGAGATTTTGATGGCCAGTAGGTAATTCCGTAAGGAATTAAATGAAACAAAGATCAATTCAATTAAGTTACTGCAGATCTAAATAATACAGTCAACAAAAAGTGACAAAGGATGTAACTCATGTATAATATGTTAAAAAAATCGTCAAAAACTCGTACCTCCATAAAAATCCAAAAATCTAGGTCTCTGAAATGACAAAATCAGCAGCTTATATATTGAATATTTAGGGGGTATTGGTAATTCCCCTTTGCTGGAAGAAATTTTTGAATGGAGTCCAGAAAATAAGAAGAAACATGCTTTTTTCAAAAAAAGAAGAAAATCGTCTCTCCTGAAAAGTTGGAAAATCTGAGTTAAGAGGTTTTGACTCCCGAACGACGATATGCACTGCTTGGTGGAACACGACTGACAAAGATGACACGTTGATCAGTTTGTGTAGCAATGGAGAGGAAGAAGCGCTTTCAAAAATATGTTGGCGAAACGGTTTCACTAGCGTTGGCCGCGATAAAATACCTCGCAGGGACACAAAGTATCTTTTATAATGCGCCGCTAGTCATGCTGAGCACTGTTAAGTTCAAAGACGCCGACGCGACCGATAGGGCGCAAAAATTATGGGATACTTGAGATGAATAGCGTAATAACTAAAAGAGCATGCTTCCCATGCTGGCCATTTTGGATTAACATAGATAAATAGGTAATGAATTTATAACCAAAGCGTAAAAGTTTAATCCTGCTAATTGGGGTTCAAAGTAATCTTGCGTGAAAACTTTGTAGCATATATATGCACTGCATGTTGGAACACGACTGACAAAGATGACATATTGCAAGACAGCATGTTGTGTGTTGATCAGTCTGTGCAGCAATGGAGAGGAAGAAACGTTTCCGTTTGCAATAATATAATAATGATATTTAGTTCTTGCTTTAGCTTTGTGTTGACTTAAATGTCTGGAGTAAAAATACGTTGCTCACATAGTATCAACACGTTTTTAGCTCACCGTCACATAGTGACGAGGTGAGCTTTTGGGATCACTTTTCATCCGTCGTGCGTGCGTCCGTCCGTAAACAATTCTTTAAACAACATCTCCTAAACCACTGATCGGATTTTGACCAAACTTCACAGGAATGATCCTTAGGTGGTCCCCTTTCAAAGTTGTTCAAATGGTTCCGGTCCGTTGCACATCTAGGTCAAAGGAGCCAAAAATAGATTTTTTTCACCCAAAACTTAAAAAATCTTCTCTGAAACCACAAGGCCCATATCTTTGATATTTGGTATGAAGCTTCATCTAGTGGACCTCTACCAAGATTGTTCAAATTATAGTGCTCGGGCCAAAAATGCCCCCGCTCCGTGGCCCTTTGGTTTTACATGGGCTTATATGGGGAAAATCTTTCAAAAATCTTCTTCTCTGAAACCGTAAGGCCCAGGTCTTTGATATTTGGTATGAAGCTTCATCTAGTGGACCCCTACCAAGATTGTTCAAATTATAGTGCTGGGTCCAAAAATGCCCACGCTCTGGGGCCCTTTGGTTTTACATGGGCTTAGATAGTAAAAATCTTTAAAAATCTTCTTCTCTGAAACTGCAAGGCCCAGGTCTTTGATATTTGGTATGAAGCTTCATCTATTGGACCCCTACCGAGATTGTTCAAATTAAAGTGCTGGGGCAAAAAATGCCCCCATTCCAGAGCCCTTTGGTTTTACATGGGCTTATATAGGGGAGAGCTTTAAAAATCTTCTTCTCTGAAACCGTATGGCCCAGGTCTTTGATTTTTGGTATGAAGCTTCATCTAGGGGACCCCTACCAAGTTTGTTCAAATTATAGGGCTGGGGCCAAAAATGCCCCCGCCCCGGGGCCCTTTGGTTTTACATGGGCTTATATCGGGAAAATCTTTAAAAATCTTTTTCTCTGAAACCGCAAGGCCTAGGTCTTTGATATTTGGTATGAAGCTTCATCTAGTAGACCCTTACCAAGATTGTTCAAATTATAGTGCTGGGGTCAAATATGCCCCCGCTCCGGTGCCCTTTGGTTTTACATGGGCTTATATAGGGAAAATCTTTAAAAATCTACTTCTCTGAAACTGCAAGGCCCAGGTCTTTGATATTTGGTATGAATCTTCATCTAATGGACCCCTACCAAGATTGTTCAAATTATAGTGTTGGGGCCAAAAATGACCCCGGCCCGGGGCCCTTTGGTTTTACATGGGCTTATATAGGGAAAATCTTTAAAAATCTTTTTCTCTGAAACCGCAAGGCCTAGGTCTTTGATATTTGGTATGAAGCTTCATCTAGTGGACCCCTACCAAGATTGTTCAAATTATAGTGCTGGGGTCAAATATGCCCCCACTCTGGGGCCCTTTGGTTTAACATGGGCTTATATAGGGAAAATCTTTAAAAATTTTCTTCTCCGAAACCATAAGGCCCATGTCTTTGATATTTGGTATGAAGCTTAACCCCACAAGGCCCAGGTCCTTCCCCCCCCCCCTGAGCCTGGGCCTTTTGGTTTTACATGGGCTTATATAGGGAAAATCTTTAAAAATCTTCTTCTCTGAAACCGCAAGGCCCAGGTCTTTGATATTTGGTATGAGGCTTCATCTTGTGCACCCCTACCAAGATTGTTCAAATTATAGTGCTGGGGCCAAAAATGCCCCCGCCCCGGGGCCCTTTAGTTTTACATGGGCTTATATTGGAAAACTCTTTAAAAATCTTTTTCTCTGAAACCGCAAGGCCCAGGTCTTTGTTATTTGGTATGAAGCTTCATTTAGTGGACCCTTCAAATTATAGTGCTGGGGCCAAAAATGCCCCCGCCCCGGGGCCCTTTGGTTTTACATGGGCTTATATAGGGAAAATCTTTAAAAATCTTCTTCTCTGAAACCGCAAGGCCCAGGTCTTTGATATTTGGTATGAAGCTTCATCTTATGGATCTCTTAACAAGATTGTTCAGATTATAGTGCTGGGGCCAAAAATGCCCCCGCTCCGGGGCCGTTTGGTTTTACATAGACTTATATAGGGAAAATCTTGAAAAATCTTCTTTTCTGAAACCATTACGCCTAGGTCTTTGATATTTGGTATGAAGCTTCATCTAGTGGACCTCTACCAAGATTGTTCAAATTATAGTCATAGGGCCAAAATGCCCCTGCCTTTGGGCCCTTTGGAGTTACATAGGCTTATATAGTCAAAATCTTTAAACATCTTCTTCTGTGAAACCACAACGCCTAGGTCTTTGATATTTGGTGTGAAATGTCATTTAGTGGACCTCTATCAAGATTGTTCACATTATAGCCCTTGGGCCAAAAATGCCCCTGCCCGAGACCCATTGGTTTTACACAAGACTTATATATAGTCTTTGAAAATCTGCTTCTCTGAAACTGCAAGGCCCATGCTTTTGATATTTGGTATGTAGCTTCATCTAGTGGACCTCTACCCGGGCCCTTTGGTTTTACATAGGCTTATAATATATAGAGAGAATCTTTGAAAATCTTCTTCTCTGATACAGCAAGGCCCAGGTCTATTTGGTGTGAAGCTTCATCTAGTGGACCTAGCCCGGGGCAGTTTGGTTTTACATAGGCTTATGCAGGGAATATCTTTAAAAAAATCTTCTTCTCTGAAACTGCAAGGACCAGGTCTTAGATATTACTGGACCTTTGCCAAGATTGTTCAATTTATAGCCGAAGCTTCACCTTTTTAGACCTCCCTCAACATTATGCACATTACAACCCTGGGGTCAATAATGGCCCTTTCCTGGGCCCACTTGTTACTCTATGGATCAGGTGAGCGATCCAGGGCCATCATGGCCCTCTTGTTTACTTCTACATTTCGTTTGTTTCTGGATAAAAATGTTCAAAAGATGAATACCTTCTACTGTTCCCTTTTATAAAATATTATGCTGACGATATATATACCATTTTGTTGCGCTGTGTCAAACTGTGAATAAATAATTTTATCACGAATTGCCCAGAGGCAGTTCAAATGGATAATGCAGGGAGATAGCATGTTGCGACTTCTGTAGAATGCGACGTCTTTAATCCTGTTATGTTGTCAATAATTATAAAATATGCTCAATACTTAGCCAACTAAAGCCATTCACACAATATCAAAATAACCCCTATATCGGCGGGTTGAACATAAGGTGTGGTCGTGTCCTGAACCAGCAGGTATATCGATAGTGACACATGAAAAGAATGACTTGCAATCTTGGCTTACTTTACGTTCATTATCACATGGCAATTTGAAAATAAATAAATAAACATTGTGTCTTATTTGTTAATAGGATTAACTAATTTACTGGCATAAGATTAGTGATAGGCAGATTAATAGCAATCAGTAAAGATCGCATCCAGAAAAACTGCAAAGACAATATTATTGCCAATGTCTTATTTTTCGCGACCGTAAACACCTAGAAAACGGGTAATGATTATCTGTTTATTTATCTGTACAAACAGCTGGTGTTTGAAACCTCTGGTATACCACGGTACGTACCGCGGTACATGGGTGTATACCACAGTACAATTTCCAAAGGCGGTACCCAGCCCTACTTATTAGATTCAATGGGCGGCAGGGCTTGAGATGTCATTTCATCTCAGTGTTGGGTAAAAGTCCCTTAAAATTGGAAGCAACTTCTCCAAAATGACCTATAAAGTGTTGAAGGGAGCGTTGAACATCAAGCAAGCAAGCAACGTCAAATGACATTGCATAGTTTTCTATATCATGCTTTTCAGATAAATCCAAAAGTTGTTTTCGTTGTTAAATCTATTCTTCATGAAAACTGAATACAACCTGCGCAACTATTGAAACTATAGACAGCCCCGCCCATCGGGGCTTATAGAAATGGATGGGTTGCATGATGCTTCCACACAGAGCTGCAACCGACCACGCACAAGTACTGGTTAACGGCTCAGAGGATCTAAGCCAGCTCAGGCAAAGCGGTGTGAGTCCATGCTTATAAACCCTATTGGTTTCATTGGGCGGCAGGGCTTGAGATGTCATCTCGGTGTCGGGTAAAAGTCCCACACAATTGGCAGCAGCGTCTCCAAAATGACCTGTACAGTATTGACAGGGATGTTAAACCTCAAATCAAACTATCTCAAAACACTATTGGCAATTGTCATCAATGTTTGACTTTCACATTGATGCAGTTCCATTGGCCCAGTCGGGTGAATCACAATATTGTGGCTTTTTTTAATTCCAGCATGTTATATCAGCCTTACTGTCAGAGATTTGACTTTAAATTTGAATTTATTCCATAGAAACTTAGCAAGGCATGTGGCTCAGATGTTCAAAATAAATGAATGGTCTAGCTACTTTTTCATATTGTCAGCAGCCATCAAAGACCCCCCAAAATGGCATATTTTCACCGTTATGGGTTGCACTTTAAAAAATACCATTTTACAAACAAATTTTAAATAATAATGCATGGCAAACAGGTTATTTTTTCAATTTCAGTAATATAGAAAATTGTCTGAAGAAAATTTTGATATATAATTTCTTGATATGCGCTGAAAACTTTTCAAGATATCACCATAATTATAGAGGCGGTACTTCGTTATACATTTCAAGACTTTGAACACAACCCTCTGGTTATGCACACCATACCCATAGGAGAGTGGTGTTTACTTTATTGAAATTCCTTAAAAATGATCTATTAAGAATGCCATAGTGGTAGAAATCATATTGTTCTCCCCTGCTGATTATTAATAAATTACAGGATCACTTATCAGGAAAACAACAGTAAAAAAAAAAAGTGGTAGTGTCCGTAACCATGATACATTTTGTTACTGCCAGTAGCTTTGTTTGAATAAAAAATTCTGTTTTTAATACTTTGTGTATAATAACCTTTAATGAAACACAATTAGTATTTTTTCCAACAACTAATCATCCTCTGTGCACGATTTTGTGGTTACGGACACTACAAAAATGCTGTAGTGTCCGTAACCTGAAAACAAACGCCTTTTTACTGATATCGATATTAAAATCTGGGAAACATTACTTTAATGATACTTTCCAAAATGATATTATATGTCTTCAGACTAATCAATTATAACTCAATTGTTCCAAATGGATGACACAACAATGTACACTTTTTGATGCAAAATTGCGCAATAATTTTAAAAAATTGCATCTCCATGAAAAAAAAATAAAACTGGTGTGTCTACATGGTTGTTGACTGTCTTGTTTTGAAGTTTTATGACAGAGTAAGTATTCTCTATAATAATAAAGCAGAATAATCTAATTAGCAAAGTCCCAAGGGTATCTGCAGAGGATAAGTAATCAGCTACTATGTTCTTGTAGTGTCCGTAACCATAATCTATGGGGTCACACATCAGTAACATTTGTGAATAAATGTCTGATCATTGGCAGGTATAAGTTTTAATTTCATCTAGAAATAATGCACTGGATGCTAAAATAGCCACTGGAATTATTATTATTATTGTTTATTTAATTTTTTTTTCCATAATTTAATAGAAAATCATATAAATAGGGGGCCAGCAGAGCGAAACTGCATAAACGTTCTGATTTTATTTTACAAACAAGGTAGGCTTGTGCAAAAATACTAGCAGTTCTTTAAGTTAATACATTCCATAGGCGTTGAATATCTGAAGTTTTGATACATCTCTCAAGAACTAAATTGGTTACGGACACTACAAGAAATTTCAATATCTAGTTTAAGCATTATACTTATATTCCAGTTTCTTTGAAACACATATTCCTGTATAAATTTTAGCTCTTAATTTATTGGTTTATTTTCGTGTTTTTTTTTTTTTGCGTGTTTTTTTCACATTACAATAACACACCCGTGTGACATAGTGCATTCTTTTCTATCTTTAAAATAGTTACTTTTTGATTTACGATATTTTACTGGTTTGAACTCCAAACATAGCCTGTTGGTGCTCATTAGAACTGCCTCATTGTTTGTTTGATTTTAGGTTTAATGTCCCCGTCAACACTATATAGGTCATTTTGGAGACATTGCTTCCAATTTGTGAGACTTTTACCCGACACTGAGATGAAATGACATCCCAAATGAAACCAATACGGTTTATAAGCATGGACTGTCTGGCTTGCACACTGTTCCTAGGCAGGCTTGGACCCTCTAAGCAGTTGATTTGCCAGTATTCATGGGTGGTCGGCTTCAGCTCTGTGTGGAAGCATCATACACCCCAATCTATTTCACCATGCCCGAAGGGCAGGGACTGAGGTTTAAAGGCCTCATCAACACTATATAGGTCATTTTAATTTTTTGAGATGTTGCCTCTAATTTTGTGGATTTTTTTACCCCGCGCTTAGATGAAATGACATCTCAAGGCCTGCCGCCCAATGAAATCAATAGTGTTTATATGCATGGGCAGTCTGACTCTCATCACTTTGCCTGGGCAGGTTTAAACCTAAGCCGTTTACAAGTACACATATTTTTGAAGGTCTAAGTCTGTCCAGGCAAAGTGATACTGTATGTAAGTCTCATGTGCAGTCGGATTCAGCTCTGCATGGAAGCACCATGCAACCCAATCTATTTTTTCAATCATGAAATGTTCAAATTTCTAGCTATTAACTTGTAAATACATGTATGCTAAATTGTTAATTGTTGTTATGTTTATCAAATTCTAGTCTCCTTACCTAACATGAAATGTTCAAATTTCAAATTTTTAACCTTTAACTTGTTAATATATTGAATTATTAACTGTTATGTTTATCAAATTCTAGTCTTCATCACAGGGCAATTGTAAAAGCTATACTGAAATCGTAAACCAAAATTATTTTGCATCATATACATCTTTTGTTGGATTTGAGGTTTAACGTCCCCGTTAACACTGTATATGTCATTTTGGAGACGTTGCTTCCAATTTTGTGGGACTTTTACCCGACATTGAGATGAAATGACATCTCAAGCCCTGCTGCCCAATGAAACCAATAGGGTTTATAAGCATGGGCGGGCCAACTCCTACTGCTTTGCCTGGGCAGGCTTAGATCCTCTAAGCGGTCTACCAGTACACGTGTGTGGGTCGGTTTCAGCTCTGCGTGGAAGCATCATGCAGTCCATCTATTTCTTCAAGCCCCGATGGGCGGGGGCCAATTATATACATCTACTTCTTTGAATCAAATATTTAACATGTCTGACAATTTTACATAGCTATATATACAGTAAGTTTTTTTTTTTTGATTTGAGGTTTAACGTCCCTGTCAACACTGTATAGGTCATTTTCAAGATGTTGCTTCCAATTTTGTGGGACTTTTACCCGATATTCAGATAAAATGACATCTCAAGCCCTGTTACCCAATGAAACCAATAGGGTTTATAAGCACAGAAGGTCTGACTTGCACCATTATGACTGGGCAGGCTTAGATCCTCTAAGTGGTTTACCAGTATTTCTGTGCGGTTGGTATTAGCTAATCCTGGAGGCATCATGCAGCTCATCTATTTCTTCAAGCCTCGATGGGCAGGGGGCCTATGTAACAAAAAAAAAATAATGTTTGCTTTTGGTGACAATTAATAGTTGAAAAATGTACATTCCTGGTTGGTTTTTTTTTACTTAATATCTGATTTTGGAGACCATTTTAAATTAAATTTGCTTTATACAAAGACCTGATACATGAATGTATGATTTAGCTATTTGATTCGCCTAAAAATGCTGTAGTGTCCGTAACATTTTGCACCACTTAAGTTTCAAAATTTAAAAGTTGCTGGATATTTATCAAATTTTCATCCTATAGGTTGGCTTAAATTGTGTTATGAATTAATTTCTATTTGATTTGCTTAGCATATTAATTTTATATTCTTAAATCAGGGTTTCACTTTTTTATATAAATACATTATGTGTTTCCGTTTATTGGGACCTTCTATGTTAAATTTCAAACATTCCAGCAAATATTTTCCTGTTTAATTTATTTTGTAATTTATTTTATATTTTTTCACTGCATATTTCTTAAAAAAAAAGTAAACAGTTGATTGAAATTTGAAAAAAATGAAGCATTGTTAAATTTGTAGTGTCCGTAACCATTTTAGCTGTGATAAATCTTTTGATTTTTTTCCATTCAACTTATGTCCAAAGAACTACATCTTGTTTTCAGTTTTTGCATATGACTTTGATGTCTAGTTTAAATAAGTTTTATTTGGAATGATTGGCTTATCCGGATTATCATAACAAAGTTTTGGCTTATTATTTGTGTGTCTTGAACAGTGATGGCAACTTATGTGCATTATTTTTTCTTCAAGCTTTGTTACTTTTGCAAAGACTGATTATTTTTACTTGTTAGTGTTCCTAGTCATGTTTAAAGCAAAGTTAATAAAGTTTAATATGGTTCATGTTGTTTAGCTATAGTGTTATGCACACCCTGTAGTGTCCGTAACCACTTTCCACCCACATACATATGAAGCATCAAAAAACACATTTGTACCACTCTCCGCCCGAAAAGCTGCAAATGTTATACATTTAGGATACTAACCCCTATGAAAAAAATGTTTTTATAAGAATTATGCAAAGTTGATTTTTTGCTACCAGGTGCAACCTAGGTGGCCACAATACTGTGATTTACCCGAGTGCCTATTGCAATGCATCGATGGTTCGATGCATCATCACACTCCTAGTAAACCTGCCCCCGCCCATAGGGGCTAGAAGAAATATATGGGCTGCATGATGCTTCCACGCAGAGCTGAATCTGGCCCACACACTAGTACTGGTAAACCGCTTATAGGATCTAAGCCTGTCCAGGAACCGTGGTGCGAGGCGGACCGTCCATGCTAATAAACCCTATTGGTTTCATGGGCGACAGGGCTTGAGAAGTCATTTCATCTCAATGTCGGGTAAAAGTCCCCTAAAATTGGAAGCAACGTCTCCAAAATGACCTTTACAGTGTTGACGGGGACGTTAAGCCTCAAATCAAACAAACAAAAGCTCCTAGTAAAAATGCGTCTGTGTTTGGTACATGCTATTTTTCAACATTTAAGAACAACAGGCCCATAATTTATGGCTGTAAGGCCCTTATCTGGAGATGGGCTGCTTGATGCTTTCTTGCAGAGCTGAAACTGACCTGCACACAAGTACTGGTAATTGGCTTACGGGGATCTAAGCCTGCCCAAGAAAGCGGTGCGAGTCTGACTGTCCATGCTTATAAGCCCTATTGGTTTTATGGGGCTGCAGGGCTTGAGATGTCATTTCATCTCGGTATCTGGTAAAAGTCCCACAAAATTTGAAGCAACATCTCCAAAATGCCTTTGCTCAAACAAACAAACCAAAACAAACCTGGGGCAAGTTTGATTCATCGCCGAAATCTGATATCACGGGAATGATGTTGAAAATTTGTTTCCGCTCAATATCTCTAGAAAGAAATGATGGATTTAGATCAAATTTGGCATGTGAATTTATGTTGGCAAGATATTGCTTAGGACTGTTACTTGGCTTTTTGCATCAATTTTTAGCAGAGTACCAGTGAGACATGGCCATTGACAAAGCCAAACCTCCAATGTCTTCAGCGGAATGACAGGGCAATGATCAGACAGATCTGCAGTGTCACGCCACAGGACAGTCACCATCAGGTCCAGTGAGTTACTTGAGCGTCTTGGCATTGAGGACCTGGACAAAAGAGAGAAGGCTCCGCTGGTATGGGCATGTGGAACGCTCCAACAGTACAGTCAAGACTGCCTGTGACAAACAGATAGGTGGAAAGCGGGGGCCTGGAAGGCCCAAAATGACCTGGAAGCAGCTGACAGAAAGAGATTGCAGAGAAGGGAAGTCTCGGCTATCGATCCTCATGATAGACAGGCCTGGAGATCTGGTGTAAGATCTGCCATGTGTGCAGCAAGCCAGCTACCTGGAAGGGGGCCTACTTATGTGGACGTTGCCCCTGTACCTGCACGTTAATAAAAAATCCGTTGATGATGATAATGTTGGGAAGATATAGCGTGGGGCTGTTACATGGTTTTTTGCATCAATTTTCAGCAGAATTGTACTGTTGCAGGGATACTAAATCTTTTAATAATATACAAAAATTCAATACTTTAATTTGCAGATCACACACTGATTCAGTGGCATCTACAGAGAGATGACAGCAGCTTTGGCCGGCCTGTCCAGAGGCTTCATGGCCATAACCATTTCGTGTCCGATGTTGTCATGTCATCAGATGGTCAGTTTGCACTTTCGGGATCCTGGGACAAGACACTCCGGCTCTGGGATCTTACCTCGTAAGTACACAAGGCATAATCACATCAACAGATTAGGTGGGTATTTGGTGATAATATAATTGAGGGATACTTCTGCTTCATTACGCAAACATGCCTATACAAATACATTGTCACCTTTATCGCCGAAAAATTCTAAATTTTATGATGAAAAATTGAGATATTTTTCTTATTTCTGCTCCAAATATAGATTGTGGGCACATCGAGGCGGTTCTAACGAGTACCCACAATCTATATTTTAGAGCAGAAATAAGAAAAATAAGGTACCCCCCCCCCCCCCCCCCCCCCCACACACACACACAAAAAAAAAAATGAAGAAATAAAAGCCACAACAAAAGGACAAAAGGAAAGGTTAACATGAAACTTCACCACAGTGAAGCTACAGCTGTATTGCACTGCTTAGCTATCAAATTCATGACTATCATGGGCAAAATTCATAGTCCTGGCATATCTCCGATGAAATTGTGTTCCATATTTTGGTATTTCGTCGGTAATTTTTTCCCCAATTTTGCCCAGGGGCCTTCTCACAAAATACCTGGATAAAGCCCAGGAATGGCCTCCCCAAACGACCCACATCCAAGGGGCACTGATGAGGCCTAATTGACTGAAACTAGCATTTTTTCGTTCTTATTCTATTTTTGTTGGAAAATTCTGTAAGCAAATAGTGGAGGCCCTCATCAGATGCCGCATTCTGATCTGGGCCTGCACTGTTTGCCAAGGTACCCCTTTTAATAGGGGTTTCCTGCATGCAATGGGTTAAAAGAATTTGCTAATGGTAAAGCTAATTATTAATTGGCTTTTACTGCTGATGGTATAAGAAAATCTTGTGTTTGTATTTTATGGACTGTCTTAAGACTAAATCTATATGATTACTAGAAATTGACCCATGCAAGCACAGAAACTGACCCATGCAAGTTACATTAGGAAAACACGCCTATACAAATACATTGTAAATGTTAACGCCAAAAAAAGAAAAAAAAATTAAGATGAAAAATTGTGATAGCCTTTGGATCAAAAATGAACCCCTTGGGTTCAACTGATGTACAACTACACCTCAACCTCGTTATAACACGGAACTCCGGGTCCAAACAACGGACCGTGTTAGTTAACCGAATCGTGTTATAAACGCCGACCGTATTTGTCACAGATCAACCATTGACACAATGGTGATCAATAGTTTCCCAAACATGATGATGTGCGGTCCGGTAAATGGCCGTATTTCCCGATTAAAATGTGTTTAGAACTAATCAATGGCAGTAAATTCCATGGCCCATCAAGTCAAACAAGTCACTTTAATCGAAACCAGCTGATAAACCATGTTTTATATCCAGAAATCGTCCGATCTGACAGCGAGTATGACCCCATTTTGATAGCTGGCTCCCGGCTGACTTTGTTGTAACTGATCGTCCGGAACCGTACCGAACTACAGTACTGTTAATACATTTCAATGGTGAAATTACCGGGTAGGGTTCGGAACCGGACAATGGTCAACGCTTAGAAGAAATTGGAATTACTTCCCTTGAAATGTCTAACCCTAAATATTTTAGCCATATGAAACGAATTTTAAAGGCCCACATGGTATTTGAATGAATTTTTTAGCGCGGAAATCGATCTTGAATATGTTTTATCATTTGCTTTTAAGCTGGAATAAATTTGACTTTTTTTTACATGCGTCTCTAGAAAATTTTATTGCAGTTGACCGATCACATCGTCTGCATTACCGGCCCCGATAGCTCAGTTGATAGAGTGTCTGCTCCGGGGAACGGGAGGTCTCGGGTTCGAGCCGCGACATACCAAAGTCGGCAAAAATGGTACTAGCTGCTCCTCGCTTGGCACTCAGATTTACGGGGTAGAGCTAGGACTGGTCGATCCAGTGTCAGAATAATGTGACTGGGTGTGGTATCATGTAATGTGTCTGGGACATGATACTTCAGTGAGGCAGCACTATAAACGTGAGCATTGAGCTCCCTGTCGCAACCAGACACCGTCGTGATATGACTGAAAATTGTTGAAAGCGACGTTAAACCCGAATTCACACACACACACATCGTCTGCATCGATGTTTAAAATTTCTGCTGAGCAGTGATCCTTAACAGAGCGTGATAAATATTTTTTTACGGTTGCGTAACTGAATTCTTTAATATCTTTATCTCACCAAGCCAACACTTCTGATTGTGCCGATGGCAGCTCATGTTTATCATGCGTGTCAAGCTAAACGAGTTTATATACTGTATATTCAACTCTGCGGGAGGCCTGCAATAAATATAAAAAAATACGTTATAAACCGTGTGAGCTACCGTATTACCGCTGTCAAAAGTGAGAGGAAAATAAAGTTGTCGTGCTTAAAACCTGATACAATCCATGGATAATATTTATAAATGTTGGTTGGGGAAAATTTGGGGTCCAAACCAAAACCGTGTTATATCCGAATTCGTGCTGTAACGAATCGTGCTATAACGAGGTCCGGGTGTATTGACAATAGACAAAAAGGAAAACCTTTAAAAGACGTTCTTTTCTGAAACCAGAATGCCAAGAGCTTTGATATTTGGTATGGAGCTTCGTCTAGTGGACCTCGACCAAGACTGTTAAATCATAGCCTTTTGACCAAAAATTGGCTCTGCCCCAGGGCCCAGGTTTTACACAGACATATAGGGATAATCTTTAGATATCTTCTTTCTGAAACCAGAAGTCCCAGGTCTTTGATATATGATATGAAGCTTCATCTAGAGGAACTCTACGAAGTTTAATAATCGTCTTTTCTGAAAGCAGAAGCAGAGGTGTAAAATTTCCCTGAAACTTACTCGCCCTTATCGTCTGAACTTTTCATTTAGGTGCTAAAAATGAAGAAAAAGTAAGGTCAATTTTGAAAACCTTACTCTCCCTGCTTTAAAACTTACTCGCAAATGCGAGCGGACGAGTGGAATTTTACACCCCTGAGAAGCTTCATCTAGTGGACTTCTACCAAGGTTTTTAAATTATAGCCTTGGGGCCAAAAATGACCCCACTCGGGGTTTCAACTGATGTACAACTTTATTGACAACCCTGGATCTATGAAGATATTTTATATCAATCAGGTTAACCCTTATCTTGCTGTTCACGACAACCCCAATCTTTACAAACAGTGTAGATCTAGATCAGATGGCTTCTGAAGAAGCCATCTGATCAGGATCTACACTGTTTGGATTTTAGTTTATGAAATTGTAGCAATAAATTACATCAAGTAATTTGATTGGTTGATAGACAGAAATGGATGTGGCTTAAATGAATATCAGCAAGATAAGGGTTAACAGACATGTCTTGTCTTTCTTCATTTTTCTTTTCCCAAACATCGCTAATGGTTATCTGATCCACCTGTTCCACAGCTGAGCGATACAGTGCCATCTTGGCCCTCTTTGTTTTAGCTCACCTGAGCCAAAGGCTCAAGCTGAGCTTACCGCTTTGTCGATTGTGCATTGTGAATCTGTCCCCACTTACTTTAAAGAGATCTAAACCGATGAAGAATTGTGAAATAATTTTACAATATGCATCAGGTGAGAGATCCAGGGCCATCATGGCCCTCTTGTTTATTGTAATGGTTATATAAGACATTTAATATAAGAAACACTTAAACAACGAAGTGTGCTTATTAGTAGAGCTGAAGAAATCCAAGAATATACTGGATTTGACCTATTTATACCAATATAAAACAATTCATTGAAAAAAAAAAATATTTTGGCCAGATATCGAGAATTTCTCTGACCAAAGTTTTGACCACATTTTAAAAAAAATTCTCGATATCTGGCCAAAATTTGACCTCTAATTAATAATTCCTGCTTGCATGTAGAGAAAGCATGCAAATATACAGTCAAGTTTAGTGTCGTAATTGTTATTCTGGATTAAGTAGCCAATTTATACTGCTTAGGTAATATCAAACTAACCACTGAATTAAAAATAGTCGTGCGTAATATCAGCAGATGGATCTGATGATCAACATGTATTTTACCATCAGCCAATCAGAGAAGCAACACAACAAACTGGTATTCAATGGCACATGCACAGAATCATTGAAAAGGCTAATTTTATGCTCGAATTTTTTGTGTTTGAGCCAGCACACAACAGAATCTACAATAAGGCCTGTGCGACCAGCTAAGACTCCAATCAGCCTGCGCAGCCTGATCAGTGTCTTCGCTGTTCGCATGAGCTTTCTATAGCATCTGTGCTATTCATAGGGCAACAAGAGAATGCTCAGACATGGCGGACTTGACAGGCCAGATGAACTAAGTCTTCGGCCATAACACGGGTCTTATAGTTGGTTTTGTCAAGCATCTAACTAAAATGTGTCTAAAATGTACACTTTCAAGAGCAGATACTAAATGCTCTTGTACCCATTTTGGTGTTAGGGGCAAAACTATTTTTGAAAGAACAGACATATATCCAAAATAATAAGAAAAAAGGCAAGCCTCCTGCCACTTACTAATGACAAGGCTGAAAGTTGTCTTCCTTCCAACAGTGACAGCTAATTACCCTGCTCTACTCTTGCAGATCGATAACAACAAGAATGTTTAAAGGGCATACAAAAGATGTTCTGAGTGTAGCCTTTTCAGCTGACAACCGACAGATTGTCTCTGGGTCAAGAGACAAGGGGATCAAACTTTGGAATACACTGGGAGTCTGCAAATACACCATCACGGTAAGAATGCCCTGCATTGTGCTGAAAATATCATATTTTTGGCTGAAGCATCACATAAGGTAATAGGGATCATTAAACTCTTTTTAGTTCTCCTGGGAAGTCCATGATAGGCCCCAGCCCATCTGGGCTTGGAGGAATAGATTGGGCTGCATGGTGCTTCCATGCAGAGCTGAAACCAACTGCATGAGTACTAGTAAACCACTTTGAACATTCTCTCCCGCTGATTAAAGAAGGGCAGTTGTCAGTTTCTGGCTAAAGAATGTACACTACTGGTTAACCGCTTACATATAAGCCTGCCTGGGAAGTGAGGATAGGTAAACTGACCGGCTCAAAAATGACCTAAAATAGTGTTGACTGGGCGATTAAACTACAATACAAACAAAAAACACTTAAAAGGCCAAAGCCTGTCCAGGGATACAAACTAACAGGCGTCCAGTCACCAATGGCACCTAAATTTTTGCCTGGGCGCCTACGTTTTTAGCTCACCGTCACGTAGTGACGAGGTGAGCTTTTGGGATCACTTTTTGTCCGTCGTGCGTGCGTCCGTCCGTGCGTAAACAATTTCTTTAAACGACATCTCCTCCTAAACCACTGATCGGATTTTGACCAAACTTCACAGGAATGATCCTTAGGTGGTCCCCTTTCAAAGTTGTCCAAATGGTTCCGGTCCGATGCACATCTAGGTCACAGGAGCCAAAAACAGATTTTTTTCACCAAAAACTTAAAAAATCTTCTTCTTTGATATTTGGTATGAAGCTTCATCTAGTGGACCCCTACCAAGATTGTTCAAATTATAGTGCTGGGGCCAAAAATGCCCCCGCCCTGGGGCCCTTTGGTTTTACATAGGCTTATATAGGGAAAATCTTTAAAAATCTTCTTCTCTGAAACCACAAGGCCCAGGTCTTTGATATTTGGTATGAAGCTTCATCTAGTGGACCCCTATCAAGATTGTTCAAATTATAGTGCTGGGGCCATAAATGCCCCCGTCCCGGGGCCCTTTGGTTTTACATAGGCTTATATAGGGAAAATCTTTAAAAATCTTCTTCTCTGAAACCACAAGGCCCAGGACTTTGATATTTGGTATGAAGCTTCATCTAGTGGACCCCTACCAAGATTGTTCAAATTTTAGTGCTGGGACAAAAAATGCCCCCGCCACGGAGCCCTTTGGTTTTACATTTGCTTATATAGGGAAATCTTTAAAAATCTTCTTCTCTGAAACCACAAGGCCCAGATCTTTGATATTTGGTATGAAGCTTCATCTAGTGGACCCCTACCAAGATTGTTCAAATTATAGTGCTGGGGCCAAAAATGCCCCCGCCCTGGGGCCCTTTGGTTTTACATAGGCTTATATAGGGAAAATCTTTAAAAATCTTCTTCTCTGAAACCACAAGGCCCAGGACTTTGATATTTGGTATGAAGCTTCATCTAGTGGACCCCTACCAAGATTGTTCAAATTTTAGTGCTTGGACAAAAAATGCCCCCGCCCCGGGGCCCTTTGGTTTTACATTGGCTTATATAGGGAAAATCTTTAAAAATCTTCTTCTCTGAAACCACAAGGCCCATGTCTTTGATATTTGGTATGAAGCTTCATCTAGTGGACCCCTACCAAGATTGTTTAAATTATAGTGCTGGGGCCAAAAATGCCCCTTCCCCGGGGCCCTTTGGTTTGACATAGGCTTATATAGGGAAAATCTTTAAAAATCTTCTTCTCTGAAACCACAAGGCCCAGGACTTTGATATTTGGTATGAAGCTTCATCTAATGGACCCCTACCAAGATTGTTCAAATTATAGTGCTGGGGCCAAAAATGCCCCCGCCCCGGGGCCCTTTGGTTTTACATAGGCTTATATAGGGAAAATCTTTAAAAATCTTCTTCTCTGAAACCACAAGGCCCAGGACTTTGATATTTGGTATGAAGCTTCATCTAGTGGACCCCTACCAAGATTGTTCAAATTATAGTGCTTGGGCAAAAAATGCCCCCGTCCCGGGGCCCTTTGGTTTTACATAGGCTTATATAGGCAAAATCTTTCAAAAATCTTCTGAAACCGCTAGGCCCAGGTCTTTGATATTTGATGTGTAGCTTCATCTTGTGGACCTTTGCCAAGATTGTTCAAATTATAGCCTTTGTTGATGTTTGGTATGAAGCTTCACCTTTAAGACCTCCCTCAACATTATGCTTATTAAAGCCCTGAGGCCAATAATGGCCCTCTCTGGGGCCCCACTTGTTACACTATGGATCAGGTGAGCGATCCAGGGCCATCATGGCCCTCTTGTTGAATAAAAATGGCTATTGATGTAAAATTTGGATTTATGGCAGTCTGGACGCCTAAAGCTAAATGCTTAGTCTGTACTGTCCAAGCAATGTGGTGCGAGTCCAACAGTTCCTGCATACAAACCTTATTGGTTTGTTTGGGTGGTTGAGTTCATCTCATTGTCGGATAAAAATCCCACAAAATTGTGTCTGGAATGTTTTTGAAGACGGGCAAAGATTTCATTGCCTTTACAATGACTTTCCATGAAGAGGAATGTTTATTTCGATTAAGAATCTGTTGTTACATTCTCACTGTGAATTCATTATGGCAACTTCTATTAAAATGTGTTTCCAAGGATGCTCCTGGGGAGCTGTTTTCAGTGAGGCAGTTCTAATGAGCACCAGCTACCTTTGTTTGCGATATAAATAAAATCATTTTCAACAGAAACGTAACCAGTTTGGAGATATGAAAAACACACTATGTTGCATAATGGTGATAAATTTTTCATTTAACAGTGTTGTAGGTAGGGCTGACTAATCTGAGCTGAAATGAAAATCGATTATCGTCTGTGTCATTGTGATCGATGATTGATTGGTAAGAGTTTATTATAATTTTAACTTTCTGGCTTTGACTCTTACCATAAGTTATACAATATATGTACATGTATTTCGACATACATGCCTTAGCAAACAGTGTAGATCCTGATGAGACACCACATTCTGCGGCATCTCATCAGGGTCTGTACTGTTTGCCACTCATCCAGCTATTTGAGACACAGCTTTGGATAGAAAATTATACTTATCAAATAGTTGATTATAAGCAAATCAGTAACGATAATCATTTTAGTATAATTTTTTTTATGATTAATCGATTATCTGATTAATCATACCAGCCTTAGTTGTCGGTACTTATTGAGGCGAATGTCATAAGTACCCAACATACAGTCGAACTTCAATGGCTCGAACACCTTTGGGACCTCGAAAATGTGTTCGAGACAAGGGTAGTTCGAGCCACTGAGGTTACTGTCAGAGGGCATAACGAGATACTTTTAGACATCTTTTCGGTGTTCTATAATGAAAATGTATGCTGTGTGTACTCATTAGAATCGCCTCATCGAGTACACACAGCATACATTTGCAAGGCAAAAGGCTAAAATCGCCTTAATTATCCCCCACTATTTCTTATGTAGAGGATTTCGCTAGGGACTCGAAAATGGGTTCGACACATCCATGGTAAACGAGCCATCGGTGTTCGAGCCATCGAAGTTCTGCTGTATGTTTCTGACCAGAAATTCACGGTTTTCATTAAGAGGCGGCAGGAGGCAAAAATGACTGCCTCAATTGATTTTCTGGTCGCCTCAAATGTAACTTTTGTTAATTAAACTCTTATGAAATAGTAGAATTTGGCCACCTCAAACTGGCCTCTTAAGAAAAATTTTAGTGAAAACCCTGGAAATTAAGAAAATTATCCTTTGTTTATCCTCATTACTCCTTAAATGGGGAATTTACCATAAAAATCCTAAAACTTTTAATACCTTGAGGACTTGCTTCTAAAGGGCTGGCTAATCGGAGCTGAAAAGATAACCGATTATCAGTCCTGCCATTGCGATCGATAATCGATTAGTAATCGCTAACGTTTTTGTCATAATTTTACCTGTCTGGCTTTCTGTCTGAGCATGACTCTTACCATATGTTGCACTTTACCATATGTATATTTGAACAGACAGGCCTGAGCAAACAGTGTAGACCCAGATGAGACATCGCAGAATGCGGTGTCTCATCAGGGTCTGCACTGTTTGCCACTCATCCCGCTATTTTAGGCATAACTTTGGGGAGTAAATTGTACCTATCAAGTAATCGATTAAAAGCAAATCAGAAATGATAATAATTTTTGTGGAATTTATCGATGGATTAATCGATTATATGATTCATCATGTCAGCCTTAGACTTGCTGTAATTCTCCTAAAACTTTAACAAATTTGATTCACGACCCAGCAAGGAGTCTAAAAGGTGCAGACTGGATGGCAAACAGTGTAGACCCTGATCAGACTGCTCCTTAGTCTGATCTGGGCTATTTACTTAATAGGCCTTTCTGTCCCAATACTTCGGATAATTATGTTCTTCTGACTGGTTAAGTGTGAATATAGTATATCAATGTTTTCAGGATGAAGCTCATCAGGACTGGGTATCTTGTGTGAGGTTCTCTCCCAACACAGCCAACCCCATAATTGTGTCATCAGGATGGGACAAGAAAGTCAAGGTAAATTGTCAGTACATGTTCCACTTAAAACCTCAGTGCAGTCAAACTGGCTTGAACACCTTTTGCGCCATGAAAATTTGTTCAAAGATGTGTAGCTGTATTCACTGCACCGGGTTAGAATGATTAAGGTTTATTTATTGATGTTCTTCGATATACTGGTTAACCACTTACGTACAAGCATGCCCAGGAAAAGTATGGACAGGTAAACTGACCGCTCAGAAATCACCTAAATATTATGGTGACTGTGCCGTAACTCCAATACCAACAAAACAAAGCACTACAGCTCTTAAAGTCGGATGAGTGTCTTGAGTGGTGATCAGGAGGATGCGGGTTCGATACCAGCCAGGGTCAGCAACATTCTTTTGTGAAGATTTTGATCATGAAATCTTTTCTACGGCCATTCTCCCGCCGATTCAAGAAGAGCAGTTGTTAATTTCTGGCGAAAGAATGTGCACTGTACTGGTTAACTGCTTGCGTATAAACCTGCTCCGGTAAAGTGTGGATAAGTAAACTGACCAGCTCAGAAATGAACTAAATAGTGTTGACTGGGCCGTTAAACTTCCATACAAACAAACAAGCACTACAGCTGTTCAACACTTTCCTCAGCTCAAGTTAAGGAATCATGAGGATATTTAAGGGATTTTCCTTATTTCTTGTTTGAAACATATTCAGGGTACTTGTTAGAATAGTCTCATTGAGGCTATTTTTACCCATTGTATGCGGGAAACCCCAAATTAGGGACATCTGATCAGGTCCTGCACCATTTGGAACAGAATTTTCCGTCAAAAATAGAATAAAAACGAAAAAATAGGCCTGACATCCCTTTCATGACAAATGGACTTGTCCAACATATAACAATGGAAGAGTCCACCAGCATACAATGGGTTGATAAGTACCCCCGTCATGTATTTTTATGGCTCCAGAAATAAGACAGTTATCCATAAGATGCTGAGAAAAAATACATCTGAAAATGTTGTCTGCTTACGACGTCTGCTGACTTGCAAACTTTTTAGAAATATTTTTAGCTCACCTGGGCCGAAGGCTCCAGGGGAGCTTATAGTATAGTGGGTCGTCCGTCCACACTTTTGAGCAGCTATATCTCTGTATCCTGCAGGCTGATCTCAATCATTTCTCATCTGTAGCATGCCTCTGGTGGGGCATTGATGACATAAACTTTGGTTCCTATGGCAACCACAAGGTCCCATAGACTTACTATGGGAAAATGCTTGTCATCACCGTAGCGCCTTCAGTTTTGATCGGATCTTTCTGAAACTTATATGTAAGGTGACTGGGGATAAAAACTCGGATGAGTTCGAAAACCGGCCAAGTCGGCCCATTTATCATAGAGTTACGTCCCTTTGATTGCGGAAAATGCCCATTTTCGACCTTGTCATCACCGTAGCCCCTTCAGTTTTGATCGGATCTTTCTGAAACATATATGTAATGAGGCTGGGGATAAAACCTCGGATGAGTTCGAAAATCGGCCAAGTCCGCCCATTTATCATAGAGTTACCTCCCTTTGATTGCTGAAAATGCCGATTTTTGACCTTGTCATCACCGTAGCCCCTTCAGTTTTGATCGGATCTTTCTGAAACTTATATGTAAAGTGGCTGGCGATAAAATCTCGGATGAGTTCGAAAACCGACCAAGTCAGTCCTTTTATCGTAGAGTAACGTCCCTTGGATTGCTGAAAATGCTGATTTTTGACCTTGTCATCACTGTAGCCCTTTCAGTTTTGATCGAATCTTTCTGAAACTTATATGTAAAGTGGCTGGGGATAGAACCTTCGCTGCTCGCTCATACAAGCAGTGACTCAAGAGGAACCTTCCGACAGAAAGCCATATCCCTAGCCCCTCTGAATGGCTGGGCATGCGCAGTTAAAATTTGTCATGACGGAATGCTCGAAGACCCAAATTCGCTTGGCGGGGCTCATTTTATGGGTTAATTATCCTTGTTACTCTCTTTATCTGGAGCTATGATATGCTGTCCATGAAATCTACAGTAGAATTTCGATGGCTCGAACACCGATGGCTCATTAACCATGGCTGAGTCGAACCCGTTCTTGAGTCCCTATGGAATTTCTCTACATAAGGAATAGGAAGGGTAAAATTGAGGATATTTTCGTCTTTTATCTTGCAATTGTATGCTGTGTGTACTCATTAGAATCACCTCGATGAGGCGATTCTAATGAGTACACACAGCATACATTTTTCATTATAGAACACCGAAAATATGTTCTAAAGTATGTCGTTACGCCTCCTGGAAGTAACCCTCAGTGGCTCGAACTACCCCTGTCTCGAACAGGTTTTAATGGTCCCAAAGGTGTTCGAGACATTGAAGTTCGACTGTATTTAAAGAAGCTATGGCCCCACTCATTGTGGCTTGGAGAAGCAGACTGGGCTGCATGAGTTGAAACCGACCGCACTTGAGTACTGGTAAACCGCTTAAGAGGGGCTAAGCCTGTCCTGGCAAAGTGGTGCGAGTCGGAACGTCCACGCATATAAACCTATTGGTTTCATTGGGCGGCAGGTATTGGGATGCAAGTTCATCTGGATGTCCCACAAAATTGGAAGCGACGGCACCAGAATGACCTAAAATTTTGAACCTCAAATCAAACAAAATCTGGCAAAGAACAAAATAAGCTTCAATTCTAATCCTAATATATTGTTCTATGTCATTGTGTATTTTTACCGGCCCCGATAGCTCAGTTGGTAGAGTGTCCGCTCCGGGGAACGGGAGGTCACAGGTTCGATCCCGGGCCGCGACACCACTGTCGTTAAGAATGGTTCTAGCTGCTCCTTGCTTGGCACTCAGATTTACGGGGTAGAGCTAGGACTGGTCGACCCAGTGTCAGAATAATGTGACTGGGTGTGGTATCATGTAATGTGTCTAGGACATGATACTTCAGTGAGGCAGCACTATAAAAGTGAGCATTGAGCTCCCTGTCGCAACCAAACACCGTCTTGATATGACTGAAAAATTGTTGAAAGCGATGTTAAACTCGAATTCAAACACACATCGTGTATTTTGCAAATGTATAAATATGGAAATAAAATGTTTTAAACTAAATCGAACAAAACCAAAAATCTAAAGCAAGGCAGAGAAGAGAAAAAAATGATGTTCAGTGATATAATGTTATTAATCAAGTAATTTTGTATTGGGGCAGTCACAAGTTTGAGGTCTGCTGTTTTGGCCCGAGGCCAATATAGGTGATCAGGGACCTGTAACTGGGACAATACAGAATTTCTTGATAAATGACAATTTTATTAATTGACACAATTAAAAAAATGATTATTGATTTTTGACCTCGGGTTAATATTGGTTGACCTGGTGTTAATACGGATGACCTCCGATCAATACAGGAGAGTCACCTAATAACTTAAACCTCCGTGGCCTAGTGGTTATGCTACTCGCCTTGTAAACCAGGGATTGCAGGATCGGTCCCGGGCTTCTCCAGACTTTTGGATGAGTCTTTAAACTGAGGTCCCGTCTCTGTATGACCTTAGTTGTTGGTGAGACGTAAAACTCAAACACCCACTCAATTAATAACTACTGATAATAACATAGCTCTTCTTATTTGTAGGTGTGGAATTTAACAAACTGTAAGCTGAAGACAAACCACCATGGCCACCATGGCTACCTTAATTGTGTCACAGTATCACCTGACGGCTCACTCTGTGCGTCAGGTGGAAAGGTAACTTAAATCCATTAAACTGATTTTGTACCGGAAACCCCAAAACGGGTACCCTGGCAAACAGTGCAGGCCCAGATCAGATGCCGCAGAACGCGGCGTCTGATCAGGGCCTACAATGTTTGCAAAAAGTTAGGCAGTTTTCCGAATACCATTTGAAGAAAACACAACCTGACACCCCTTAATTTTGAAATGGACTCCTAGTATATATAAGGAGGAAGATTCCATTTGGTACAAAAAGTGTTAAATACGAGTCCTGTTAGGAGAAAAACTGTTACCAGGGTCTGTGTTGAGGAAAGAAAGACACAAACCAACCTGCTCAGCTTCATAGACTTGTTAAGTCTTGAAATTGCATCTCAAATTGCAAGACTCCGGGTTTTCATTAAGAGGCGGCAGGAGGCCAAAATGACTGCCTCAGTTTATTTTCTGGTCGTCTCAAATGTTAGTTTTGTAAATTTAAGTCTTAAGAAATTTTAGAATTTGGCCGCCTCAAACTGTTGACTGGTCTCTAGGAAAATCTTATTGAAAGCTAATGACTCTAGCTAGATTGATTTTTTTGGAAACATAACATAAAATTAGCCTTCACTTATCCCAAAATACCCACTTTTATCTATTTCTGTGTGACATTTAGCAAAAATATTATTAAGTTAAAGGAGTCCATATTAAATACAAATCCGGTAAAATTTTCTGCTGAAATACAAGTTTTATTAACCCTTGTCCTGCAGAATAAATTAATTTAGCCATTCCCATTTCTGACTATCTGTCAATCAAATTGCTTAATCCAGTGTATTCATTTGATTCACAAACTGCATGACAAACAGTGGAGATCGTGATTAGATGCAATCTGATCTGGGTCTACACTGTTTGCAAAGGTATGTGTTGAAGTGTCGGCAGGAAAAAAAAGTTCCACAGTATGTTTGAAATTGGTCATTTGTTTCTCATCAGGATCAATACAGTTAACCCTTATCTTGCTGAATATTCATTTAAGCCACACCCATTTCTGTCTATCAACCAATCAAATTACTTGATGTAATTCATTGCTACAAATCCATAAACTGAATGCCAAACAGTGTAGATCCTGATCAGATGGCTTCTTCAGAAGCCATCTGATCTGGATCTACACTGTTTCCAAAGATAGGGGTTGTCGCGAACAGCAAGATAAGGGTTAACTGTAATGATCCTAAGTATTGGGACAGATAGGCCTTAAAGTTCTTTATAACGGCACAGAAATAGGGAACAAATACTGTTATAACGAGGGTTCTCTGTATCAAGATCTAAGAAGATGAGAAACCATGTTAGGCTCACTTAAACATTCTCTGTTCACTGATGCGAGGCATACCTTTTTTATATGGTTCTTTATTATTGGAATGAATTTTATCTTGTGGATTTTATCGATGTGTAAACATCGGCGAATCACTCACAAACTGCATGAATCCCGAAGTTTGTGAGTGATTCGCCGGAGTTTACACATCGACAAAAGCAAAAATGATAATTCATTCCTTATAATTCTAACTATGTCATCGAAGTATTAAAATTGCAGCCAAAAGGGTATTTTCTGGGAATTCTTTCGAAAGCGTAACAATGAACTAACCAACGGCCACGGCGGAATAATTATTATACCCCCGGCATACGAAGTATGTCAGGGGGTATATAGTTTTCGTCTTTCCGTCCGTTTGTTGGTTCATTCGTCAACCTTTAAGTCAAAGTTTTGCGTTAAACCTTTTTGATTGCTCATAGCTCTGTAACCACAGGTTGGATTCTCTTCATATTTGGTACAGGATATCTCTATAGCATTACCTTTCATATAGAATATCTAAGCCCCTGGATCAAGCCCCTGGGTGGGTTGTCTGTCCGTCTGTCTGTTCATCTACTTTTACGTCAAAGTTTTGTGTTAAACCTTTTTTCATTGCTGATATCTCTGTAACCACATGTTATATTCTCTTCATGTTTGGTAAAGGATATCTCTATAGCATTACCTTTCATATGGAATATCTAAGCCCATGGGTGGGCTGTCTGTTCATCTAATTTTACGTCAAAGTTTTGTGTTAAACCTTTTTCATTGCTGATATCTCTGTAACCACATGTTAGATTCTCTTCATGTTTGATAAAGGATATCTCTATAGCATTACCTTTCATATGGAATATCTAAGCATCTGGGTCAAGCCCCTGGTCGGGCTGTCTGTCTGTCTGTTCATGTACTTTTACATCAAAGTTTTGTGTTAAATCTTTTTCATGGCTGATATCTCTGTAACCACATGTTAGATTCTCTTCATGTTTGATAAATGATTTCATGATGCATGTCCCTTCCCCCAACCACAGTGACCTTGACCTCAAGGTCACGGACTTAGAAATTTTACATTTGGTTAAAGTTTTATGTCAAAGTTTATAGATGCATGTATGTTCTATTTGATGCCCTCACTCCCTTGGTCCATTTAGAAATTTTATGTTTGGTTTAGCTTTTACAAGCACATTTATAGATTCTTATAGCTTCTTGACTTCATTCATATTACATACAAGCTCGAAAGATATATCAGAGGGTGACGCTGGCCGAGGGTATCCGTGACCCACCGGTCGCTTTCTCTAGTTCAGTTAGAAACTGCCATCTTTGAAAGAACAAGCGAACAGAGCTCAAGTCTATAAACTCAGTTTATTTGTTTTCTAACATTCACATTTTCAAAAGTTTTTGATCTTTTAATCGAACGCTATTGATGATGTTTATATACGCGCTGGCTCTAAATGTGCTCTTTGACATCGGGTTATATTACTACCTGTCTCTGTGTGATTAGGCAAAAAAAATGTCTTGTTTCCGGAAACCCCCTGACCCTACTTTTTTGGGGCCTACCCAAACTTTAAGGACCTCTGAGAATTTTTCTTTGATTTTCAGGGTGTTTTTTTTTTTCAAAGAATTTATGCTTTTCCCATACAAAAAAGTTTTCCCCAAAAAAAGTTTGCCTGCCTACCTACCCAGAAAATTATTTTGATGTTTCCGGAAACAAGACATTTATTTTTTTGGCCTTACTTCTGAGATTCTGGCTCATGGAATTTATCGAAGTATAAAACTTAAATTTCAACCAATCAAATCGCTTGAAATGTATAAGATTGTGGAGAGTTGGAATTATAAAAAAAAAATATTGTTCTTATGTGACACGTCACTCCAATAAAATTATTGATGATTATCTTCATGTTTCAGGATGGCAATGCAATGTTGTGGGACTTGAATGAAGCCAAACATCTATACACCCTTGATGGTGGGGGTACTATCAATGCTCTGTGTTTTAGTCCCAACAGATACTGGCTCTGTGCTGCTACTGGTCCTAGCATCAAGATCTGGGTAAGTTATTCAAGTTAAACCCTCTATCTGCAATACTATTGTGTCTGATTCGATCTAATTCAACTGTGTCTGATTCGATCTAATTCAACTGATATTCAAGCCGGAAAAGACCAGCCTCGGTAGCTATTAGTTAACAGGTCTGATACCTGTTAGGTCAGTGACATTCTTTGGGGAGATTGATCATGAAAACTTTTCTGCAGTCATTCTCTCTTCTGCTGATTCAAGAAGGGCAGTTGTCGGTTTCTGTAGAAGGAGTGTGCACTACTGGTTAACTGCTTATGTACAAGCCTATCCAGGAAAAGTGTATTTAGGTAAACTGACCAGCTCGATATAACCTAAATAATGTTGACTGAGCCCTTAAAGTCTGAACAAACAAACATTCAAACCAGAAATAACACACTTTTTTGTTGTAACTTCACATACAGTGAAATTGCTATGACACAAACATATTTGGGACCATATTTGGTTTGAAAGGTGAGGGTTGTTCATAGCACCATGTCAATAGGAATGTTTCTATAGAATAATGTATGCTGTGTGTACATAAAAGAACCACCTCAGTAATCAGATATGCCTAAACAAACAGTGCAGACCCAGGTTTAGATTAGATTGCTTCTGAAGGAGCAATCTGATCAGGGTCTACACTGTTTTTGTCGCGCCTGCTATTAGCATGGCACGATATAGGCGCCCGGTTTTCGGTCCGTTCGTTCGTCCGTTTGTCAAGGCGTCAACATTTGCGACCACCCTAGCGTTCACCCTGAGGTTCAAGTTTATTTCTCAAGAACTATAAGAGCTTCATTAATGATACTTGGTACAAACTTGTATCTGGGGATGACAACTTACATGCAAGCATCCATATTTGACCTACATTTCATGGTTCACTGACTTTGTAAAATATTGCGACCACCCTAGCGTTCACCCTGAGGTTCAAGTTTATTTCTCAAGAACTATAAGAGCTTCATTAATGATACTTGGTACAAACTTGTATCTGGGGATGACAACTTACATGCAAGCATTCATATTTGACCTTGACCTACATTTCATGGTTCACTGACTTTGTAAGATATTGCGACCACCCTAGCGTTCACCCTAATGGTCAAGTTTATTTCTCAAGAACTATAAGAGCTTTATTAATGATACCTCAGTGATTCAGCTGGACCAAATTCAGTTCCGGACATTTTGTCCAAATGGCAGCTGATTTTCTCGGACATTTTAAATATTTCTTGGACAACTTTTTGAAGCTTTAACCTAGAAATTTTGTATCATGAGAAAATAAACAAATATTAGATTTCAATGTATTTTATTGTTATTTTATTGTCCATCCTAACCTGATGTCAAACCAACAAAAGGAACAATTCATCTTATTTGCATTATCTGCTGGTTCCTAGTCTGAACGTTATCAGTGTTGGAAAAACAGGTAACTCTGGTTACCGGTTTTTCCAATATAATTGACAATGTGCTAGCTGGGGGCCAGCAAATAATGCAAATGTGGTGAATAGCAAGGCAGATCTAAACATCTGCTAACAGGTTTTCTCACAGTATGAATGTTTCAACTGTATGCCTGTAAATGAAAGTTAATCATCACAATGATGATCAGATGGCACTTGGGGAAGGGATTTTTTATATATATTGAATCCATAACCAGAAGTAAAGCTGCTCAGCTAGATAAAACCAATCAAGTCAGAATTTTTCTTTTTCTTTGGTTTCTCCAGCACTGCAAAGCAGCATAGAAATCAAACTCTGACTGGTCTTGCCCAGCAGCTTTAATTCTAATCAAAGTATCCTGCATTTCTGGAGTCAGCCTATTCCTAGTGGAGGTTTGTATGCTATTCTGTATACTAAAACCCCTTTCACACCCAGAGGTGTGAATTGGGCATGTAAGTGCTAGATGAGCCAGTTTCAGTAGATTTGGATAGTCTTCTGCATGGTACTGATTAATTAGAGCCCAGAGGTTTGAAGTCTTATCTCTGGGGTACATAAGGACAACAGTTTTTGGTTTTATGGTCCTCCACTCCTCAAGGGTGGCCTCATGATCAATGACAGGCTGAGATGTGGTTGTCATTTCCACTTTATCTTCCTTCCAAGTGTGTGTCTTGGTGTGGCCATAGTGATCAGTCAGCTGTTGGATCTGCTCATTTCCCCAGACTTCCAAGTCCTCAGCAGACAGAAAGCTGATGGGTCTCATGGATAGAACACCAAAGGCTGTCATTAGGTCTGTTCCACTGAACCTGAAATAGACAAGTAACCATAATAGGTTAATTTATTTATATTTAAACTACATGAAAAATACATATTTGTGAGAAATGTAAACACTTACAGTCATGCAAAGTTTGCAAACTACTCGATTCAAACAGACAATAAATACCTTTCATTTATATTGTCCACCAGTTTGTCTACAAATTTCTGTTTTGCTGACTGAACATGGTCTGGAGGACATCTTGTGACTTCATGACCAAAGAACAATCCTGGTTCTTGTTGCAGATGTTCTTCAAGCTGCTTTTCATGGGGACCACAGGCAGTCAATAGCTGATGTAGATCAGCAACACAGTGGTCGATGTTTACCTGAAAAGACAAAATTCAGGATAGGCTAGACTAAGTGTGATTAACAACTGTTGAAACAAAGAACCAAAATCTCATTATTCTCTTACACAAACAACTTTATAGTGTATCACTATTTTACAGAATAAGATAATATTTACCTTTACAAGTGCAAGATCAACATTTTCCTTCTGGAAAAATAAGCTCAGCTTGGACACATGTGGAATAATGTCCATCATGATGTATGTGAGGGAGATGAATTTGACAGAGGCAACCTGAAATGGAAAGGAAAAAAATGTCATCGTAATTGCAGATTTTATAGTTTCATTTCACAAACAAAGTGGGATGATCATGTATTATACAATGTAGCTAAAGCCCATCACCAAAGCATTTCCACCACCTACACAATTAACTCACCAGTGCTGCAGCTCTTGTGTGCAAGCTTAGTTCCTGCAAAAGAACAGAGTGCTAATGTTATATGCTTAAGGTGGTTGTCTTCGACTTCCTTTCACAAATAAAATTGTATGTGAAAAAATAAATAACTATTCTGGTGTACCACAGGGGTCTGTTTTTGGTACTGCCTTATTGTATAAATAATGCCAGTAAGCAGTGTGCTGCAGGGGTGTTTTTGGTATTGTTTGAATATCTGCAGTGTACCACAGGGGTCTGTTTTTGGTACTGCCTTATTTTATAAATAATGCCAGTAAGCAGTGTACTGCAGGGCGTTGTTTTTGGTACTGCCTTGTATTGTATAATACAGTTAGCAATGAAAGAAGGCATCTGATGATTGAACCTAATCTAATCTCATGTTAAAGAATTGACTAGTCAATGCAGTTCTACTTGGAACACACAGTATCTCCCTCTGTCAGTGAATTTGCATTTTTGTCTATATAAGGTTTGATGGCTTACCTTTTTATGCCCCCGGAATCTAAGATTCTGGGGGGCATATAGTTTTTGGTCTGTCCGTCTGTTTGTCCGTTTGTCTGTTTGTCCGTTTGTCCGTTTCTCCGTCTGCAAAAACTTTAACATTGGGCATAACTTTTGAATGGTAAGTGATACAGCTTTCATACTTCACATGTGCATTCCTTGTCACAAGACCTTTCAAGAGGTACCATAAATTTTGACCTCGTGACCTTCACCTTGAGATTTGACCTACTTTTGGTCTCATTTTTAAAAACTTTAACATTGGCCATAACTTTTGATTGGTAAGTGATAGAGCTTTCATATTTCACATGTGCATTCCTTGTCACAAGACCTTTCTATTGGTACTATAATTTTTGACCTCATGACCTTGACCTTGGCATATGACCTACTTTTTTAAAAACTTTAACATTGGCCATAACTTTTGATTGGTAAGTGATAGAGCTTTCATATTTCACATGTGCATTCCTTGTCACAAGACCTTTCTATTGGTACTATAATTTTTGACCTCATGACCTTGACCTTGGCATTTGACCTACTTTTTAAAAACTTTAACATTGGCCGTAACGTTTGATTGGTAAATGGTAGAGCTTTCATATTTCACATGTGCATTCCTTGTCACAAGACCTTTCTAATGGTACCATAATTTTTGACCTCATGACCTTGACCTTGATGTTTGACCTACTTTTTAAAAACTTTAACATTGGCCATAACTTTTGATTGGTAAATGGTAGGGCTTTCATATTTCACATGTGCATTCCTTGTCACAAGACCTTTCTAGTGGTACTATAATTTTTGACCTTGTGACTTTGACCTTGATGTTTGACCTACTTTTTAAAAACTTTAATATAGTCCATAACTTTTGATTGGTAAGTGATAGAGCTTTCATATTTCACATGTGTATTCTTTCTCACAAGACCTTTCCAGTGGTACCATAATTTTTTACCTCGTGACCTTGTGGCCTCAACCATGACATAATTTAGTGATGGGGCTTTCATATTGCACAGGCGCTGTCCGGGGGCATCGGTGTTTCACAAACACATCTTGTTCTTCAAGTGGACAGCTTTGGGATCTTTCAAGGTAGTATCAGCCAGGTAGGTCAGAAGGGGCTCCAAAGTCCTGAAAACTGTCTCTAAAGCATCAAAGAAAGAGAGCCATCTGACACTGTGTACCTCTTTATATTTAAGCTGGGGAGCATTTAGAACCTTTTCAATGGCAGCTAATTTACCCTGTTTACAGGAAGAGTATTTGAAATAATAGTAAATAGCAGTAATCGTCTCCTGGTATTCTTTGAGTGCTGGGAGGTTTTCTGCAGCTTGACTTGTACAAAGCGCTAACCTATGGGCTACACAGTGAACATTTATAAGATGTGGGTTTTTCCGCAACATCATACCTGTCACCCCTTTGCCTTTGCCTGTCATCACACTCGCTCCATCTGAGCCCAGGCCCATAATCTTATCAGCAGAAACACCACGAATTGCCAGCTGTTGATAAATCTCATTGGCAATAGCTTCACCAGTTCCCTCTGTAATTTTTACATTTGTGATATACTCTGTTGATACCTGCATTGTTTGTGGATTACTGATTTGAGCGTATAAAACTAGACGTTTGTTCACTGCGATATCGGTGCTTTCATCGGCCAGAACTGTAACAGCTGGTGAAGCTGCAAGTTTATTTTCCAGCTCCGTTTCTAACACCTTTGATATTGCATCTAAGAATTCATTTGCCGAATAAGAGGATTCATACAGTGTATTATCCGATAATTTCAAATGGTCAATGTTAGCTGCCTTAACCCTTCGAAGAAACTGAATCAAAGCCTTAAATTTAACTAATGCTATATTCTCTGAAGCAAGAAAATATGCAGCCTCAAGGGCAACAAGGACCCCTTTCTCAGCATCCGACTGGGCCTTATTTTGAGCTTTCTCCATCTGCTTCTGAAGTGTGGGTGCGATCATAGCTGTTTGATGATCCTTTGTTTTCTGATGGTCTTCCAAAGTAGATATTTTAAAATTCGAACTGCCAGTGGTGAATGCATTCTTTCTACCCCTTGATTTGCACATTTTACAGGTCATTAATTGTGCTTTGTTGTCATATTCTAACCAAGAGTATACACGTTCCCATTTTTCTTTATAGTTTCGCTTAGGCTTGTTGCCTGGTGCCGATTGCGAATTCGCCTCGCTGACAGGCGCCGTCTCAGGCGATTCAGTGGTGGGTGGGGAACCATTTGTATTCTCGTTACTGTTTTGCACTGATTCAGTAACGTCACTACCGGGTTTTGACATGAAAAAGGTCAGCTTTTGTTGCTTTTTGGGGGGCATTTTCTGTGTGGTGAAAGGTTTTGCACTTGGGTAAAACACGATTGTAAGATCGCCTCGTAAGCCGTCTATCTATCTGTCACATGTAAACATCTATCGGAAAAGTCAAGGGAAATCACTCTAACACGTTTCGTCCTTGTATACGATTCGGCCAAACAAATTAGACTAGTTCACTCGGTTTACAAACGTTTCGACCTTTGACTGTGCCATTCATCAATAAAAAATCGATAAGGTGTTAGGACCAGACTAGCACATGTTGACCTGACCAATCATCGCTCGTTATACAAGTTCACGACCGGAAACGATGTAAACAAATGGATGGAATAAATTACGAACTTCTCTGACAGGAACTGCTCAATAAATTACGATCGGACAAATTGTCCAACCTGGTCAGAATCGTCTCGGACATCTGGAAATTTCGGCGGACTATAGCCGATGTCCGACGCCAAACTGAATCCCTGTTAACTTGGTACAAACTTGTATCTGTGGATGGCAACTTAAATGCAAGCATCCATATTTGACCTTGACCTACATTTCATGGTTCACCGACATTGTAAAATATTGCAACCACCCTGGCGTTCACCCTAATGGTTAAGTTCATTTCTCAAGAATTATTAGAGCTAAATGATAACTTAGTACAAGCTCGAATTTAATAATGGAAACTTTTGTGCAAGCATCTATGTTTGACCTTGACCTACATATCATGGTTGAATGACTTTGCGCCCCCACAGGCGCGACATAGCCTTCGGCGGAATTCTTGTGTTTGATTGTATTGTGGTTTAATGGCACAGTCAACACTAGGTAATTTTTGAGCCGGTCAGTTTACCTATCCACACTTTCCCTGGGCAGGCTTATACATATGCAGTTAACCAGTAAAGTGCAAATTCTTTGTCAGAACTGACAACTGCCCTTCTTGAATCAGCGGAAGGCAGAGAATGACTAGAAAAGATTTCATGATCAGTCTCCACGAAAGAATGCTGCCAACTCTAGCAGGTATTGAAGCTGCGTCCTCTTGATCACCAGCTTGACGGGCATCCGACAGAGCTACCGAGGCCAGCACACTATTTGCCATCTATCTGCACCATGGATTTTGAAACAAATTTGTTAACCCTTGTCCTGCTGAGCCCGGATATGCCTTATTTTCCAAACAATGAAGATCCAGATCAGATTGCTTCTGACGAAGCCATCTGATCAGGATCTACATTGTTTGCCATTCAGATTGTGAATTTGTTGCAATAATTTGCATCAAGTAATCTGATTGGTTGATTATCAGTAGTGGGTGTGGCATATATGAATATTCAGCAGGACAAGGGTTAAAAGTTTCAGAAGAATTATAGCAGGTAGTGTAAATGTGCTTTTGAGCATGTGTACACATGAAAGACGAAAAACAGCCTGCTATCAACTTAGTCAGAAGACAACCTTCCAGCCTTGGTAACTGAGTTGAATTGGCAATCTTACTGGTGACCAGGTGGCTGCATGTTTCATACCTGCTGGGTTTCACAGAGATAGATCATGGAATCTTTAAGACGTTTCTATGGGCATTCCTCCCTTTCTACCAATTCAAGAAGAGCATGTGTCAGTAATACACTGTTCTGTTTAATTGCATGTATGCCAGTCAAGGAAACAGACCCTCTCAATATGACCAGACCAACATTGTGTTGACTGGGCCATTAAACTCCGAAGTAACAAAGTATACAACCTTCTCTATCCTTAGGATGTGTATCGATGAATAGGCATCCATCGAATGCACATCGAAGCTTGATCACTCGGTGTATGTGCAGGCTGATCTGAGATCTCTTTGGGCATATTTCTGAAGACACATTTTCTCTATTGCACATACCGTAATGATCCTATTATTTGAGCCCCGCCAAGCGAATTTGTGTCTTTGAGCATTCCGTCATGACAAATTTTAACTGCCCATGGCCAGCCATTCAGATGCGCCAGGGATATTTCTTTCTGTCTGAAGGTTCCTCTTGATCCACTGCTTGTATGAGCGAGCAGCGAAGGTTCTGGCGAGACTGCGCGGATGCGCAGGCTCGCCTGAACCATCGCTGCTCGCATAGGCGATAAGTACCAAAATCGCTTGGCGGGGCCCATGTATTGAGACAGATAGGCCTAAGCAAACAGTGCAGACTGAAATTGGACTTTGCTGCAGCGTGAGGGTTTACACTGACAGTTTGCCATTCTGTCTGCACCTTTTGGGCTCCTTGCTGGATCATGAAACAAATTTGTAAAAAAAAAAAAAAAATGAGAATTGCAGCAAGTTGAAATATCAGACAAACAGTAAAAATTCTACTTGTACAAGTTTGCACACCTGGCTACCATATTAACCTGAAGTATTTTGACACCTCAACTCCTTACCATACTTGTTATAAAACTAGAAATAAGTAAAATTTACTACCCGATGTTGTGTCTAAGAATTGGGGGATGAGTGGCGAACAGTGTTGACCCCGATGAGATGCCACATTCTGTGGCATCTCATCTGGGTCTACGCTGTTTGCTCAGGCCTGTCTGTCTGAATATGTATATATTGTGGCAAGGCTAGGGGTCGACAGATTTTTCATGTATTTTATCGTCTGCTCGCATGCAGCATGGTAATTGCCGAGCTCCACTTGTTACTTCCACTTCAAAGTCCATTTTTGCATATTTCGGTTTATCCCTGATAACTGACAGTTAAGTTCCGTGTAGAATGTATTTAAATCTATCTGTCCGTTTCAATATTAATGGCTTAACACGTTTATTCATTTTGTATTTGTAGAAAGAAAGCTTTTAATTGACTGTTGACATTTTCTCAACTGTCAGATCCTATGGCGCATTTCGGTCTGCGCAGGTTCCTTTTTATTTCCGAGTTTTTACGGAAATGACCGATTTACGACCGTTTAACCGGTTCTTCGGTCGCCCGTTAGACCGTTTAGACGGTCGCCGCGACCGGGTAACCCGGGGGTATATAAGGAGGCGGAAACGACCGGATATTCAGTTGTGTCCCCGAAACTGACCGTGGGAAGCCGTCTGTTGTTTTGCTCAACAATATTCTTTCACAAATTACAAAGATCACTTATATTTCCAGTCTTTGGGTGAGAAATTATTACAGTAAATACAAGGGGTTATCTACTGGAGAAAATAGAGCCAAAATCAGGAGAGGTTCGGAGAATTCTCCCAACCAAAAGCCCGTTCCCCACCCACTTGATACTTCATTCCTCCTAGCTGAAGCCACACTGAGCTCCTCTTCATTGTGTTAATCCAGTCATGTCTCGGCAAGTTATCACATTATTCGTTGAGTAAAAGAAAATAAAATAATTGTTCAAGCAAATATAATCTGGTTGCTCTGTCATCGTCCATCAAGGTGATAGATTTTCACAGGCCTGTACGCTGTACGGTATCTTAAATCAAGGTACCGGGGCAGTGTTACATGTGGTGGCAGCGGTGGGATACGAGAATTCCAGTTCCTCATAGATTTGTTCCTGTGAAAATTATTCATCTGGTGTGTTCACAAGCAGAAAAAAAAAAAAAAAAAAAATCAGCCATCAACAGTACTGCCTTTATTTATTTACTATATCCAAGTAAGTGTGTAATTTGGTGCAAACCAGCTTAGTTGGTGAAGAAATGTTTGAATTTGGTGCAGTGAATTTTATTCTTGTGTATACAGGTCTTCTGTGTATATTGTGATCCAAGGGAAGTAATTGTGACAGACAACTAATTTAAGCTTGTGCAGTTGTCTCCCTTCAACTACCATACCAGTTACCAAAATGCTCTACTGTGATGATCTTGTTATACAACCTAGTGATTTTCTGAATGTTTTTGACTTGACAGAGGAAGAACAAATGTGCTTATTTCTCATTATATTACTGATTGCGGGTTCACAGAGACATTTCCAGTAATTCATACGCTTATCCTGTTGAATATACTGATTTCTCAATATATTACTGATTGCGGGTTCAAAGAGACACTTCCAGTAATTTATACGCTTATCCTGCTGAATATACTCATCGGCTTAAGGCATTTAATAAAGTTAATATTTTGTTCTATTCTAGCTTTGACTGCTGAGAAATGAAGTCTCACCAAACTATCTTTTTAGAGGAAATGTGAAAAAAGGGCAATTATGGCAATATTCTCACTAAACTATTAAATTTGACATTTAGCCACAGTCTGCTCAGTGTCTCACTCAACTATTCGGATAGAAGTTTTCTTGAAAAATCTGTAAATTTTGCTATTTTATCCCTGTTAACCGTGTTTGTATAAAACAAAAGCTTCCAGTTCAGTATGACCTCAAACGCAGTGAAAGATTCTAGTTCTAGTTCCGGAGCACCAAGAACACCCAGACCACTTTCGGGGACACAGCTCCGCCCGTCCTACTCGGAGACAGAACTAGGCACGCCTAGTGGGGAGGTTGTGTTTAATTACAGACGCCAAGACCATGGCAGTGAAGAAGACCAGGTTTACCTACCACCTGGCAGGAAGTCACCCAGGATGTCATTTACTAAAGAAAACTCAGAAGGGCCTAGGAAGACTCCCGGGAGTGACAGAATGGGCATGATAGAAGAGATGCTGGCTTCTGTTGGTAACCTTAGGGGTGAGTTGGAGAAACAAATGACAACCTTAACTAAATCCAGTCGTGAGACTACTCGGTCTAATGATGTGTATGGTTTGGCTGGACCAGACCCGGGCATTGGTGGTGGAGAATCAATGGTTAGACAGCGAGTGGTTGGTCATGCTGGATGGGGAAACTCAAGCCGTACTGAAGGTATAAGGCGGGGGGTTTCAAATAATAATAATGTTTCGGTTCCAGAGCCTTTGGGGGCCGGGGTGACGACCAAAGATATGGGTGCATCTGTGTGGGCCCAAAGCAACCCAGACATTGAGATGCATGAAAATGAAAGTAGGCAGACCTGTCAAAGAGTAGGGACTGGCAGCCAACAATTGTACACAGGTTCCAGGACAGCTCCTTTAAGTGATATTTCTTATCATGTACGTTCTAGCCAGAAAAAAGCTGCAAATTATGATGGAACAAGCAGTTTTCAAGATTATCTAGTACAATTTGAAATGACGGGTGATTTGAACAAATGGGATGAAGTAACTAAGGCAATGGAATTAGCAACCAGTCTTAGGGGTACTGCCCAAACTGTATTAAGTGACCTACGTCCCGAACAAAGACGCGATTATAACCAGCTGGTTTCCGCTCTCACGGCAAGATTTGAACCCACAAATCAGACGGAATTATACAGAGCACAAATAAAGGGCCGCTTAAGGAAGAAAGCTGAAAGCGTTCAAGAACTTGCCACAGATATTAAACGTTTAGTAAGAAGAGCATACCCACAGGCAACGAGTGAGCTCAGAGATCAAATCGCGCGTGACTGTTTTATCGATTCGCTGAATGAACACGAGCTTGAATGGTTTGTTTATCAAGGAAAACCAAAAACCGTAGATGAGGCAATGCAGTTAGCTTTGGAATATGAGGCGTTTCAGGCCGGTAGGAAGCGTTCTGTCAATGTTCGCAAGTGTACCAAGGGAAATAACCCAAATCCAGATTCAGACATAACCAAATTAAGCAACAGGTTGGAGAAATTGGAAAGCAAGTTAGAAGCACTAATAGGCCAGCAAAACAATAACATTACCTGTCACAATTGTCATGGTAAGGGGCACAAATATAAGAACTGTCCAGGTTTAAGAGGGCCAGCAAATCATCCATTTAACAGGTACCATAATTATCCTCAAAGAAGCCAAAACAATGCCAACTCTAGGCCTTACAATAATCAACAGCCAGGTAACCGACAGGGAAACTTCCAGTAGCTGAGGCTGTGGGTCAAGCGTCAGTGGATTGTTTTGCAGTGAATGACCCCAAAAATAGTTTGCCACCTAGTGATGGCCTGTATTTAGAGATTAGGATACAAGATATGCCCTGTCAAGCTTTGATTGATACCGGTAGCACGGTCAGCATAATCCACACCCAGAAATTTGAATTGCTCTCTACTGAAATAAAAGACACCATTTTGCCAACCAAATGTGTCCTGAGAATGGCTGATGGGGGACCGGTGAGTTGCAAGGGCACTGTCATTGTCCCTCTGCATATAGGAAATAATATCTATCACCAGCAAGTTCTTATAGCTGAAATTGAGGCCCCCTTTGTAATAGGCTATGATTTTCTCTATAATAATCAGTGTTCCCTTGACATTTCCTCAGGACTACTAGACTTTAAAGACCAATCAGTACCATGCATTCCAGAGAATCAGATGCCCTCTGTATTCAAAATAGCACTTACTGAAACAATTCAAATTCCTGCTAATAGCGAAATGATTGTAGCTGGTACATTTTCAGACCATACACCTCATTTTTCAACAGCCATGATAGAAGAGTATTCCAATCACCTAGCTGGACGGGGAATCCTAATTGCTAAAACGGTATTTGATACCTATAACAAAGAAGTTCCACTGCGCTTCTTAAATCTGAACAGTTTTCCCACTAAACTTTATAGAAAGGAAACAGCAGCAGTATGTCACCCTGTAGTAGTCCAACATAATTGTGAATCTGAGACACATAAAAACCATGTTTCTGATAAAATCCGAAGCATTGGCATAGAAAATGTTGAAGAATTGCCCATTCCAGACCATATGAAAGAAATGTATGGGGAATGCATATCTAATCTATCAAATGAAGAAGCAAAAGCTGTCAAAATATTACTATTAAAGCATTCCACTGTATTTTCAAGGTCAAAGTCTGACCTAGGAAACACTGATATAATACAGCACAGGATCAATACAGGGTTAGCCCCTCCTATTAGACTTCCGCAACGCCGTGTTCCTATGGCCATGAAAGAAGCAGTTGATTCTGAGGTCCAGAGATTGATTGATACCAATCTGGTTGTGAAAAGTAAGAGTCCCTGGGCATTTCCTTTGGTCCCAATTCGTAAGAAAGACAACAGTATAAGGATATGTGTCGATTACCGGAAGTTAAATGAAGTTACACTACCTGACTCTTATCCCTTACCGCGTATACGTGACTGCTTAGACGCGTTAGATGGGGCCAAATGGTTTTCAACTGTAGATTGTACCTCCGGTTATTTTCAGGTTCAAAATCACCCAGACGATATGGATAAAACAGCATTCGTTTGCAGCAAAGGATTGTTCGCCTTCCGAGTCATGCCCATGGGTTTGATCAACTCGCCTGCGACTTATCAGCGCCTCATGGAACATATAATGAGCGGCTTACAATATGAAACATGCCTCATATACCTTGATGACTGCATTGTTTACTCAAAAACCTTCGAAGAGCATATAACGCGGTTAGATGAGGTTTTTTCGCGCATTCATGAAGCTAATCTGAAGTTTACACCCAAAAAGTGTCATTTATTCAAAGAAGAGGTCAAATTTCTGGGTCATATTGTTTCCAAAAGGGGTATTGCCACCTGTGAAGAAAAAGTTACTGCGGTTAAAGATTGGCCAGTGCCGAAGTGTTTGAAAGAACTCAGAAGTTTCCTCGGTTTAGCGTCATACTACCGGCGTTATATTCAGTCATTTAGCACCATAAGTGCACCATTAAATAAACTATCCCAGAAAGGGGAAACATTTTTGTGGGCTTCAGAATGCCAAAGTGCTTTTGAAAAATTGAAAGAAGCCTTAGTGTCAGCACCCATTTTAGGTTATCCAAATATCTCTGATCAATTCTTCTTAGACTGTGACGCAAGTTCCGTGGGGATAGGGGCAGTCCTATCTCAATCTCAAAACGGCCAAGAGCGAGTAATTGCGTACTTCAGTAAAACGTTAAATAGAGCACAACGACAGTACTGTGTAACCCAACGCGAGCTTCTGGCTATAGTGGAAGCCGTTAAGCATTTTCACCAGTACCTTTATGGTGTTTCCTTCATTGTTCGAACAGATCATGGGGTCATTTCGTGGCTCCGAAATTTTCGTAACCCGTCTGGTATTCTTGCGCGCTGGCTAGAAGTTTTAAGTACATACAGATTTGAAATTAAATTCCGGGCTGGGAGCCGGAATTTAAATGCCGATGGGCTTTCTAGACGTCCTTGTTCTTCATGTGTACACTGCGAAAAGAGAGAGCAGGAAGATAGAGATGAACAAATGAAATGCAGCTGTCTCAGTACTGGTATGGCAGATATGGAGAATAGGGATAGTGAAATGTTATGTTCAGGTCTAGGGGAAATAACCCCTAAAAGAACAGAAGAGGTCGAAGAATGTGAGGATTCCCCCTCAGCAGACAGCCAGGGTAGCAGTGGCTTCAGCTCGACAAAGAGTGAACCTTTTGACCGTGGGGCACCTATGCCGGAAAGAAAATTTGTTAAGGATGGGGATTTACTGGCCAGAAGTTCCTTTCCTTTTGAGTTGGATAATGAATGTGTTTCTAGTGTATATGTGAGAGATATACACTGTTCTGATGGAAACAGAATGACTTCATGGGAAAATGAAACCGATTTTGTTAAATGGAAGGAAGCCCAAGTCCTGGACCCCATTTTATCTACTGTGTACAATTGGGTGGACACCAATCAGCGACCAAAATGGGAAGATATTTCTAGAACGGACGACGAGACGAAAACCTACTGGGCTCAGTGGTCCAGACTTATCCTGCATAAAAGCGTTTTATGCAGAAAATATTTTGACGTGAAAACCGACACACATTTTCTACAGATACTAGTGCCATTCAATTTACGTGATGATGTCTTAACTCAGTTGCATGACCATGTGACTGCTGGTCACCTAGGGACCACGAAAACTGTGGAAAAAGTGCAAAAACGGTTTTATTGGTATAAATATAAGGAATTCATAGACAACTGGTGCAATAAATGTCAATCTTGTCAATCAAGACGTCTCCCAAAACTCAGACCTTTGGCACCAATGAAACAATGTCAGGTAGGAGTGCCCTTCGAAAGAGTGTGCCTCGACCTACTGGGACCATTTCCTGAAAGTAGAAATAAGAACAAATATGTATTGTCAATCTGTGATCAATTTACAAGATGGGTGGAGTTATATCCTCTTAAAAATATGGAAGCGGTGACAATAGCAAAAATTTTCGTTAATGAATTCGTGTCAAGGTTTGGTCTATGCAGACAGTTATTGACAGATCAAGGGAGACAATTTGAATCAATACTTTTCAAAGAAATCTGTGACTTACTCGACATTGATAAGAAAAGATGTACCAGTTTCCATCCCCAGACAAATGGAATCCAAGAGCGATTCAACCGAACAATAGAAGATATGCTTAGTAAATATGTCAGTGCAAATCAAAAAGACTGGGATGACTACTTACCACTTCTCCTGCTGGCATACAGATCATCCATTCATGAAAGCATCAAACAGACTCCATACATGATGATGTTTAGCCGGCACGCACTGCTCCCTATTGATCTTCTGTGCTGTCCGCCAACTACTGAAATAAAAACACCGAGCCATGATTATGTTCTTGGTCTACAAGAGCGATTGCGGAAAGTTCATAATCTGGCACGAAGTGAAATGATTAAAGCGAGTGACCGACAGAAGAAAACGTATGATCACAGAGTGCACCTCATTCCATATAAAGAAGGAGACTTGGTGTGGCTTCGGTTATATAATCGAACAAAGCGCCTTTGCCCAAAACTTCAGCCAAGGTGGGAGGGGCCCTATCAATTGACAAGAAAAATCTCTGATCTGGTGGTGGAAATAGTCATGCCGGGGAAAAAGAATAGTAAGAAAATAGTACACCACAACAGAATAGTGCCTTATGTCAACTGAGTCTTAATTTCAGCAAAATTGCAGTTCATTTTTGTTACAATAGGGTCAGCATTGGCGGAAATACCCTAAAAATGGATAGAGTTCTTCCTTTGCTACAGAAAACAGCAACTTGTTGTTAATGGGGGCAATTTCAGGGTGGGCTCCAGTTTGTCTGGGGTCCTACAAGGGACTGTTCTGGGTCCCCTGTTATTTTCTAAGCACATAAATGAATTTCATTTGACGTTTCACTGGTAACGATTCAGATTCAGCATTTGAATTTTAAATATCTGTAGTTTGCAAGTGACAAGTCAAATGTACACTTGTCCAACAAGTAGCTTGACATTCAACATGATGATTATTAAATTGTCTTACCAGGATTGAGAGATATCACCAGTAATATTGGCTGCAGTAATTTCCCATCACCACATTTCAGGCTGACAGCACTACAAATTTTACCTGAAATTGCAGGTGACATTGTGAAGAAAGCTTTGCTGATCTTCACACATGCATACGAGATTTCAGGAGAAAGTCTACTCCTTAAATGAATTTGTTTAATGCGACCCAACTTCAAATGAACTACAAAACTGCTGAAAATTAGCTTGCTCGTGGTTTGTCATAACAACAACAAAGAGTTAGAGTTCTTGACTTGGTGGATTTTACACCGTTATGATATATGCTGGTATTTTCCGGTCGTATGGTGCAACTATTTACCGAAATGCCTGATTCCAGTCCTGATTCTGCTTTTAAACAACACTATTGACTTGATTTCTATATTCCTGGAAGCACAGAAGAATTACTACTATTACTAATAACAATGATAACAAGAGCTGTCAATGGGCAGCGCGGCTCGTCTGGAAGAGTCCTACCTGAATAAAGCTTTAGATCTATATCATCATGCCGGGAATGAACCAGGTCCAGTGTGTGGTCAGGAGTGTAGGCTCTAAAAATAATACACTTTGGAGTAGACGTCGACTTCAATGCTAGCGCCGACACCGGCGTCAACGCTGACGCCGATGCCAGTGATAGTGCTTTAGGAAAGGGATATGCGAGCGGTTAATCTTTAACATACTCGATGGGATGCTTAATGTTTATTTCAGTGCCATGATGTCTGACCGAAGGGTGGTAAAGTCAAGTACAGAGTGCCAGTTTGGCAGGGATATCTCCACTTTTATCTGCACCGCCTGCGATGCAACGTTCTTCGAGAGAAGTAGACTTACCCGTCATTACAGAGAGAGACATGGACCCAAGGTATTCTGCTCTCACTGTGGTATTGACTATCCCAGGTCAAGGACAAGTGAGCTGAGGGAGCATGAGAGCCGTTGTTCGTTGTCTTCCTACAAGCCCAGAGGCCGCATGCGCCAACACCTACAGCAGGGTAACCAACGTTCTTCTTCCGGTGAACAGAGTAGGAGCCAGCAAAGAAGCCACTCTCCAAGAAGAAACTTCAGAAATACTCCGCGTTCCAGGAGCAGGTCTCCAAGAAGGGCACATGGCTATGCAGCTTCCTCCAATTGTCATCGGAGTCGATCGCCTCACAAGTCCCATCCTCACTCTACCTCTCACTCTCCGCACAGATACTCACGATTTGCACCATCTAGACAACGCCCTGAAACTTCCCATAGCAGTGTCAAGAACCGCACAGGACCCACTAGAACTTCCTCCCATAACAGAACATCTCCAGTAAAGTCTACCAAGTCAGTCAACCACGAACAGAGTCATCCAGCAGTAACTTCAGAGTCTTCTACACGTTCCACCTTCAATGATTTATCTGCCTCTCCAGTTTTACTTGTTGATCTGAGTGGTGAAACTTCCTTGTTTTCCACTGAATTATCTATTTATGATCAGGCTCAAGAGGTGTTTTCTCAAGATGCAATGAATGCTTTCTCTCATTTAAACTTAGAAGAAGATCATTCTGTTAGTATTTGTGATGTTAACACTACTACATGTTTTTCATCTGTTACATCTGAGTCTAGTAGCCTGAGTATAGGGATGCCACAAGATACATTTGAAGTTAGCTCCACTCTCTCTTCTCTCAACAAATCTGACACTAACACTCTTCTTTTTGATCAGAACAACAACTTGCTTTCTACTACTCCACTTAGCACTGATTCAACTGTTCTTACAGCCAGCCAGCCAGTCGTCGTGATGTCAACAGCTAGTCAACCACTACTCCACACATTCCTTACATCTGAGCCACACTGTGATTCTCAATTGTCTCCAAAGTCAGTGATATCAACAGCTAGCCAAGAAACTGACCCTCCTCCTCCACCACCCCCAGAGGTCTCTCTTGTGGAGCTGCCTGAGTTCTCTGAGCCTCTACCACCACCACCGCCAGAATTTCCCCTTGATGAACTCCAGGACTTTGATGACCTACCACCGCCACCACCAGAACTTGCACTGGAGCCTACAGTAGAGCCAGATTTGCCAGCCCCATCAATCAACGCCCTATCACAAACAGCAGACAGAGGAATGCCAGATTTGCCAACAACAGCCAAGACTACACCAACCACATCTTTGCAAACAACAACATCAGAGACACTTACACCTTGCACAGATTTACCAACATCAACCACCAATACACTCGAACCTACATTACAAGTCAACACAGATTCACTCACATCAAACAGCTAACACGCTTTTCCCAACACTTGCATGCAAGACACAGACATCTAGCACAGTTTCGCAAACACCAACAGTTACATGTACATCACCATCACCAGCAAAGCAGACGCCACCATTCAATTCACCAGCACAAGCAGACAATACAACCTCTGAGAAACAGCTAACTATGGAAGCGATACCACCACCTGAAGAATTTGCCGATCCCTCTTTCTCCGAGGATGATTCTTCTTCATCCTGTTCTAGCAGTAGTTCTAGCAGCAGTTCTAGCAGTTCAGATGTTTCCACAACTACACTTCTTAAGAGATCGCGGTCGAAATCTCCAGCTGATGACATGACAGCTACAAAACGACAGTGTGTTGAGACGACTAGGAAACCTTCTACCTTTTATACACTAACCACGTCAACTACAGCTCCTGCAAGCCCATCTAACAATCCCCAAGTTCTGTATTCTCCATCAATGCCGCCTTACTCTCCTCCATGTCAGACTGAACCACCTACCTATGTACCATCCAAGAAAGATCCACCACCAACTTTTCCGCCTAAAAGGCTAACCATTCCTTTGCACAGCAGTAGAGACAGATATGCCTTCTTATCCCATGATCCCAGAACGTTGTTTGCCGGAGCCCCATCTTCTTTTGTCAATGATCCAGATTCCCGTTATGCTGCACTTTTGCGAAAGAAGGCACTACAGATTGGAGTTCAACCGGAGAACATGTCTTACTGCATTGATGGATACACCCTAACTAAGACAGAAGAAGTTAAGACAGATTCCTTCCACTACAAAATGACCACCACTTTCACTCCACTCCCAAAATTAACAAGATTTTCCTCCTCAACCACTCAAACCAGTCAGTTTACTCCATGCTGTTCTGAAGATTGCAATGGATGTGGCCAGCCTTTCACCTGCCAAAAAGAAACAGATTTATAGCTATACCACAGTTTTTCTCCTATTGTAGAATTTTTTCATTATGTAATAATTTTAAGACTTACTATCACTGAAGGAATTAAGTTTTCTAGAAACATGTTTTTTTAAATGAAACCTATTAAGGGCCTGTGGCCGAGTGGATAAGAGCGCTGACTCTTAATCACTGGGTCGCTCGCTGCTGCGGGTTCAGGCCTGGCTTGGGTCGCATGGAACACCAGGTTCTGCGGCATAAGGTCAGGTGTTTTTCTCCCGGTACTCCAGTTTTCGCCAACATCTGGTTAACTTTGAGCTCGATATGAGTGATAAAGTCTTGAATGGGTCGTAAAAAGGAAAACCACTTAATCTGATACTTTTAACTTAGTAGTTTGCAATTATTGTAAGAGTTGCCTACTATTGCATAGCATTCTCCTTTCTTACTAATATCTAGACACATATAAGAAAATAAGGCTATTATTCTATACCTTTTAGCCAATCCTTGTAAAGTGTTATGTGAGTCCAGAGTTTCTCCTCTTCATCTTTTAACTAGACTTATCATACTACATATCTTTCCTTTCCATCTTTCCTTTCCTATGCACCTCCTGTCCTTAACATATATCCTTTATCTTCTGATCACAGCAGCTATCAATTGTCTGTGATTTCTGTCTGACCAAATCAATTGATTTTTAACCTGTTTAAGAGTCATTCTATTTATTTTCTTAAGCAGAATTGTCTTTTCACTTCCTGTTGTGGCATTCCTACATTTTAGGCTACATTATGTTATTGTAGAGTAATTGACTCAAATATTTTACATTATTCTGAGTCATAAATTAACAATTTTTAAGATGTGTAGATAAATTTTGTATTCACTTTGTATTGTTCATTACTGAAGGTAGAAGCAGTCTCTTCCTATCAGAATTTAAGAATATGTCATGTTTAACCCGGTGTATGATTGTTATAACATGCTCATCTACAGACACTGCTCTTTTGTATTTTCATAAACACCATCACCTTGCATATTCCTTTCTTGGTACATGTTCATCTTTTAATGTTTGACAAAATTCCTAATCATAATGATAAAATGATTGTCATACACTGAGATATTAATTAGGAATTTGAGTGTTGCTGTCCAAGTTGATGCACCAAGACCTCTTTATAACACTATTTTTTGGGACTCTTCTTGAGCTGTGTTGTATCCATGACCGTGATATAAGGAACTGTGTTATAATGAGGTTGTGATTTAATTTTAGCAGAAATGTAAATTTCAATACATTTATACGTCTATGCATAAATTTAGAGACGAACATGTAAGTCAGATATGGGTGTGTATTCAACTGGATAATGCCACTAAATTGAATTAGGATACAGTGTCTGTAGCTTAATGTGCATGGACTTATTGTTTTTAGTGTGAAATTATTCTACAGTAAATTTTTGAAGAGTTACTGTAGTGATATTATACTGCATTGTGCTCAAAACAGCTGTTGGTGATACCAATTGATCTCATGTTATGTAGATACCTCATAGTTATTGTTGTTTTCATAAGAGATTTGTATTTTGTTGCTCAGGAATTCTAGTGCCATAATAGTTCAACCTAGTCCATTTATATGAAGCAAGACATTTGGTCAGATGCTATTTTACACAGGATTCTAGTCCAGGAACTCATTGCCATTTATTTCATGTTTCATTTCTTAAACTTTGACTTCCCAAAATCCGGCCAATAACAGTGCATATACTTAAAATATTTCATTTCCTATTGGCTGATTCATTAGCTCATTGCCTATATTTTTGTGAACAAAGCTGTATTATTTATTTTTAAGTTCTACATGTACTTGAGCTATGAAACAGGTAACTGTTTAAAGAAAAAAAAATCTAATCATCATTACAATGGGTTACTGCTTAATAATAATAATAATAATAAAAAAAAATTCTAGTCATTACATTACAGCTGTTAGAGTTTGAAAGAGACTGCTTTCAATGTGTTATGTAATATGTATACATCAGTGTGCTTTAAGGTATACATCAGTGTTCTTTAAAATAAATCAGGTTCTGTGTAGCAGTTGACGGCTTATGCTTAAATAACAGAGCTTGGTTTATTTTGAAAAAAAAAAAAAAATAAATAAAAAAAATAATAATAACATATAAATAATAATAATTATATACAAGGGCAACACTGGCCATAAAAATGCACACTGATTTACATTCATGTACTGGGTGTGAAAGTGTAAGCTGGGATGAATGAATGAAATTGTTGTTATTAATACACTGTATAACTATTATGTCCGGTTGCTATCTAAAGATGACTCGTAAGCTATGTTAGCCCGTCTCGGTGGCTCAGCCGGATGCGCATCTGACTGGTGATCAGGATGCAGGTGCCATACCGGCCGGGTTTTGCAGCATTCCTTCATGGGGATTGATCATAAATTTTTCCTATTGTCATTCCTCCCTTCGCTACTTCAAGAAGGGCGGTTGTCAATTTCTGGCGAAAGAATGTGCGCTATACTGTTCGGCCGCTGACATAGAAGTTCCCCGGAAAAAGTGTGAATTGGTAAACTGATTTGCTCAAAATGACCTATATAGTACTGACTAGGTCATTTAACTATAAGGCAAACAAACTAGCTATGTAAAAAAAAAAAAAAAGGTGAGAATGATGGGTCTGATGTTGGTTGTCATGCCTCTTGAAACAAGTATAAGATGGGTGTATCATTTTAAGGTATGTTCCACTGACAAATTGTGTCCCACATAGTCTATATGTAATTTGTGGGAATCAGCTACTGTATTTCTTGATTGAAGCTATATGTTAAGTTCTAGAGCATGACATCTGGCACAGTTTCCTTATATAGGGGTGAATGAATTTCTAATACATGTTTCATTTAATAACATGGATAAGAATTTAGTTAATGATAGCAACCATTGAACTTGATAGACAAAATTTATCTTATATACATGTATGCAACTTTTGTGTGTGGAAGTTGGATGAAAGTGCATTTTGTCTTACATGTATTTATTTTGAGTTTTTTTTGCACTTGCCGAGAATGTAGTACACATGCATTGAGACCATTACTGAAACTATCATGATACATGATACTCTTAACTCTTCAACTTCTGAGGGAATTGGGGATGCTATATTGTACATTGGGAGGTTGTGTTAATGTTCAAAAACAGTGATGGTTCTGCATGTGTATTACTTTACACATGACAATAATTATAATAAGCTCCTTAATTTTAAATAGACTGTAAATGTAGCATTTATTGTACTGAAGACACTGTACTCAAATTTCATTATTTAAATTTATCTTGAAATTGTTAAAAGTAGATTGCTTTGCAAGAAGCCTTACGGTTTATGTTCAACAAAATTAATACAACCATTTAAAGGAGGTTTCATGTATATGCATAAGTCTTCAACTTAATTTAATCAGTAATTTTGACTTCTGGTGCAAATGTACTGAAGGATTATTCTTTTGAAAAGTGAAAGCTTGTTATCTGAATGTCAAGCTACTATGTGCTTTTACAATTCTCATTGCCCCGCCTATTGGTGTTCGTGAACATAGACCGGGCTCAATGGTTTCCACGCGGGGCTGAAACTGACCGCACAAGTACTGATGAACTGTTTAGTTGTTGTCAAGCAAAAAATGCTGCGAGTCAGACCGTCCAATGCTTATAAGCAGTTTTGGTTTCATTGGACAGCAGGGCTTGAGATGTCATTTCATCTCAAATTCTGGTAAAAAGTCCCACAATACTGGAAGCAATGTGGCTGAAATGACACCTCAATGGAAACAAAGATTTTCTTATTATTATTCAATAATATATCAAATTTTTGTTCTTCAAGTTCGAGGACGAACTTTGTGCGAAGGGGGGAGTAGTGTGGCAAGGCTAGGGGTCGACAGATTTTTCATGTATTTTATCGTCTGCTCGCATGCAGCATGGTAATTGCCGAGCTCCACTTGTTACTTCCACTTCAAAGTCCATTTTTGCATATTTCGGTTTATCCCTGATAACTGACAGTTAAGTTCCGTGTAGAATGTATTTAAATCTATCTGTCCGTTTCAATATTAATGGCTTAACACGTTTATTCATTTTGTATTTGTAGAAAGAAAGCTTTTAATTGACTGTTGACATTTTCTCAACTGTCAGATCCTATGGCGCATTTCGGTCTGCGCAGGTTCCTTTTTATTTCCGAGTTTTTACGGAAATGACCGATTTACGACCGTTTAACCGGTTCTTCGGTCGCCCGTTAGACCGTTTAGACGGTCGCCGCGACCGGGTAACCCGGGGGTATATAAGGAGGCGGAAACGACCGGATATTCGGTTGTGTCCCCGAAACTGACCGTGGGAAGCCGTCTGTTGTTTTGCTCAACAATATTCTTTCACAAATTACAAAGATCACTTATATTTCCAGTCTTTGGGTGAGAAATTATTACAGTAAATACAAGGGGTTATCTACTGGAGAAAATAGAGCCAAAATCAGGAGAGGTTCGGAGAATTCTCCCAACCAAAAGCCCGTTCCCCACCCACTTGATACTTCATTCCTCCTAGCTGAAGCCACACTGAGCTCCTCTTCATTGTGTTAATCCAGTCATGTCTCGGCAAGTTATCACATTATTCGTTGAGTAAAAGAAAATAAAATAATTGTTCAAGCAAATATAATCTGGTTGCTCTGTCATCGTCCATCAAGGTGATAGATTTTCACAGGCCTGTACGCTGTACGGTATCTTAAATCAAGGTACCGGGGCAGTGTTACAATATGGTAATGTTTAATTCAACTGTTTCTCAAGGAAACTTGGGTTTTGACAGTTGTTCAAAACTAACAATGCCATTTGAAAATTTGATCATTTAATATGGCAAATATGCTAATATTTTTGCTGAAAAAATGTGAGTGGCTCTGTATTTGCAAAGCAGAGATACCACTGTATTGGATAACACTTAATAATAGCATTTTAATGACTAAGGAGCTTGATAAGTATACTGTGATTTAAACAACTTGGGCTTGTTTGTAATGCCCAACCTCCACCCCTTCCCCTTTGCTCCCCACCCCACAAACACATACAGTAAAATTCCGCTATTAAGACGGGTTAGACCACCTAAAATTAAGACTAAATCTGCTGTTAAAAGCTAATTGAGAAAGATTCAGCTATTCTTTCTTTGTGTTTTTAACACCTAGTGTCTCCCAATTAGAGACCACCTTTGTGACTGTTCAAAAGTGGTCAAGACCACTTTTGAACAGTCCCAAAGGTGGTCTAAATATAGGACTTTTACGGTATATACTTGAGGTTCTATGAATGTAAAGGCACATATATTTTATTTCTAGGATCTGGAAGGAAAGATAGTGGTTGATGAGCTGAAACAGGAGGTGATTGGGAAGGCTGATTCCAAAGCACAGCCACCACAGTGTACATGTCTGGCTTGGTCAGCTGATGGCCAGACACTGTTTGCTGGTTACACAGACAATATTATCCGAGTCTGGCAAGTATCCATGGCAGCCAGATAGAAACATACGTCAAAATTGGACTCTGAAGATCGTGCTATTTTCATTTACCATCTGACATCGATTTCACATCGGATGTAAAATGCTGATATTTCAGTCTCTGGTGAAGTGGAAAACAGTAAAAAAAATACTGTTCAAAGAAGAATGTCTTTTGTTGTCTTTATACAGTCAAACATCTTTGTAGCAACATTCTGTACATGAAAAATCTTGTAATAACGACATATTTTCTGGAACAAATTCTTTTAATCAAGCCAAATTAATGAATGTATTCAAGAGTATCGTGGGGGTGGTTGCGTGAGGCAAAGATTACGGCCTGTGTATCTTGCATCACTGGGGTGTCCAACTGATATTGGCTTACACTTGGGCAAGGCCTTCTGTCCTTGCTGCATGTAAGAGTAAAGGGGGAGTGTTGTTATTTCTTCCGTTTCTACACTTCCATTTCCTCTGTTCCTCACTTTCACCTCCTCTACTATCTCTTTTCTTGTTCTCTGGGAGATGACAAAATGACCCACAAGGGTTGATGCGTCGTTAAACCCAAAACAATCAGTCAAGAATATTGTATTTAATATTCAAAGAAACAAATTTTGTGGCTATTTGTCAGAATTTCCATGTCAAAGTGATTCTTACAACACTTGTTAATTGGAGTAATTAAGGGCAAAGGGTCGTTTATTGCATATCTTTGCTCAAGATACCCGAATTAATTGGTATATTCAAGAATAATATATTTTTGTTTAAAGAAATGTGTTTCGGATATTAACTAGAATCACCCCACCTTTCTAACAAATATCAACAACCCTAGTTTCTTGGAGTAATTAACCCTTATTGTACCAAATGGAATCTTCCTCCTTATTATAGCAGCAGTCCATTTCAAAATTTGGGGTGTCTCGGGTTGTGTTTTCATCAAAATTTATTTAGAAAATACTGAACTTTTCGCAAACAGTGGAAGCCCTGATCAGACGCCGCATTCTGCGGCGTCTTGCGGCGTCTGATCTGGGCTTGCACTGTTTGCCAGGGTACCCATTTATGGGTTTCCGGTACAAAATGGGTTAAGGGAAATGGAGTCCTTTATTGCATATGATAATGATACTCCTTATTGGGGTGGAATTTTTTATTGCACCAAATCCTGTATAACACCAAAATGATAGGGAACAAACACTGTCGTTATAACAAGGGTCCCCTGAATAATATGTCCGTATTCCAAATTAAAATGAGCCGTATGGTAAAAAAAAAAAAAAAGCATCTGGGATCCTCTAGTTGGTCGAGCATAACTCTGGTTAGAGGGGTGGGGGTAACAACGATAATTAAGGAATAATTTTCTCCATTTCATGCTTGAAGCACATGTTGTGGATACTTGTTGGAATCACCTCATCAAGGCAATTTTAGCAAGTGCAACAGTATATTTCAATGAAGAAAAAAAAAAGATTATTCCAAAATTATTCATGTTTCTCCCAATCTTCCACTATGCAGCCGATACATTTAAGAAAGGAGCGCTCCCATGAAGGTATAATAGTAATATTAACCCATAAGATGCCAGTCACAACAATTCTTGTCTGCTTTGATGTCTGCTAATAAGTTCATTTTTGCAAACAGTGCGGAACCCGCTAGGGCTGGCTATCGGAGCTGAAAAGATAATCGATTATCAGTCCTGTCATTGCGTTCGATAATCGATTAGTAATCGCTGAGATTTTTGTCATAATTTTACCTGTCTGGCTTTCTGTCTGAGCATGACTTACCATATGTTGCACTTTATCATATGTATATTTGGACAGGCCTGAGCAAACAGTGTAGACCCAGGGTCTCATCAGGGTCTGCACTGTTTGCCACTCATCCAGCTATTTTAGGCATAACTTTGGGTAGTCAATTGTACCCATCAAGTAATTGATTAAAAGCAAATCAGAAATGATGTGATAATCATATTTGTGGAATTTATTGATCGGTTATACTATTAATCGTGCCAGCCTTAGACCCCGCTCAGCAGTCTGATCAGAGTCCACACTGTTTACCTGTGTGCAAAAATTTGAAACGTTTGCTAGAAGATGCAGCAGTTGACAGACAACATTTTCTGATGCAAATTTTCTTGGCATTAAAAATGCTCATGGTGAGGTATTGTGATCGGTAAATGTCTGTTGTTCATCGTCAACTATTTGTTTAAATACGAACAACTCCTAAACACTTGGGGCAGTTTGATTCAAACTTCTCAAGAATGTTGCCTGGGTGGCTCCCCTGCGAAAATAGCTAAAATCGTTCCACTCCGATAAACAAGATGGCAGCCAGAGCTTAAAGTAGAAAAACCTTTTAACGACAACTCCTCCTGTACCCTTAGGCCAATTTCATTCGAACTTCACAGGAATGCTGATCAGGTGACCCTCTACCAAAATACATGTAGCTAAAATGGTTACCCTCAGTTGAACAAAATGGTCACCAGAAAAACAAACTTGCTTCAAACGCGAAATCCCCTCCTAAACCCTTTGTCCAATTTTGATTCTAACTTCACAGGAATGTTGCCTTGGTGACTCCCTTGTAGTCCCTACTAAAATAGCTAAAATTGTTCTGCTCTCATGAACAAGATGGCCGCCAGAGACAAAAATGGAAAAAAAAATTAAAATACAACTCCTGTACCTTTGTGCCAATTTCACCGAAACTTCAAAGGAATGTTGCTTAGGTAACCCGCTACCAAAATAGATAAAATGGTTCAGCTCCGATGAACAAACTGGCCACGAGCTAAAAATAGAAAAACGTAAATTTGCTTCAAATGCGAACTTACAAAACCGTGGGCCAATTTGATTCAAACTTCACAGGAATGGTGCCTACGTGACTCCCTACAAAAATAAAATCGTACTGCTCTGATGAACAAGATGGCTAGAGCTGAAAATAGAAAAAAATCTTCAAACAACAACTCTGTACCCTTGGCCCAATTTTATTCAAATTTCATAGGAATGTTGCTTAGGTGACCCTCTAATAAAACGTTTCTGCAATGAAAGCAGAATGGCTGCGAGAGCTAAAAATAGAAATAATGTCAAATTTGTATCAGATGTGAACTTCCCACTAAACCCTTGGGCCTGTTTGAATCAAACTTCATAGGAATGTTGCCTAGAGGGTTTCCTACCAAAAAAACTAAAATTGATCTGCTCTGATGAACAAGATGGCCACCAGAGCTAAAAATGGAAAAAAAATCTTCAAACATCAACTTCTCCTATACCCTTGGGCCAATTTCATTCAAACTTCAAAGGAATGTTGCTAGGAAATTAACTAAAACGGTTCTTGGTGAGCAAAATGGCCACCAGAGCTAAAAGTAGAGATAAAAATAGAAGTGTCAACAATTTGCTCTAAATGCAAACTTCTCCTAAACCATTCGGCCAATTTGATTCAAACTTCACAGAATGTTGCTTAAGTAACCCTCGACCAATGCAGCTAAAATGGTTTTGCTCCAAGGAGCAAGAGCCCAGGCATGTGATATTTGGTTCACAGCTTTGTCTAGTTTCTCAAAACTTAGGGGTTACGCTACTTGCCTTGTAAACCAGGGGTCGCAGGATCGATCCCGGGCTTCTCCAGACTTTCGGATGAGTCTTTAAACCGAGGTCACGTCTCCGTATGACCTTAGCTGTTGGTGGGACGTAAAACTCAAACACTCACTCACTCAAAACTTAGGGGTTCACAACATCCATTTCTAATTCTATGGCATTATACAGGGCCTGACAAATCAAGTTTCCACCACTTTCCCTGCAGTCCACAGCATTTTGAAAATGGGTCAGAATTAGAATATTCCCTATATATTCTATATATTTTCTGGCCAAGTGAAATAAAAAAAAATCACTTGCCCAGACAAAATTTTAGCTTAGGCCTCCAAAGGGTAAAATTACATAGCTATAAATCTGAAATCAGCAGTAGTGGAAGAAAAGCAGTTGGAAAGTCTTCATAAATCAGTCCCTAAGTTGTGTACCAGGCTGGAAACTAGGAGTCGAAACAATCCCTGGATAAACATGTATGTATTCTGCTGGCTTCATTTCAGAGACATAGCAACAGTTTCTGTAAAAGGATTCATGACAATGATTTAGCTAGTATTTATTTGGAGAATTGGCTTTCTAACTCTTGTCGTCCTGAATAAATTAATTGCATCACACCCATTTCTAACTTCCAACCAGTCAGATTACTTGATGTAATAAATCCTACGAATTCACGAACTGAATGTCATGCAGTGTAGCTACTGATCAGGTTGCTTCTGAAGGAGCCATTTGATCCAAAACAGTGCATATTCTGGTGCTGCAGGACAAGGGTTAACCCTTTTTGTACCGAATGGAATCTTCCACCTTATATACAGCAGGAGTCCATTTCAAAATTTAGGGGTGTCGGGTTGGGTTTTCTTCAAAATTTGTTTGGAAAATGGAACTTTCTGCAAGCAGTGTAGGCCCTGATCAGATGCCGCATTCTGCAGGGTCTGATCTGTGTCTGCACTGTTTGCCAGGGTACCATTTTTGGGGTTTCCAGTACTAAATGGGATAAGGACTGGATCCCAGCGTTAGTGGTCCCTTTAATTTTGGTAGATACATCAGAAGTTTTCCTGATTTTTTACAAGGGAGAGGACTTCCTGAAACCCTGCAAACATAAGGTCTAACCCCAAAGGAAAATCATCAGGAGCAAATATTCTCTCGATTAAAAGAAAACCTTATTGGTAGGTTGAAAGAATAAAAACACCTCAGACGCTGCATTATACTCCACCACTGCTGGGGAAACGTAACTTGTTTATTTGTTTTTGAGTTTAATGGCCCAGTCAACACTAGTTTAGGTAATTTTTGAGCCGGTCAGTTTACCTATAGACACTTTCCTGGGGAGGCTTATACATAAGCGATTAACCAGTTCAGTGCACATTCTCTCGCCAGAAACTGACAACTGCCCTTCATGAATCAGCGGAAGGAAGAGAATGACCATAGAAAAGATTTCATGATCAATCTCCACGAAAGAATGTTGCCGACCCGGGCAGGGATTGAACCCGCGTCCTCCTGATCACCAGTCAGATGCGCATCAGACTGAGCTACCGAGGCCGGCAAACATAACTCGATATATATAATAGCTTAATAGCCATAGAACTTACAGATCTATCAAGAGCAGATAATTTGTAATTTTGAATGGTCAAGTTAATTCTTAGTCATGTAACCTTTGATATTAATACTGAAGTTAACAATTGGAAATGGTGTGGATGGACAAGTACAGTAGAACTTCCATGGCTCGAGTAATGATGGTTCGTCCAACCTGGCCGAGTTGAACCAGTTTTGAGTCCCTAGGAAATTCCTCTACTTAAGTAGTGCAGGATAATTAAGCAGATCTTTATAGCCCCGCTTTGAAAAAGTGGGGGCTATATTGGATTTGGCTTGTCCTGAATTCCGTCTGTCTGTCTGTCTGTCTGTCTGTAATATTTGATAGTGGGTACCTTGTTACCGCAACTCCTCTTACAGTTCTAGGTCAATCCTTTTGAAACTTTACAGGTGTTTTCATTTAGGTCTGAAGATGTGCATATTCTTTTTTTCATTATCCTTAAATAATTTTTTTCACTTATTTCACCTTTTTTAACTTAGACAATTTTTGAGATCTACTAATAATAAAATGTATAGGGAGTAGCTACCTTGTGACCGCAACTCCTCTTACAGTTCTAGGTCAATCCTTTTGAAACTTTACAGGTGTTTTCATATAGGTCTGAAGATGTGCATATTCTTTTTTTCATTATCCTTAAATAATTTTTTTCACTTACTCGGTATTTCACCTTTTTAGCTCACCGTCACGTAGTGACGAGGTGAGCTTTTGGGATCACTTTTCGTCCGTCGTGCGTGCGTCCGTCCGTGCGTGCGTCCGTCCGTAAACAATTCTTTAAACGACATCTCCTCCTAAACCTATGATCCCATTTTGACCAAACTTCACAGGAATGATCCTTAGGTGGTCCCCTTTCAAAGTTGTTCAAATGGTTCCGGTCCGTTGCACATCTAGGTCATAGGAGCCAAAAACAGATTTTTTTCACCAAAAACTTAAAAAATCTTCTTCTCTGAAACCACAAGGCCCAGGTCTTTGATATTTGGTATGAAGCTTCATCTGGTGGACCCCTACCAAGATTGTTCAAATTATAGTGCTGGGGCCAAAAATGCCCCCGCTCTGGGGCCCTTTGGTTTTACATGGGCTTATATAGGGAAAATCTTTAAAAATCTTCTCCTCTGAAACCTGAGGCCGAGGTCTTTGATATTTGGTATGAAGCTTCATCTAGTGGACCCCTACCAAGATTGTTCAAATTATAGTGCTGGAGCCAAAAATGCCCCCGCTCTGGGGCCCTTTGGTTTTACATGGGCTTATATAGGGAAAATCTTTAAAAATCTTCTTCTCTGAAACCGCAAGGCCCAGGTCTTTGATATTTGGTATGAAGCTTCATCTAGTGGACCCCTACCAAGATTGTTCAAATTATAGTGCTGGGGCCAAAAATGCCCCCGCTCCAGGGCCCTTTGGTTTTACATGGGCTTATATAGGGAAAATCTTTAAAAATTTTCTTCTCTGAAACCGTAAGGCACATGTCTTTGATATTTGGTATAAAGCTTCATCCCACACAGCCATGGTCCTTCTTCCCCCCCCACCCCACCCACTCCGGGGCCCTTTGGTTTTAAATGGGCTTATATAGCCTATAGGGAAAATCTTAAAAAATCTTCTTCTCTGAAACCACAAGGCCCAGGTCTTTGATATTTGGTATGAAGCTTCATCTGGTGGACCCCTACCAAGATTGTTCAAATAATAGTGCTGGGGCCAAAAATGCCCCTGCTCCGGGGCCCTTTGGTTTTACATGGGCTTATATAGGGAAAATCTTTAAAAATCTTCTTCTCTGAAACTGTAAGGCCCAGGTCTTTGATATTTGGTATGAAGCTTCATCTAGTGGACCCCTACCAAGATTGTTCAAATTATAGTGCTGGAGCCAAAAATGCCCCCGCTCTGGGGCCCTTTGATTTTACATGGGCTTAAATAGGGAAAATCTTTAAAAATCTTCTTCTCTGAAATCGCAAGGCCCAGGTCTTTGATATTTGATATGAAGCTTCATCTAGTTGACCCCTACCAAGATTGTTCAAATTATAGTGCTGTGGCCAAAAATGCCCCCGCTCCAGGGCCCTTTGGTTTTACATGGGCTTATATAGGGAAGAGCTTTAAAAATCTTCTTCTCTGAAACTGTAAGGCCCAGGTCTTTGATATTTGGTATGAAGCTTCATCTAGGGGACCCCTACCAAGATTGTTCAAATTATAGTGCTGGGGTCAAATATGCCCCCGCTCCGGGGCCCTTTGGTTTTACATGGGCTTATATAGGGAAAATCTTTAAAAATTTTCTTCTCTGAAACCGTAAGGCCCATGTCTTTGATATTTGGTATGAAGCTTCATCCCACACGGGCATGGTCCTTCTTTCCCCCCCCCCCACTCCGGGGCCCTTTGATTTTAAATGGGCTTATAAAGGGAAAATCTTTAAAAATCTTCTTCTCTGAAACCCCAAGGCCCAGGTCTTTGCTACTTGGTATGAAGCTTTATCTAGTGGACTCCTACCAAGATTGTTCAAATTATAGTGCTTGGGCTAAAAATGCCACTGCCCCGGGGCCCTATGGTTTTACATGGGCTTATATGGGGAAAATCTTTAAAAATCTTCTTCTCGGAAACCCCAAGGGCCAGGTCTTTGCTATTTGGTATGAAGCTTCATCTAGTTGACCCCTACCAAGATTGTTCAAATTATAGTGCTAGGGCCAAAACTGCCCCCGACCTGGGGCCCTTTGGTTTTACATAGACTTATATAGAGATATTCCTTAAAAATCTTCTTCTGAAACAGCAAGGCCATGGTCTTTGATATTTGGTGTGAAGCTTCCTCTAGTGGACCTCTATCAAGATGGTTTAAATTATAGCCCTGAGGCCAAAAATGCCCCCGCCCTGGAGCCATTTGGTTTTATATAGGCTTATGTAGGGAATATCTTTAATAAAAATCTTCTTCTCTGAAACCGCAAGGCCCAGGTCTTTGATATTTGGTATGTAGCATATCTAGTGGACCTTTGCCAAGATTGTTCAAATTATAGCCTTTGTTGATATTTGGTATGAAGCTTCACCTTTTTAGACTTCTCTGAACATTATGCACATTATAGCCCTGGGGTTAATAATGGCCCTCCCCGGGTCCCACTTGTTACTCTATGGATCAGGTGAGCGATCCAGGGCCATCATGGCCCTCTTGTTTAATTTAGACAATTTTTTAGATCTACTAATGTTAAAATGTATAGGGAGTAGCTACCTTGTGACCGCAACTCCTCTTACAGTTCTAGGTCAATCCTTTTGAAACTTTACAGGTGTTTTCATATAGGTCTGAAGATGTGCATATTCTTTTTTCATTATCCTTAAATAATTTTTTTCACTTATTTCACCTTTTTTAACTAGACAATTTTTGAGATCTACTAATGTTAAAATGTATAGGGAGTAGCTACCATGTGACCACAACTCCTCTTACAGTTCTAGGTCAATCCTTTTGAAACTTTACAGGTGTTTTCATATAGGTCTGAAGATCTACATATTCTTTTTTCATTATCCTTAAATAATTTTTATGCCCCCGCCATTCGAAGAATGGTGGAAAGGGCATATAGCGTTGCCCTTGTCCGTCCGTCCGTCCGTCCGTTCGTCCGTGTGTCCGAAACTTAAACGCAGTCAATAACTTCCATATTTCTTGATGGATTTTAAAATTACTCGGCAGAAATGTTAACCATCATGAGACAACGTGTCACGTGCAAAACCCAGGTCCGTACCTCCAAGGTCAAGGTCATACTTAGAGGTCAAAGGTAAAAAAAAGGGTGCGAAACTTAAACGCAGTCAATAACTTTCTTATTTCTGGATGGATTTTGAAATTCCTTTGTAGAAATGTTAACCATCATGAGTCGATGTGTCACGTGCAAAACCCAGGTTCGTACCTCCAAGGTCAAGGTCATACTTAGAGGTCAAATGTCAAAAAAAGGGTCCGAAACTTAAACGCAGTCAATAACTTTCTTATTTCTGGATGGATTTTGAAAATACTTTGTAGAAATGTTAACCATCATCAGTTGATGTGTCACATGCAAAATCCAAGTCCGTACCTCCAAGGTCAAGGTCATACTTGGAGGTCAAATGTCAAAAAAAGGGTCCGAAACTTAAACGCAGCCAATAACTTACTTATTTATGGATGGATTTTGAAATTATTTTGAAGAAATGTTAACCATCATGAGACAATGTGTCACGTGCAAACCCAGATCCGTACCTCCAAGGTCATACTTGGAGGTCAAATGGCATAAAAAGGGTCCAAAACTTAAACACTGTCAATAACTTTCTATGGATGAATACCAACATAGACATATTTTCGGGCGGGGGCATCCGTGTCCTATGGACGCATTTCTAGTTTTCACTTATTTCACCTTTTTTAACTTAGACAATTTTTGAGATCTACTAATGTTAAAATGTATAGGGAGTAGCTACCTTGTTACCGCAACTCCTCTTACAGTTCTAGGTCAATCCTTTTGAAACTTTACAGGTGTTTTCATATAGGTCTGAAGATGTGCATATTTTTTTTTCATTATCCTTAAATAATTTTTATGCCCCCGCCATTCGAAGAATGGTGGAAAGGGCATATAGCGTTGCCCCTGTCCGTCCGTCCGTGCGTCCGAAACTTAAACGCAGTCAATAACTTCCTTATTAGGGCCCCGCACTGAAAGTGTGGGTGCCCTGTCCGTCCGTCTGTCCGTCCACAAATTTTTTTATCCTCCATAACTTTCTTATTCCACTGAAAGTGTGGGTGCCCTATAGTAATCACTCTGTCCGTCCGTCTGTCTGTCTGTCCGTCCACAAATTTTTTTATCCTCCATAACTTTCTTATTCCTGGATGGATTTAAATATTACTTGGCAGAAATGTTAACCATAATGTGATGGAGTGTTGCGCGCAAGACTCAGGTCCGTACCTCAAAGGTCAAGGTCATACTTAGAGGTTAAAGGTCAAAAAAGGGTCTTTCCTGTGTTATTATTCCTGGATGGATTTAAATATTACTTGGCAGAAATGTTAACCATAATGTGACGAAGTGTCACACGCAAGACCCACAGCCGTACTTCAAAGGTCAAGGTCATACTTAGAGATAAGGTCAAAAAAGCGTCTTTTTTATTGTGTCCAATCTATAACTTTCTTATACCTGGATGGATTTAAATATTACTTAGCAGAAATATTAACCATAATGTGACAGTGTGCCGTATAGTAATGCCCTGTCTGTCCGTCCGTCCGTCCTTCTGTCCATCTGCCCGTCTATCCAACATTTTTCATGTTTACAAACTAAAGCTGAAGTTATTGACAGTTGCCATATAGTAATACCCTTTTGTTTTTAATTCATAACTTACAAACAGTCAAATGCATCAACTTCAAACTTAAGATATATGGTCACAATATCATTACACAATTACATGGCAACCGACGTAACTCTAGCTACAATACTCTAAGAGTAATAGCCCTTTGAAAAAAAATCCAACTCCTCTGATGGCACTGCCGGGGCCCTAGTCAGTTTCACTGACAGTTCTAGTTTCTTGATGGATTTTAAAATTACTCGGCAGAAATGTTAACCATCATGAGACGACGTGTCACGTGCAAAACCCAGGTCCGTACCACCAAGGTCAAGGTCATACTTAGAGGTCAAAGGTCAAAAAAAGGGTCCGAAACTTAAACGCAGTCAATAACTTTCTTATTTCTGGATGGATTTTGAAATTATTTTGGAGAAATGTTAACCATCATGAGTCGATGTGTCACCTGCAAAACCCAGGTCCGTACCTCCAAGGTCAAGGTCATACTTGGAGGTCAAAGGTCAAAAAAAGGGTCCGAAACTTAAACGCAGTCAATAACTTTCTTATTTCTGGATGGATTTTGAAATTACTTTGTAGAAATGTTAACCATCATCAGTCGATGTGTCACATGCAAAATCCAGGTCCGTACCTCCAAGGTCAAGGTCATACTTGGAGGTCAAAGGTCAAAAAATGGGTCCGAAACTTAAACGCAGCCAATAACTTACTTATTTTTGGATGGATTTTGAAATAATTTTGAAGAAATGTTAACCATCATGAGACAATGTGTCATGTGCAAACCCAGATCCGTACCTCCAAGGTCATACTTGGAGGTCAAATGGCATAAAAAGGGTCCAAAACTTAAACACTGTCAATAACTTTCTATGGATGAATACGAACATAGACATATTTTCGGGCGGGGGCATCCATGTCCTATGGACGCATTTCTAGTTTTCACTTATTTCACCTTTTTAGCTCACCTGTCACATAGTGACAAGGTGAGCTTTTGTGATCCCTTGTCTTCAGTGCGTCCGTAAACCTTTTCTTCAAACGACATCTCCTAAACCATTGATCGGATTTTGGCCAAATTTCACAGGAATGATCCTTAGGTGGTCCCCTTTCAAAGTTGTTCAAATGGTTCCGGTCCATTGCACATATAGGTCACAGGAGCCAAAAATAGATTTTTTTCATCGAAAACTTAAAAAATCTTCTTCTCTGAAACCGCAAGGCCCAGGTCTTTGATATTTGGTATGAAGCTTCATCTAGTGGACCCCTACCAAGATTGTTCAAATTATAGTGCTGGGGCCAAAAATGCCCCCGCCCCTGGACCCTTTAGTTTTACATGGGCTTATAGGGAAAATCTTTAAAAATCTTCTCTGAAACGGCAAGGCCCAGTTCTTTGATATTTGGTATGAAGCTTCATCTAGTGGACCCCTACAAAGATTGTTCAAATTATAGTGCTGGGGCCAAAAATGCCCCCGCCCCGGGGCCCTTTGGTTTTACATGGGCTTATATAGGGGAATCTTCAAAAATCTTCTCTGAAACCGCAAGGCCCAGGTCTTTGATATTTGGTATGAAGCTTCATCTAGTGGACCCCTACCAAGATTGATCAAATTATAGTGCTGGGGCCAAAAATGCCCCCGCCCCGGGGCCCTTTGGTTTTACATAGGCTTAAATAGGGAAAATCTTTAAAAATCTTCTTCTCTGAAACTGCAAGGCCCAGGTCTTTGCTATTTGGTATGAAGCTTCATCTAGTGGACCCCTACCAAGATTGTTCAAATTATAGTGCTTGGGCCAAAAATGCCCCCGCCCCGGGGCCCTTTGGTTTTACATAGGCTTAAATAGGGAAAATCTTTAAAAATATTCTTCTCTGAAACTGCAAGGCCCAGGTCTTTGCTATTTGGTATGAAGCTTCATCTAGTGGACCCCTACCAAGATTGTTCAAATTATAGTGCTGGGGCCAAAAATGCCCCTGCCCCGGGGCCCTTTGGTTTTACATAGGCTTATATAGGGAAAATCTTTAAAAATCTTCTCTGAAACTGCAAGGCCCAGGTCTTTGATATTTGGTATGAAGCTTCATCTTGTGGACCTCTACCAAGATTGTTCAAATTATAGACCTGGGACCAAAAATGCCCCGGCTCCGGGGCCCTTTGGTTTTACATATACTTATATAGGGAAAATCTTGAAAAATCTTCTTCTCTGAAACCACAAGGCCTAGGTCTTTGATATTTGGTATGAAGCTTCAAATAGTGGATCCCTACCAAGATTATTCAAATTATAGCCCTGAGACCAAAAATGCCCCCCGCCTCTTGGCCCTTCGGTTTTACATAGACTTAATATATAGGGACTTATATAAGACTTATCTATCTTTAAAAATCTTCTTCTATGAAACCACAAGGCCTAGATCTTTGATACTTGGTGTGAAATTTCATCTAATGGACCTCTATCAAGATTGTTCAAATTATAGCCCTGGGGCCAAAAATGGCCCCGCCCCGAGACCCTTTGGTTTTACTTAGACTTATATAGAAATAATCTTTGAAAATCTTCTTCTCTGAAACAGCAAGGCCCAGGTCTTTGATATTTGTTGTAAAGCTTCATCTAATGGACCTCTATCAAGATTGTTTAAATTATAGCCCTGAGGCCAAAAATGCCCCCGCCCTGGGGCCATTTGGTTTTACATAGGCTTATGTTGGGAATATCTTTAAAAAAATCTTCTTCTCTGAAACCGCAAGGCCCAGGTCTTTGATATTTGGTATGTAGCTTCATCTACTGGACCTTTGTCAAGATTGTTCAAGTTATAGCCTTTGTTGATATTTAATATGAAGCTTCACCTTTTTAGACCTCCCGCAACATAATGCACATTTTAACCCTTGGGGTTAATAATGGCCCTCCCCGGGGCCCACTTGTTACTCTATGGATCAGGTGAGCGATCCAGGGCCATCATGGCCCTCTTGTTTAACTTAGACAATTTTTGAGATCTACTAATGTTAAAATGTATAGGGAGTAGCTACCTTGTGACCTCTTAGTTCTAGGTCAATCCTTTTGAAACTTTACAGGTGTTTTCACATAGGTCTGAAGATGTGCATATTCTTTTTTCATTATTAGGGCCCCGCACTGAAAGTGTGGGTGCCTTATAGTAATCACTCTGTCCGTCCGTCCGTCTGTCCGTCCACAAATTTTTTTATCCTCCATAACTTTCTTATTTCTGGATGGATTTAAATATTACTTGGCAGAAATGTTAACCATAATGTGATGGAGTGTTGCGCGCAAGACTCAGGTCCGTACCTCAAAGGTCAAGGTCATACTTAGAGGTTAAAGGTCAAAAAAGGGTCTTTCCTGTGTCCAATTAATAACTTTGTTATTATTATTCCTGGATGGCAGAAATGTTAACCATAATGCGATGGAGTGTTGCGCGCAAGACTCAGGTCCGTACCTCAAAGGTCAAGGTCATACTTAGAGGTTGAAGGTCAAAAAAGGGTCTTTCCTGTGTCCAATTAATATCTTTATTATTCCTGGATGGATTTAAATATTACTTCCAATTAATAACTTTGTTATTATTATTCCTGGATGGCAGAAATGTTAACCATAATGTGATGGAGTGTTGCGCGCAAGACTCAGGTCCGTACCTCAAAGGTCAAGGTCATACTTAGAGGTTAAAGGTCAAAAAAGGGTCTTTCCTGTGTCCAATTAATAACTTTGTTATACTTAGAGGTTAAAGGTCAAAAAAGGGTCTTTCCTGTGTCCAATTAATAACTTTGTTATTATTCCTGGATGGATTTAAATATTACTTGGCAGAAATGTTAACCATAATGTGGCCCCTGAAAGTGTGGGTGCCCTATAGTAATCACTCTGTCCATCCGTCTGTCTGTCCGTCCGTCCGTCTGTCCGTCCACAAATTTTTTTATCCTCCATAACTTTCTTATTAGGGCCCCGCACTGAAAGTGTGGGTGCCCTATAGTAATCACTCTGTCCGTCCACAAATTTTTTCCTACTTCTCTGATAGCGCTGCCGGGGCCCTAGTCAGTTTCACTGACAGCTCTAGTTTTTTTTCACTTATTTTACCTTTTTTAACTTAGACAATTTTTGAGATCTATTAATGTTAAAATGTATAGGGAGTCGCAACTCCTCTTACAGTTCTAGGTCAATCCTTTTGAAACTTAACAGGTGTTTTCATATAGGTCTGAAAATGTGCATGTGCTGTTTTCATTATCCAAAACTTATTTTTTAACTTAGACTGTTTTTCAGATCTAATAACGCGAAAAGTCTATAAGGCGTAGGTACCTTGTTAGGGATTTAACCCTCTCACAAGTCTTTACCTTTAATTCATGAGTCTTTCTCCTCTGACAGGGCTATAGCGGGGCTATAGTCAGATCCTCTGACAGTTCTAGTTTACTTATCTTGCAAATGTGTGACGGTGTATTCATTAGAATAATTCCCGAGTTATACACAGCCTAATTTTTAGCTCACCAGAGCCGAAGGCTCCGGGGGAGCTTATAGGATAGGCAGTTGTCCGTCGTCCTCGTATGTCTGGTGTCAACACTTTTAAACATCTTCTCCTCTGAAGCCACTGGGCAGATTGGGCCCAAATTTTATCTGTAGCATCCTTGGGTTGGGGGATTGAAAGTTTGTGTTTTTAGCTCACCTGAGCACGAAGTGCTCAAGGTGAGCTTTTGGGATCAGTCTTTGTCCGTCGTCCGTGCGTGCGTGCGTCCGTCGTCAACTTTTGCTTTAAACAACATCTCCTCCAAAACTGCTGGACAGATTTTGATCTAATTTCACAGGAATGCTCCTTGTGTGATCCTCTACCAAAATTGCTCAAACTGTTCCGCTCGGGTGAACAAGATGGCCGCCAGAGCTAAAAATAGAAAATTCTTTAAACGACTTCTCCTGCTTAACAAGTGGATGGATTTTGAAATTGTTTCACAGGAATGTTCCTTGGATGACCCTCTACTAAAATTGCTCAAACCGTTTAGCTCTGGTGAACAAAATGGCCACCAGAGCTAAAAATAGAAAAACCTTTAAACAACTTCTTCTCCTTAACCAGTGGATGGATTTTGAAATTATTACACAGGAAGGTTTCTTGGGTGCCCCTCTACTAAAATTGCTCAAACCAATCCGCTCGGGTGAACAAAATGGCCACCAGAGCTAAAAATAGAAAAACCTTTAAAGGACTTCTTCTCCTTAACCAGTGGATGGATTTCGAAATTACTTGACAGGAATGTTCCTTGGGTGACCCTCTACCAAAATTGCTCAAACCGTTCCGCTCGGGTGAACAAAATGGCTGCCAGAGCTAAAAATAGAAAAAGCTTTAAACATCTTTTTCTCCTTAACTAGTGGATGGATTTTGAAGTAACTTCACAGGAATGTTCCTTGGGTGACCCTCTACCAAAATTGCCCAACCGTTCCGCTGGGGTGAACAAAATGGCCGCCAGAGCTAAAAATAGAAAAGCTTTAAACGACTTTTTCTCCTTAACCAGTGGATGGATTTTAAAATTATTTCACTGGAAGGTTCCTTAGGGTATCCTCTACCAAAATTGCTCAAACTGTTCAGTTTTAATATCAAATATAACTACCCATCACTACAATTATAGCCTTTTCACCAGACGCAGGTCTGGGACAGTCTGACACAAAAAAAATTTAGCCAGAAATGCCACCGGCATGTCCCTTTTCCCGTGACCTCCCCAGCGTCGAGTCCTGATTGGTCGCTGATGTCACATGACCTATCAGACCAATAGGCAGACGATACAGGTCACGTGACCGCGATTTTCGCGCCGAGAAGGTCATTATTTTTTCAGACTTGCTTGGGATAGGATGGTCAAACTACATTCCATGGAAGAATGAATAAACGGATAAGTGTTTTATTCTTTTTTTGATTTTGCACTTACCTTGAGTTTCCACAACGTACTTAGGCTTTTTAAGCTTACTGTTTATTCCGAAATTCTTAGAGACTTTATTTCGTGTGTTTCTGCCGACATTGCATGTGTAGTGGTTGTCCGCCATTTTGAAATTTCACTTGGAAGTTTTGTTTATCATGTGATCAACCGGTTTTGGTTTTTGATAAGCACCACACTTCTTTTCATGTTATGTGCCAGGGTATACGCTCGTATTATTCCTGGTAATGTTTTAATAGAAGTCGGCGTTGTGGAAACTTAAATTGCCAGAAAAGAGGACGTTTTTTGTACGTGTTCCTTCCACTTCCGGTATCGGAAGACGTTGTATCGCTGAATAAAAATTCTCAGCATTAATTTAGTTTTGAACATGTGCAAGACCCGTCTTTGTTTAGCACTTATAAATCCCACGATGCAGATGGATAATATTCAGGTCCCTTTGTGGCCTTTCTATAGTATCTTCTAAACAGAATCCATCCAATTCGTGTGGGTCACCATTGCCGAATCAAGATGAGCCAGTCTATGTCCCCTCCTCCCATTTGGGCCTGGGTTGACTAGGATAGGTTCGTCGACCGCCCCGTAGAGACCCTGCTCATAATTGCGGGGACTCCGGGGTGCGGGGAACCTATGCCCAAAAATTTTTTCCGAATCCATGTTACATACGAATTTTGGTACGGTTCCGATCCCGGTTTTTATCGGGTAACCTTTCCGGACCTTCGGTACTTAGTTTACCTTGGTCATATGCTTCTTTCCTCTTATTATGATAAATTTTTGTTATCATAATCATTAAATTGGATTGTTTTCCCTTGTAAAACATACAGATTTGGGCATCGTTTATTGGAATACCGTAACTATTGCAAGTGAATCCGGGACGTTTCGGTACTGAGTCGTTTCGGCCTGGGTCGTTTTCGACCCGATTTTGCACCTGGATCGATTCGGCCTATTTCGGTGGGTCGTTTCGGCCTTGGGCCGATTCGGCCTTGATCGTTTTAGGCACGGCTCCTTGAATGCTCAATTTTGATTCGGCAATTTCGCATGTTCAGTGCACTATATACAATAAAGGGCCTAACACTGGGGAAGTTTAATTGAGCCTCAAGTGTTTTGCCCCTAGAGCTGAATCTGGGCCTAGTGATTTATCCTCTGGGGATATATCAATACTCAGAGGTTGGTCCTTTTTCGTCCTTACTATTTAGCGATTATGAGAAGGACATATTTAGAGCCTCATCACCTATTGATTCTAAAACTATAAGCGGACCATGTCTTCCCAACGTTTTCAGAATCAAGCTTCAAGACCGGGGGCACTCGTGCGAAATGAACTTGGAACTTTGGTTCTAACAACAAAAAACATCAATTTTTTGTTCTTATGAAATTCCTAAATTCGACCCAGATTCAGTCTCTGTATATATGACGTCAGGGAAATTGGCATTACTTCCTGTTTCGACGCTCTAACATTGGAGCTTCTTACCAGGACTATTATTAAGTGGGTTCTCATTATGACTGGTATTCTAGTTCTACCCACTTTGCCTTCAAACAAGAGCATTCCGACCATATAGCTGCTATTCTAATGCTTTTGTTTATTTCCCGGTCATTTTTTACATGCCATGGCTGTCTACCACCATGTTGCATGTTTGGCGCAACTCTGCTCTTTATAACTGGTTCAGTTTTTACTGAGCATAGTAAATGAAAACTTAGAGCCTCAGCGCCTCTTGATTCTAAAACTATAAGCGGACCATGTCTTCCCAACGTTTTCAGAATCAAGCTTCAAGACCGTGGGCACTCGTCTTTTTTGAAGTCTTCGGAGAGCGTATCAAGTACAGGTACCGCAACCAAGAGACGCTCTTCGACTACTTCCGATGACTTTTAAGTGCTTATCACCCTCGACTAGAAGATCTCAATCAGTCCTCGTCTACTAATAGATCATTCTCAGATCAGGGTACACGGTCCTTTCGTTCCAGAGGTCGGACTGGAACGAAATCTCCCAATAGAGGAAGACACAAGTCTAACAAATGACTTTCTTCCTTCCCCTCCTCTTCATCTTCTCCCAGTAGGAGCCGAGCTTTTTCAGTTCTATCAAGCCTTGGCTTCTTTTATTAAATATTTTTTGAGTTTTATGAGTTGTGAGAAAGGGTTACTGGATTGCGTTCGTTAGGAATCCTTTCTCTTTCTCACATGCAAATACTATTTCTGGTAAATAGTATCAAGAAAAGAAATCTTTTTATTGGAAGAGGAAGGGTTCTTCTCCAAAAGAAAGCCGTGTAAGTAGAAAAATTTCTCCTTTCCCCGGGCTTCTACAGGCGGATCTTTCTGTTCGAGAAGAAAATGGGAAAATCGACTCATCATAGAGTTCTCACACTTAACACAGATGATGCAAGTCGATCATTTCAAAATGGAAACTTCGTCCTCGATTAGTCAGGTCAATTCTCCCAAATTCGGGGACGATTTCCGTAGTTTTTAAAGGACGCTTACCTTCACATCTCCATCCATAGGTCATTACGCAAATTCCTTCGTTTTCACCTTGGATGGAATTTTGTGTATCAGTCCGTTGCCTTTCCTTTGTTGGATTTGTCAACGGATCAATGAAAGGAAAAGAAGAAAATGGGAAAATCGACTCATCATCGACTTCTCTCACTTAACAAGATGATGCGAATCGATCGTCTCAAAATGGAAACTTCGTCCTCGATTAGTCAGGTCAAATTTCCCAAATTCGGGGTCGATTTCCGTAGTTTTAAAGGTCGCTAGCCTTCACATCTCCATCCATAGGTCATTACGCAAATACCTTTGTTTCACCTTGGATGGAATTTTTGTGTATCAGTCCGTTGCCTTTCCTTTGTTGGATTTGTCAACGGATCAATGTTTTCCCTGTTCACCAACTTATTGGAAATTAATTAAGCAGCTCTCATCATAGAATTAGGCCCCAATCTCGTGTAGTGTTCCGATGATGGGTTTTGTCATCATTTTTACAGATACTGTTTATCATACCTTGTCCTAACGTGTACAGGTTATTGTGAATTTAGATTTCATACACTTTATCGAGAAGTTGAAATTGACTCTACCTCAAAGATACTTCTCCAAATTTTTTCACGCTCCGAAAAACTTTCGATTTATGTCAGGGGTTTGTTTCCCCTTTTTAGAACTTAGTAATTGGATCCAGTTTCCCTGGACAATCTCATCTTAGACCTTTCCAGGTTATTTTTGCTAATATTATCACTGGAAATACCATACGGTCTAAAGGAGCAATAAATTCCATTATCAAGATTGCTCTCTACGATTTATGAATCCCTCAGTATCAAATGGGGTCTCCTCTTTTAGAGACTATTCCCTATTTGTTTTTTTCGCATGCCAGCCTTTCAGGTTGGTTTTCCACTTCGAACCTCAGGGATTAGTTGTTCAGGGAACGTGGGGCCTATATTAGGCGGGGCTATATATATATATATATATATGTGTGTGTATGCGTATATGTATGTATATATGTATATGTGTATAAACATTCTGAAACTTCAGTAAAATTTCCTTGGTTTATCAGTTCTTCATAGCTCCAAACTGAGGAACAGCTTCATTATTGTTACTCCAGACAAATGAATAGTGTAGTTTTTTCTACTTATCAGGGAGTGACTCATTACTCTTCCCTGTTGGCTTTTACATGGAAGATTATAACTTGGTGTCTTCAGGAAGGTATGTCTATCCTTGTCGGACACCTCCAGGGCAGATTATGTCATTGGGATCGCCCCTATAGACCAGTTCACCATCCGTTCTCTACAGGGCGTTTTCTCAAATGGAGAGAACCTTTATTGGGCCTTTTTTAATCAAATGTCCAAACAACTCGGTTCTCCAATCAACTTCCTTTGTGTTTCAAGTTTCAGATCACCTGGAACGTGCAGTTGATTTAAAATCTCTAGATTGGGGGAATCTTTTACATATGCGTTTACACCATTCAACTGAATTCCTCTAGTTCTAGGTAAAAATTCAAGCGTCCAAAAGCCGAGCCATTCTGATTACGCCTCCTATGGCCTCAGAGATCTTGGTTTTTTAGTCATTCTGAGCCTAGTCTCAAGACTTGCAACCAGTCTTCCAGTAGTTCCAGATCAAATATCTAAAAGGTGTGGGTCAGGCATTCCATTTCAATCCAGAAATGCCTTACTTACACATCCAGATGTTGTCAGGAATCAAACCAGAGGTAGACACTTTTCTGGTTTCTCTGCCGAGTGTATCTTCAAATATAGAAAGATCTCCACTCTCAAGTTTTACTCTGGAAGATGGAAGATATTTTCTAGTTGGTGTAGAAAAAGGGAAATAAATCCAGACAATTCCTCTAGGGAGGTTTTTTACTGGATTTCTTTTTCTGTCTGTTCTCTACCCTTCAATTTCTATTTCATCTAAGAGAAGGGTACAGATCAGTAATCTCGAACATGTTAAAATTTTAGTCGGCTTCACACTTTTTCATTAAACCCTACCATCACCAGCTTATTAAAGGGGTTTTTTTCACTATGCCGACAGGTTTTCAGGACTTTGAATCCAAATGGAATCTTGCATGGGTGTTGTGGTCTTTTCTAAACCACCTTACGATCCGGTGAATTCAGCTTCTTTTATTCATTTGATAGTCAAGCTGTATTTCATTTGACATTTGCTTCAGTTCGTAGAAGTTATAGTCATGCTTTGCCAATTACAGAGGGTTGTTTTCAGGTATGAGAAGAACAATGACTTCTTTTTCTCTTCTCATTCAACCTATTTTTGTTTCAGGCTATAAATGACCTTGTCTGAAACTACTATTTGTCCTGTCATTTCCAGGATTCGTGGATTGTAGGCTAATGTGAATTTTTTGTATACATTAGAATGTTTAAAACGTTTCGAGATTATCATGAGAATTTTTTCTTTTCAATCAAGGGGTTTTGGATATATTTCTAACCATCCTTGGTTGCAAAGTGGATTTGTAAAGTGATAAAGCTTCTACCAGTATATGCTAATTTCACTTCTGCCCTATTATCATTCAGAATACAGTATGAGGTTAGAACCGTCTACATTTTGGGCATATTGGAATTACGTTTTTTTTCTTCAGAATGTTTTTTTTTCTTACTGCGTAATGGATGTTCCAACGCTACTTTTCATCCCTTCACCTAAGGGCTTGGTTCCCATTCGTAGTGGTACTCATTCCTTGGGTAGTTTAGTAGCTTCTCAATCTATTATGAGCAGCACTTATTTTGGGATTTTATTTTCCTTGGTTGTTTGTTAGCCTGTTTGAATAGGTATGAACCTTCTATTTTGACTCCGGTTCCTGTCCATTTATCTTCTCCACTTGTGAATTTTGGATTTGGATCCCTTGCAGTCATCGTGGATACTCTCTTACATTACCATCATTGGATGGTTTTAAAAGGGGTATAAACAACCAAGGTTGGAGGAGTTAGGTATGTGTAACTTTATTTTTCATCCAACCCTCCACTTGCTTTGAATTCAGGCTATAATTGTAGTGATGGGTAGTTATATTTGATATTAAAATGATATTTTTAATGTAAAATTAATTTTAATTAATAATATACCTACCCATCACTACAATGGTATGTCCCGCCTCCCAGCCCCGCCTGAAATATTTGTTTTCCTGAAAGAAATAATGACCTTCTCGGCGCGAAAATCGCGGTCACGTGACCTGTATCGTCTGCCTATTGGTCTGATAGGTCATGTGACATCAGCGACCAATCAGGACTCGACGCTGGGGAGGTCACGGGAAAAGGGACATGCCGGTGGCATTTCTGGCTAAATTTTTTTTGTGTCAGACTGTCCCAGACCTGCGTCTGGTGAAAAGGCTATAATTGTAGTGATGGGTAGGTATATTATTAATTAAAATTAATTTTACATTAAAAATATCATTTTAAACCCCATTGGTTTCATTGGGTGGCAGGGCTTGAGATGTCATTTCATCAAAAATGACTTTTACTTCTCAAAATGACTTCTACTCCTAAACAGGCAGACTGATTTTGAATTAATTTCACAGAAATGGTCTTTGGGTCCAACCAAAATTGCTCAAACCCTCCACTCCACCATATATTACCCACAATTCTGTTTGTACAATAGAATCAGGTGAGCGATCCAGGGCCATCATGGCCCTCTTGTGTTTTATATTAGGATCACTTTTTGTCTGTCATCTGTGCGTAAACAATTTCTTCAAACGACATCTCCTCCTAAACCACTGATCGGATTTTGACCAAACTTCACAGGAATGATCCTTAGGTTGTCCCCTTTCAAAGTTGTTCAAATGGTTCCGGTCTGTTGCACATCTTGGTCACAGGAGCCAAAAATAGATTTTTTTCACCGAAAACTTAAAAAATCTTCTTCTCTGAAACCACAAGGCCAAGGTCTTCATCTAGTGGACCCCTACCAAGATTGTTCAAATTATAGTGCTGGAGCCAAAAATGCCCCCGCCCCAGGGCCCTTTGGTTTTACATGGGCTTATATAGGGAAAAGCTTGAAAAATCTTCTTCTCTGAAACCGCAAGGCCAAGGTCTTTGATATTTGGTATGAAGCTTCATCTAGTGGACCCCTACCAAGAATGTTCAAATATAGTGCTTGGGCCAAAAATGCCCCCGCCCCGGGGCCCTTTGGTTTAACATGGGCTTATATAAGGAAAATCTTTAAAATCTTCTCTGAAACCGCAAGGCCCAGGTCTTCTATATTTGGTATGAAGCTTCATCTAGTGGACCGTTACCAAGATTTTGTTTGTTTGATTTGAGGTTTAACGTCCCCGTCAACACTGTAAAGGTCATTTTGGAGACGTTGCTTCCGATTTTGTGGGACTTTTACCCGACATTGAGATGAAATGACATCTCAAGCCCAATGAAACCAATAGGATTTATTAGCATGGACGGGCCGCCTCGCACCGCGGTTCCTGGACAGGCTTAGATCCTCTAAACGGTTTACCAGTACTAGTGTGCGGACCAGAATCAGCTCTGCGTGGAAGCATCATGCAGCCCATATATTTCTTCAAGCCCCACCGTTACCAAGATTGTTCGAATTATAGTGCTCGGGCCAAAAATGCCCCGCCCCAGGGTCCTTATGTTTTACATGGACATGGGCTTATATAGGGAAAATCTTTAAAAATCTTCTTCTCTGAAACCGCAAGGCCCAGGTCTTTGCTATTTGGAATGAAGCTTCATCTAGTGGGCCCCTACCAAGATTGTTCAAATTATAGTGCTGGGGCCAAAAATGCCCCGCCCCGGGACTCTTTGGTTTAACCCAGGTTTTTGATATTTGGTATGAAGCTTCATCTTGTGGACCCCTACCAAGATTGTTCAAATTATAGCCCTGGGGCCAAAAATGCCCCCTCTCCGTGGTTTTACATAGACTTCTATAGGGAAAATCTTTAAAAATCTTCTTCTCTGAAACCACAAGGCCTAGGTCTTTGATATTTGGTATGAAGCTTCATCTAATGGACCTCTACAAAGAGTGTTCAAATAATAGCCCTGAGACGAAAAATGCCCCTGCCTCGGGGCCCTTTGGTTTTACATAGACTTATAGAGAGAAAATCTTTAAAAAAAATTTTCTGTGAAACCACAAGGCCTAGGCCTTTGATGTTTGGTGTGAAATTTCATTTAGTGGACATGTATCAAGATTGTTCAAATTATAGCCCTGGGGCGAAAAATACCCCCGCCCCGAGACCCTTTGGTTTTACATAGACTTATATAGGGAAATATTTTAAAAAATTTTCTTCTCTGAAACTGCAAGGCCCATGTCTTTGATATTTTGGTATGGAGCTTCATCTAGTGGACCTCTACCAAGATTGTTGAATTATAGCCCTCGGGCCACAAATGCCCCCGCTCCGGGGCCCTTTGGTTTTAAATAGACTTTTATAGAGATAAGCTTTGAAAAATCTTCTTCTCTGAAACAGCAATGCCCAATTCTTGGATATTTGGTGTGAAGCTTCATCTAGTTGATCTCTATCAAGATTGTTTAAATTATAGCCCTGAGGCCAAAAATGCCCCCACCCCGGGGCCATTTGGTTTTACATAGGCTTATGTAGGGAATATCTTTAAAAAAATCTTCTCTGGAACCGCAAGGCCCAGGTCTTTGATATTTGTTGTGTAGCTTCATCTATTGGACCTTTGCCAAGATTGTACAAATTATAGCCTTTGTTGATATTTGGTATGAAGCTTAACCTTTTTAGACCTCCCTCAACATTATGCACATTATAACCCTGGTGTCAATAATGGCCCTCCCCGGGGCCCACTTATTACTCTATGGATCAGGTGAGCGATCCAGGGCCATCATGGCCCTCTTGTTTATGAAAATCGGCTCATTAGTTTGGTTGCTATGGCAACTTAGAGTTTCCATAGACTTATAATGGGGAAAATTGAAAAATGGAATTTACTGCCAAGTCATTGCAGATATTTTGACAAAACTTTTATAGAAATGTTTCTTGAGTAAACTTCTCTCAGCCATATGCTTTTATGCCAACCTGAGGTTCTCCCAGGTTGTGCCGGGGGCCATGCCCCACCCCCTCCACTTCATAAAAGGCCATATATCACAGAAACCATTCAGATCCCGACCCCTAAACCACATATATTCTTGTCCCTATTGATAAGACGCATTCAGTGACCCCAACCCGGGGGTCCTAAGGGATGCGTCGAGGCCATGCCCCACCCCCTCCACGTAATAAAAGGCCCAATATCTTGGAAACCATTCAGATCCCCACCCCTAAACCATATATATTCTTGTTCCTTATGATAAGACCCATTCAGTGACTTCAACCTGGGGGTCCCCGGGATGCGCCGGGGCCATGCCCCACCCCCTCCATTTCATAAAAGGCCAAATATCTCGGAAACCTTACAGATCCCCGCCCCTAAACCATATATATTCTTGATCCTTATGATCAGACACATTCATTGACACCAACCTGGGGGTCCTCAGGGATGCGCCTGGGCCTTGCTCCATCCCTTTACTTCACAAAAGGCCATATATCTCAGAAACTGTTCAGATCCTCACCCCTTAACCATATATATTCTTGTTCATTATGATAAGACGCATTCAGTGACACCAACCTGGGGGTCCCCAGGGATGTGCTGGGGCCATGCCCCCCCCCTCCATTTCTTAATCTCACAATATCTCGGAAACCCTACAGATGGCTACCCCTAAACCATATATATTCTTGTTCCTGATGATAAGACACATTCATTGACACCAACCTGGGATTCTCCCGGGGCCTTGCCCCACCCCTCTACTTCACAAAAGGCCTTACATCTCAGAAACTGTTCTTAGCCCCACCCTAAACCATATATATTCATCTTTCTTATGATAAGACGCATTCAGTGACACCAGCTTGGGAGTCCCCGGGGCATGCCCAGGCCATGCCCCATCGCTTTTCTTCATTAAAAGCCATATATCTCAGAAATAGTTCAGATCCCCACCCCTAAATTATATACTTGTTCCTTATGATAAGACTCGTTTAATCACACCAACCTGGGGGTCTCTTTGTGCTGAGGCAATGTGCCCCGCCCTTCCACTTCATAAAAGGCTTTATATTTCAGAAACCATTCAAATCCCCACCCCATAATCATACATGTTCTTGTTCCTTATTATTAGCACACCTACTGTAGGGGGGTCCGCAGGGGCCATTCCTATCCATTCCACTTCAAAAAAGGGCCTCAAATCTCAGAAACAGTTCAGATTCCCACCCCTAAACCATATATATACTTGGTCCTTATGATAAGACACATTTAGGGACAACAATCTTGGGCTTTCCTGGGATCAACAGGGCATGCCCCAACCCCTCTACTACTTAAGAGGCCTTACAGATCCCCACTGCTGAACCATATATATTCTTGTTCCTTTTGATAAGCCGCATTTAGTGATATCAACCAGGGCTCCATTGGGTCCATGCCCCACCCCTCTACTTCATAAAAGGCCTAATGTTTCAGATACTGAGTCCACATGGGTGCTCATTTGGACATGGGGGTTCATTTGGTAGATTAAAATGATATCATGGCTGCCATTGGGCAGTGCCCACCTTAGCTCTGGTGAGCATAGTGGCCCGTGGGCCTCTTGTTATTATTTAACACAAAAAAGATGTCCCAAAATTAGCCCCGTAATGCCTTCTGGCAGTTACCCTCAGTGACTCAAACTAATCTGTTCTAATCTGGAACAGATTTTTGTGGTCCCAAAGGTGTTTGAGCCATTGAAGTTCAACTGTATATCATATCCATACCACTCATCCCCTTTCACAATACGTATGCAAAATTTAAAGAAAATTGTATGAATAAATACAGTGAAATTCTGCTATTAAGACCACCTAAATTTATGACTAATTTTGCTATAAAAAGCTTATTTTGAATCAAACACTGAATTTGTCTTTATGTTTTCTGCCTACAATGTCCTCTGGTTCTGGACCACCTTTGTGACTGTTCAAAAGTGGTCTTAAAGACCACTTTTGAACAGTCACAAAGGTGGTCTTAATATAGGAATTTTACTGTACTAGAATGGTGCAGACTGTTAAGAGTACAGGAATAGCCAGAGTAGCTGTTCTTGTTCATAGTATGTAACTAAATGGTCCCCGCCAAGCGAATTTGTGTCTTCGAGCATTCCGTCATGACAAATTTTAACTGTGCATGCTCAGCCACTTAGAGGGGCCAGGGATATGGCTTTCTGTCTGAAAGTTCCTCTTGATTCACTGCTTGTATGAGCGAGCAGCGAAGGTTCTGGCGAGACCGCGCGGATGCGCAGGCTCGCCTGAACCTTCGCTGCTCGCATAGGCGATAAGTACCAAAATCTCTTGACGGGGCCCAAATGGTCCTTATAGTAAAGGAACTAAAATAGGAGCTTTAAAAGGAACTTAAATATTCCTTGTAGTAAAGGAACTATGGGTCAAAAATCATCATATCTGTCAAGGGCAGATAACTCATAATTTGGAAAGTTCAGAGTTTTAAGATCTTAGTCACAATGTTGTAACATTTGATCTTTAACAAATCTGTGAAGTTTCATTCAGGTACTTATGAATAGTAAAGTAATAATTACAGGCCAGAAACCATTTTTCCATTATGAATAAGGGATGTTTGTGTTGCGGTTTTATGTCCCCGTCAACATTGGAGACCTTGCTTCAGATTTTGTGAGACTTTTACCAAACATTGACATGAAATGACATCTCAAGCCCTCCTGCCCAAAGAAACAGCTGGTTTATGGAGCGGTCTGACTCGCCCCACCATGTTGAAATTGGATGAATTTTATCCACCATTCAGTCCCCAATAACAGTATGTATGCGAAGTAGGAAGAAATTCCAAAAATACATTGTCCATCCATCGGTACCAGACACAGGAAAGTGTATCATAATTCCCTGCCACTATGCTGTGGCATGGTATTTTATTCCGACATCTAAGGTTGGTAATTTATATGCAAACACTGCCTTTCATTGATATTCCCGGTCAGGTCCTTATTCTAATGCACTTTGGTATGTAATGCAATGTCCAGTTGGATAACATCAAACAAAAATTTGCAACAATATTCACTGCAATATACTGTTGGAAGACTGTCACCATGCAAGGTTGCTTTTTCATGGCTGGCATTTGATTTTGTGCAGCTGACCACACTTGTCAGATTTTGGAACAAAACCTGTAAATAAATGCATTAGATTGGCTACTTTCTTCAGAATCGCCATTTTGGGAGGTAAGTTTTCCAGTCGCAAATAATGTTTTATGGCTTCTAAACCTGTCACAGTAAAACAAAATTTCCAACAATAAAACCGACCATTTACCTCCCTGAATGCTGATTTTCAGACAGTTATCCCTATTAACCCTTTTTGTACCAGATGAAATCTTCCTTTTTATATACAGCAGGAGTCCACTGCAAAATTTAGGGGTGTCCGGTTGTGTTTTCATCATTTGGAAATTGACTGTACTTTTAGCAAACAATGGAGGCCCTGATCCGACACCCCGTTCTGTGGCGTCTGATCTGGGCATGCACTGTTTGCCAGGGTACCCATTTTGGGGTTTCTGGTACAAAATGGGTTAAGTGACAATAAGGGTACGAAATGACTGACACCATCTGAGTGTGTTAATTTAATCTATTACTTTTATAATCTTGATGAAAAATGACACTTTCTTATCACAACATGACACAGACAAGTTCTATCAATAACATGGATTAGTTTTAGTTGAGAAAACAGTTTCAGATACAAAAGCCTGGAATCTGACAGTTTGCAAAAAGCAGAGACCGATGACTAACACAACACAAATACAGGGGGGACAACCTACGTCAGAGCAGTGATGTCGTAACCATTAGTAGGCTTGCCGGCATTTACCACACAAAAGGCATTCGTTACAAGTAGGCACAGTCAGTGCATTAGGTCATAAAAGAATCAAACATACGGAAATCTGTCTCAGAAATTTGGCTCTTACTTTAAATAATTCAATACAAGTTGCTTCAACACAAGTTGCTTTTGCAATGATGTCTGAACTACCATTGTTTACAGCGCCGAATCAAATCTTGTGGCGAAGCTATCGAAGCCTTTTGAATGATTCTAGGTAAAATTAGCTCGCCGATGGGATGCAAATATTGTTCGTTACCAGCTGAAGTATTTTTTCTGAAGACTCATAATGTAGATATATACCCTTTTTACACCAATATGGCCGCTTCTGAAATGGGTACATCTCTGCTATGATGTCAGTTGTCACCTTGAAATAATGCACTGGATAAATTCAGATTAGAATGTTGTGAATAGAGACAAAACTGAAAATCTCTAACACAAGAGCTGTCATTAAAAACCGTAGCTCGCCTGCACCTGGAAAAGTGTCTTTGAAGCCATAGCCACACTGCCTAATAAATCTTCGGACCTATTTCTATCACCATACCCAATATGAACCAGACCTATCATATAGTGTGGAAAATATGAGCTCTGAAAAACTGACATAAAATTTCTAAGTCCATGACGGTATTGCTGTCAGAATAAAACCTTGGACCTATATCTTCATACCAAATATGAATCAAATCCACCATGGTTTTGAAAATATCAGCTCTTTAATGACATAACATTAAAAATTTAAGTCTATGACCTCAAGGTCATTGGTATGTGTGCGGGTATTGCCGAATAAAACTTAGCACCTTTACCCACCATTATACCAAAATCCATTGTATGGTCTGGAAAATATGAGCTGTTAAAAACCTCTTAACATAAAAATTTCTAAGTCTTTGACCTTGAAGTCACTGGCATGGGTAGTAGGGTATTGCTGAATAAAACTGGACCTATCTACATCCTGAAACCAAATCATATGATTTGGATAATATGAGCTCTTAGAAACAAGTCCTTGACCTTGGCATCATGGGCATGTGCGTGGGTATTGCTGAATGAAACTTTGAACCTACATCTATCATCATAAATACAAACCAAATCGATCCCATACTGTAGTTAAGAAAATTTGAGCTCTTAAAAAAACTTAAACGACAAGGACTTGGAAACTTTTACGTTTAGGGCATTGGCACAAGTATTGCTGAATAAAACTTTGTATCTATTTCAATCATCATACCAAATATAAACCAAATACACATTGTACGGAAATGTGGAGCACCAATGCTGGGGGTAGTGAAATAGCTCTTACTGAACTTCCTCCAGGCAAGCTAAAATTGTAAGCTCATCACATAATATGTTACAACATTCTTGTAAATTTACAATCTCATCTCCTGTTAACTATATACACAACGGGCCTCCGTGGCCTTGTGGATTTTGTTTGTTTGATTTGAGGTTTAACGTCCCCGTCAACACTAAAGGTCATTTTCGAGACATTGCTTCCAAGTTGTGGGACTTTTACCAGACATTGCGATGAAATGACATCTCAAGCCCTGTCGCCCAATCTATTAGCATGGACGGGCCGACTCGCACCGCTTTGCCTATCCTCTAAGCGGTTTACCAGTACTCATTGAGGGTTGGTTTCAGCTCTGCGTGGAAGCATCATGCACACCATATATTTTTTTCAAGCCCCGATGAGCGGGGGCCTCGGCCTAGTGGATAAGAGCGCTGACTCTTTATCATAAGGTCTCTCACCGCTGTGGGTTCGAGCCTGTTCTGCAACAGAAAGGTCAGGTGGTTTTTCTCCGGGTACTCTGGTTTTCACCCACCTCTGATTAACGATCAGCTCGATATGAGTGAAATAATCTTGAAAGGGCCATTAAATCAAAACCAAACAAGAGGGCCATGATTGCCCTGGGTTGCTCACCTGATCCATAGGGTATCAAGTGGACCCCTGGGAGAGCAATTATTTGCCCCGGGCTATAATATGATTAATCTTGGTAGTGGTCTAAAAGGTGAAGCTTAATACCCAATATCAAAGAACAGAGACATCTGGTTTCAGACAAAATTTTTAAAGGTTTTCCTTATATAACTCTACATAAACCTTGGGGTCCCCGGGGCAGGCCATTTTGGGCCCCAGGGCTATAATTTCAACAATCTTCATAGAAATCCACAAGATGAAGCTTCATACCAAATATCAAAGACCTTGGGCTTCTGCTTTCAGACAAGAAGATTTTCAAAGGTTTTCATTGCCTTGACTTCTATTTCCTAGGGCTCAAATTTGAACAATTTAGATGAAGCTTCACACCAAATATCAAAGACCTGGGCCTTGCGGTTTCAGAAAAGAAGATTTTTTAAAATTTCCCTATATAAGTCAATGCAAAAAACGAAGGGCCCCGGGGCGGGGGCATTTTTGACCCAAGGGTTATGATTAGAACAATCTTTGTAGAAGTCCACTAGATGAAGCTACACACCAAATTTCAAAGAACTCGGCCATCCGGTTTTGGAGAAGAAGATTTTTAAAGATTTTCCCTGTATAAGCCAATGTAAAACCAAAGGGCCTGCAGGTGGGGGCATTTTTTGCCCTTGGCCTATAATTTGAACAATCTTGATAGAGGTCCTCTAGATGAAGCTTCACACCAAATATCAAAGAACTGGGCCTTGCGGTTTCAGAGAAGAAGATTTTTAAAGATTTTCCCTGTATAAGTCTATGTAAAACCAAAGGCCTCGGGCGTTGGCATTTTTGGCCCCAGGGCTATAATTTGAATAATCTTGGTGGTGTCTAGTAGATGAAGCTTCACACCAAATATCAAAGACTTGGGCCTTGTGGTTTCAGAGAAGAAGATTTTTAAAGATTTTCCCTATATAAGCCTATGTAAAACCAAAGGCCCACGGCGCGGGGGCATTTTTGGCCCAAAGGCTATAATTTGAACAATCTTGGTAGAGGTCCACTAGATGAAGCTTCACACCAAATATCAAAGACTTGGGCCTTGGGGTTTCAGAGAAGATTTTTAAAGATTTTCCCTATATAAGCCTATGTAATACCAAAGGCCCCCGGGGCGGGGGCATTTTTGGCCCCAGGGCTGTAATTTGAACAATCTTGGTAGAGGTCCACTAGATGAAGCTTCACACCAAATATCAAAGACTTGGGCTTTGCGGTTTCAGAGAAGAAGATTTTTAAAGATTTTCCCTATATAAGCCTATGTAAAACCAAAGGCCCCCGGGGCGGGGGCATTTTTGGCCCCAGGGCTATAATTTGAACAATCTTGGTAGAGGTTCACTAGATGAAGCTTCACACCAAATATCAAAGACTTGGGCCTTGCGATTTCAGAGAAGAAGATTTTTAAAATTTTCAGTAAAAAAATCTATTTTTAGCTCCTGTGACCTAGATGTGCAACAGACCAGAACCATTTGAACAATTTGGAAAGGGGACCACCTAAGGATCATTCCTGTGAAGTTTGGTCAAAATCCGATCAGTGGTTTAGGAGGAGATGTTGTTTGAAGAAAAAGTTTACGGACGCACGACGGACGACGGACAAAAAGTGATCCCAAAAGCTCACCTTGTCACTACGTGACAGGTGAGCTAAAAAAAACAAAATAAAACTATATACATTAAAACGAAAATCGCATATCTTATAAAAAATGTATAGAACAGCCCTTCCATACTGTTACTATTGAAATTTGCATCTCATGGCTGAACATATGCCAGGGGCCAGTTGTTCAAAACTAACGTATCGTTAAATCTTTGATCAATTATTATGGCAAATATGCTAATATTTTTGCTGAAAAAATACCAAAATTTTAAATACTCAACTTGCTAGAACAGTTAACAATATGACCACTAATGAGCTTGTTAAGCTAACGATGCTTTGAAGAACTGGCCTCAGGTGTATATATTCATTGTGATCTAAATCATGTCCAAAATAAAAGTAGAATTTTTCAAGCGATTTGCTCATTTTATTTTCATCATCCTGATTTTATTGCAAAAGTGCAGACCCTGAACAGATGCCACCTTTTGTGGCATCTGATCTGGGTCAGCACTATTTGGCCATGTTCCCTTTCATTGGTGTAAATGAAAAACATTTAAAATACAGATAACATGGAATGATCATTGTTGCACATCAAAACCTTTTTCTGATTTAATATGATTATATACATACAAAAAAAAAGTAATAATAATTACTAAATCTTGATTAACCAACACCTGCTGATGCAAGAAGCCTAAAATTCTAACCAATGCTCAAGCCAAGAGTACCAGACTCGCAAGTGATCTTTTTACAGGAAATCTATGAAACTAGCGAATGTTGTTCCTTAACAATCCTTAACAATCCGACATATGAAAAGCCCCCGCCCATAGGGGCTTGAAGAAATATATGGGCTGCATGATGCTTCCACGCAGAGCTGAATCCGGCCCGCACACTAGTACTGGTAAACCGCTTAGAAGATCTAAGCCTGTCCAGGAACCGCGGTGCGAGGCGGACCGTCCATGCTAATAAACCCTATTGGTTTCATTGGGCGACAGGGCTTGAGATGTCATTTCATCTCAATGTCGGGTAAAAGTCCCACAAAATTGGAAGCAGCGTCTCCAAAATGACCTTTACAGTGTTGACGGGGACGTTAAACCTCTTATCAACCAACCGACATATGAAATAATAATACAAGAGGGCCATGATAGCCCTGAATCGCTCACAAGATGTTTCAAAGCTGATTGAAATGAAGGATTCACTGCTTTAAGGGGATGTGGACAAAGACTTACATCTTTGGAGGCTATTTTTCATCGTAGAGGAATTTGAAGGTTTTTCTATTTCTAGCTCTGGTGTCCATTTTGTTTAACAGAGCAGAACAGATTAAGCAATTTTGAAAGAGGGTCACACAAGGAATATTCCTGGGAAATTATTTTCAAATTTGGCCATTTGCCTAGGAGGAAATGTCATTTAAAGTTTTTTCTATTTTTAGCTCTGGTGGCCATTTTGTTTAACGGCGTGGAACGATTTAGGCAATTTTGAAAGAGGGTCACTCAAGGAACATTCCCGTGAAATTATTTTCAAATAGGGCCATTTACCTATGAGATGTCATTTAAAGGTTTTTCTATTTTTAGCTCTGGTGGCCATTTTGTTTAACTAAGCGGAACCATTTAGGCAATATTGAAAGAGTGTCACTCAAGGAACATTCCTGTGAAATTATTTTCAAATCAGGCCATTTGCCTAGGAGGAGATGTCATTTAAAGGTTTTTCTATTTTTAGCTCTGGCGGCCATTTTATTTAACGGAGCGGAACGATTTAGGCAATTTTGAAAGAGGGTCACTCAAGGAACATTCCTGTGAAATTATTTTCAAATTGGGCCATTTGCCTAGGAGATGTCATTGAAAGGTTTTTCCATTTTTAGCTCTGGTGGCCATTTTGCTAAACGGAGTAGAAAGATTAAGGTAATTTTGGAAGAGGGTCACTCTAGGAACATTCCTGTGAAATTCTTATCAAATCAGGGCTATTTGCCTTGGAGGAGATGTCATTTAAAGGTTTTTCTATTTTTAGCTCTGGTGGACATTTTGTTTAATGGCGCGGAATGATTAAGGCAATTTTGAAAGAGGGTCACTCAAGGAACATTCCTGTGATATTATTTACAAATCGGGCCATTTGCTTACTATTTTTAGCTCTGGCAGCCATTTTATTTAACGGAGCAGAACGATTTAAACAATTTGAAAGAGGATCACTCAAGGAACATTCCTGTGAAATTATTTTCAAATCAGGCCGTTTGCCTAGAGGAGATCTCATTTAAAGGTTTTTCTATTTTTAGCTCTGGTGGCCATTTTATTCAACGGAGCAGAACGATTTAGGCAATTTTGAAAGAGGGTCACTCAAGGAACATTCCTGGGAAGTTATTTTCAAATCGGGCCATTTGCCTAGGAGGACATGTCATTGAAAGGTTTTTCTATTTTTAGCTCTGGCGGCCATTTTGTTTAATGGAGCAGAACTAGGCAATTTCAAAAGAGGGTCACTCAAGTAACATTCCTGTGAATTTTTTTCAAATCGGGGCCATTTGCCTAGGAGGAGATGTCATTTTAAAGGTTTTTCTATTTTTAGCTCTGGTGGCCATTTTATTTAACAGAGCGGAATGATTTAGGCAATTTTGAAAGAGGGTCATCCAAGGAACATTCCTGTGAAATTATATCAAAATCCATTCACTGGTTTAGGAGATGTTGTTTGAAGAAAAAGTTTACGCACGCATGGACGGACGCACGGACGACGGACAAAAAGTGATCCCAAAAGCTCACCTCGTCACTACGTGACAGGTGAGCTAAAAACATTCAAAATAGGGCTTTATGCCCAGAAAATAGTCACATATACTTTAAAACCTGTTATGGTGGCCACCTATATTAAGCACTGTTTTAGCAAAGCTGCTTACAGTTCTCCTAAAAAAGCAAACTTGCCTGTATTTAGCAATCACCTGTCTTAAGCAAGCTGTTTTTTTTTTTCATCTAGTGGCAGCTTGCTTAATATAAGCTGGACTAATATGTGCTCATATGATTCTTATGACAAGGTTTTGAGCCATTGAAACAGACACAACAACAGTGACATTTACCGTAATGACCGTAAGTATTGGGGCAGACAGGCCTAAGAAAACACTGCAGACACAGGTATGACTCCTGAAGGAGCAGTCTGATCAGAGTTTGCCCTTTGCCACTCTGCCTGCACTTTTTGACTTTGATACCTTGCTGGGTCATGAAACAAATTTGTTATAAGTTTAGCAGAACAACAGCAAGTCCTTAAGGTGTCCGAATTTTCAGGATTTTTACAGTACATGTAATTACTGCAGTAGCAAGGATAATTAACCCATTTTGTACCAGAATACCTAAACGGGTAGTTGGCGAACAGTGCAGGCCCAGATCAGACGCCACAGAACATGGCGTCTGATCAGGGCCTACATTGTTTGCAAAACATTCAGCTATTTTCCAAATAGATTTTGAAGAAAACACAACCTGATACCCCTAAATTTTGAAATGGACTACTGCTATATATAAGGAGGAAGATTCCATTTGGTACAATAAAAGGTTAAGGGATTATTTTCTTTATTTCTTGTTAGAAAAATATACCTGGGTACTTGTTAGAATCGTCTCAATGAGGTGATTCTAACAAGTACCCACACAACGTGTTTGTATGCAGAAATAAGAAATCTATCAAAAATTATCCTAATTATACTTGTTATCTGGAGCTATGCTTATAAATTCTAGTCACCTCAGTGGGTAAAATTATATGCTTACGCATCATGAAAATTGGCGTCTGCCAAATACTTTAAAACTAGTTTGTGCAAACGGTGTGGACCCAGATCAGACTGCTCCTCTAGGAGCAGTCTGATCTGGGTTCACACTGTTTGCCTATATGAAAAAATATTTTTAATAAGTTCACAAGAAGATTCAGCAGACAACCTTTTCAGATGCAGTTTTTCTCGACATCTTATTAAGATACCAATTAACTTTGATAAAACATAAAAAATTATCGAGACATAGCACATTACTCTTAACCTTCGCCAGGGTATATATTTTGGAACAGATCAGCTGGCTTGGAAGCCAGTGGCGCAGGATCCTGCTTCTGAACAACCTACGGTAAAAACTGAAATCATTTAACATAGATGGCTGAAATTTGCGGAAGGAGCGTACTACAGCGTAGCATATTGAAATATTCAGCATGGTGAGGGCTAATACAAACTAATATTAATATGTACATCATGTATTACAAACCATGCACATAACCCTTATCTTGCTGTTCACGACAACCCCTATCTTTGGAAACAGTGTAGATCCAGATCAGATGGCTTCTGAAGAAGCCATCTGATCAGGATCTACACTGTTTGGCATTCAGTTTATGAATTTGTAGCAATAAATTACATCAAGTAATTTGATTGGTTGATAGACAGAAATGGGTGTGGCTTAGATGAATATTCAGCAAGATAAGGGCTAAAATTCTGCCCAGACGAACTAACAACATTTTAGACGTTGCCTCTATAGCCTGGTGGTTACAAGGTAACAAGTGTAGCTGTGTTGGTTTGGTTTGGAGTTTTACGACCCAGTCAAGTTGAGTCAACCCTATTGAGGCCATGTGCAGGTCAGTTTTATACCTAACAATACCTTTACCTAGGCAGGCTTATAACAAGCTGTTAATATGTACACGGCACATTCTAGCCAGAAAGTGACAACTACTCATGAATCAGTGGAAAATGTAACAAGGAGCGTGTGAGCAACCCAAGTTCTGTTTATGAAACTTTCAAGTGGCATTTCCTTCCGTAGGTACTCTGGTTTTCACCAACCGCAGGACAAAAGAACAACTTATTTCAGAGGAGGCAACACATTCAAAAACATTTTGTCTCCCTTTTCAATACCGGTCTGTCTACTCATAAAGGAGAGTAATTCCTCTTATAACTAAATTGCCGTAGCCTATTATGCATGTGACATGCTTTTGTGTCTCAGTTACATGATCCAAACCAGAACCCACGACATGGGAATCTAGAGGATTCGGGAAAATTATGTTAACCTTTAAGATGCCATGAAAAAATGCATCTGTAAACTTTAAAAAAAAACGTTTTTGCATACAAGCTAACGGTGTGCAGCCTGATTAGACTGCTCCTCTAGGAGCCGTCTGATCTGGGTACACACTGTTTGCAAAAATGACTTTTAAACAGACCAGCAGATGTTAAAGCACCTTGTGGGTTAATTTTCCTAGTTAACCCCCACCCCTCTCCCTTATCTGGAGCTTTGCATAATATGCAAATGTTTTCTGTAATGATTGCTGCAACTCGTACTAGATGTCAAACATCTTTGCCTCTCATGTTTTCTCACTCATTCGATATTTCTTCAAGAGGAACAAATTTCATGACTTTACTACAGTAAGTTTGAAACCAAGTCCCTCCAAAATACGTTGGGGTTTACAGGGGTATATATTAATTTTCTTATTTCTGCTCAAAAACAGAGAATGAGGCGGTTCTAACGAGCACCCACAATGTATGTTTAAAGCAGAAGTAAGAAAGATGTGACAATTTTTACCCTAATATTCGATCTTTCTGATGCCAAGTTGGACACCTCTATTTCACATGGACATGTTTTCCTAATGGCTGGGAATTTTTTTTTTTTCAGCAGACGACATTTTGAAATATTTTTCTTATTTTCCCAGAAAACAGGACTTGACATCTCATGCAAAGTGTCTCCTATGGAGACAATTTCCATGCGATGTCAAGTCCTGTTTTTATTTTCCCAGAAAACAGGACTTGACATACCATGCAAATTGTCTCGAATCAGAAAACAGGACTTGACATCTCATGCAAACTGTCTCCTATGGAGACAGTTAGGACTTGACATCTCATGCAAACTGTCTCCTATGGAGACAGTTTGCATACAATGTCAAGTCCTGTTTTTATTTTTGCCAGAAAACAGGACCTGACATCTCATGCAAATTGTCTCCAATTAGCTTAAGTTGTCAAGTCCTGTTTTTGGGGAAAAATATGATAACAATTTGTCATCTGCTGAATTAGCCATGAAAGTGGTAAAGGTTAAAAAGGAAAACTCTTTTAAGCGCTGTCATAAGAAAATCCAGACTTCCGGATGAGTCTTTAAATTGATGTACCGTCTCCTTATGACCATAGCTGTTGGTTGAAGATAAAACTCACACACTCAAGAAAACCTGTCTATGGTTTTTTGGTAAGGTAAGACACAAACCAGCCTATTCAGCTACATAGACTAGCAACAGTCTTGAAATTTTAGACATATAAAATACAGTGAAACTTCGATTACTCGAACAAGGATATTTCATTTACCGTGGCTAATTCGAACTTGTTCTCGAGTCCCTTGTCATTATTTTTCAAAGCTCCAGATATCCATATTTTTTGGATTGTATCTAGGTTTTTTCTCATGTTATCTTGAAAAGGTATGATGTGTGTATTCATTAGAGATCGCATCAATGAGGCGATTCGATTCTAATGAATACACACAACATACCTTTATTTTATAGTATATTGTATAGATATTCTAAAGTGATCCCCATTATGCCTCATGACCTGGCACTATGAGTAAATTTTGTTTGTTTGATTTGAGGTTTAACGTCCCCGTCAACACTGTAAAGGTCATTTTGGAGACATTGCTTCCAATTTTGTGGGACTTTTACCAGACATTGAGATGAAATGACATCTCAAGCCCTGTCGCTCAATGAAACCAATAGGGTTTATAAGCATGGACGGTCCGCCTCGCAGCGCGGTTCCTGGACAGGCTTAGATCCTCTAAGCGGTTTACCAGTACTAGTGTGTGGGCCGGATTCCGCTCTGCGTGGAAGCATCATGCAGCCCATATATTTCTTCAAGCCCCTATGTGGGGGGCTAAACAGTATGAGTAAACCTCAGTAATTCGAACTAATACTATCTCAGATCAATTTTCATGGTCCCTTATAAAAATTTGACTGTAGAAGTATTCTACTATCAAAGCAGTAAACATGAAAGTGCTGATAATTAATTAAGCAGGCTGATCTGCACCTTGTTTTTCTCAAATGTCATAAAACAGGTTTTCTGAGGTTGGGGCCAATACATAAAATTGACGTTGATTAACCCATTGCATGCGGGAAGCCCCTAAAGGGGTGCCTTGGCAAACAGTGCAGGGCCAGATCAGACGCCGCAAAACGCGGCGTCTGATCAGGGCCTGCACTATTTGCTAACAGAATTTTCCATCAAAAATGGAATAAAAATGAAAAAATAGACCTGACACCCCTTATATGACAAATGGACTTGTCCAACATATAGCAATGGAAGAGTCCACTAGTATACAATGGGTTAAGAAAATGCTTTTTCTGTAAAACTTTTGTACATGTTTGGATTAATAAAAGAATACCGGTATATATAACACATAACGCTCTTAATGAATCACAAAATTATTGAACAACAAGACAAAAAAAATACAGTTTATATGAACTTGCCAAGAGAATAACCAACTTACAACGTGTCTGACCATGATCAGACTGCATTCAAAGTTCTCAATTTATACATTGTATTGGTAGATCTTTAACCCATTGTATGCTAGTGGGCTCTTCCATGCTATATGTTGGTCAAGTCCATTTGTCATATAAGGGATGTCAGGCATATATTTTCATTCTATTTCTGACGAAAAATTCTGTTAGCAAACAGTGCAGTCCCTAATCAGACGCCGCTTTCTGCGGCGTCTGATCTGGGCCTGCGCTGTTTGCCAAGGTACACATTTAGGGGTACCCCGCATACAATGGGTTAAATCTTACATGTAAAACTTTATCATTTTGTAGATGCCTATAATATTTTTAGTGTTGCCCTTGCCAACCCTTATTAGGGTAAAGTGCAACTGCTCTTCTATTGAAGAGAAAGAAAAACTTATCCCAGAATTAACATCAACCCTTAACCAGTCCTTTCTTACAATATAAGCGACCATTCTTTTACATCTCTTCATCATGTTAACAAATCCATGTAATTAACCCTTATCTTGCTGAATATTCATTTAAGCCCCACCCATTTCTGGTTATCAACCAATCAAATTACTTGATGTAATTTATTGCTACAAATTCATAAACTGAATGCCAAACAGTGTGGATCCTGATCAGATGGCTTCTTCAGAAGCCATCTGATCTGGATCTACACTGTTTGAAAAGATAGGGGTTGTCGTGAACAGCAAGATAAGGGTTAACATCTATGTAAACCCCACTTTATATTCAGAAAAGTGCAGTTCACAGGTATATGAAAGATACCATTTTATCACATGGGTGTGTTATTGTAATGTAATTTTTGTCTAATACAGCACTGGCTGGCACATTAAAAAAAGCTTAATTACACCTAAAATACAGGCCAAACTGTGTGAGTATTCACCACCAAGTCCACGTATATCACTTGGCCCCCGTCCACGGGGGCTTGAAGAAACAGATGGGCTGCATGATGCTTCCACGCAGAGCTGAAAACGACCGCATATGAGTACTGGTAAACCACTTAGAGGATATAATTAAGTCTGCCCAGGCAAAGCGGTGCGAGTTGGAACCGTACATGCTAATAAACCCTATTGGTTTCATTGGGCGACAGGGCATGAGATGTCATTTCATCTCAATGTCGGGTAAAAGTCCCACAAAATTGGAAGCAACGTCTCCAAAATGACCTTTACAGTGTTGACGGGGACGTTAAACCTCAAATCAAACAAACAAAAACTGGCTGGCACATTATACCCCCAAAATACAGGCCAAACTGTGTGAGTATTCATCACCAAGTCCACGAATATCACTTGGCCCCCGTCCACGGGGGCTTGAAGAAAAAGATGGGCTGCATGACGCTTCCATGCAGAGCTGAAAACGACCGCACATGAGTACTGGTAAAACACTTAGAGGATCTAAGCCGGCCCAGGCGAAGCGGTGCGAGTCGGACCCGTCCATGCTTATAAACCCTATTGGTTTCATTGGGCGACAGGGCTTGAGATGTCATTTCATCTCAATGTCGGGTAAAAGTCACATAAAATTGGAAGCAATGTCTCCAAAATGACCTATACCATGTTGACGGGGACGTTAAACCTCAAATCAAACCAAAACACCTATATCATTTACACAGAAAACAACATCTAAATAAGTCAACTGTGAACAAAGGTCAATTATAAATCAAATTCCCAATGGTGATCTCTGTAGACAGGTGGGGAAAAATACCTGCAAAAAGTGTAGATCAAGATCAGACTGCATCTTTTAGGAGCTGTCTGATCTGGATCTGCACTGTTTGCCTTGCCACCAGCTTGCATTAGACACAATGCTAAGATGTTACAATCTTTTTTAACAATTTGGATATTACTGTAATTGGTTACAGTGTCCCTACTTTTAGGGTAATTAACCCTTATCCCACTGTTCACTACAACCCCTATCTTTGCAAACAGCCTAGATCCAGATCAGATGGCTTCTTCTGAAGCCATCTGATCAGGATCTACACTGTTTGACATTCAGTTTATGAATTTGTAGTAATAAATTACATCAAGTAATCTGATTGGTTCAGAATCAGATATGGGTGTGGCTAAATTGAATATTCAGCAGGATAAGGGTTAATGTTGCTATGGTAATTTTAGATTGGTGCACTTCATTTCGTCATCCTTCTTCATATCTACTGTGGGCTGTAAGGTGGAGGCTTTTGCTGAAAAAAAAATATAAATTATTGAAAGCTCCTTGACAAGGTAAAAGAAATATACATTTTTTACAAATGGGTTTTCCTGCAATTTCAAGAATATCTCACATACAAATGTATTTATCCCATTCAATAGCAGAAACCCCTAAAGAGATACCTTGGCAAATAGTGCAGGCCCAGATCAGACGCTGCAGAACACGGTGTCTGATGTTCTGCAGCGTCTGATCAGGGCCTCCACTGTTTGCTAAAAGTTCAGTCATTTTCCAAATAAATTTTGAAGAAGACACAACCAGACACCCCTAAATTTTGACATGGATTTGTGCTATATATAAGGTAGAAGATTCCATTTGGCACAAAAAGGGTTAGGTTGCATCTCACATGTGACCCAAATAAAGTATAACTTTCCTACATGAAATGGGTATAACAAAATAGTCTGCAATACTGACAATAATTTTTGAGGGAGACAATATTTTTGTCTAGCTTCTTCTTTGCTCCCAAGCCCCTTTTATTAAACCCAGCATGGCAAATTCTTTCATATCAGACCACTGTAATGACATCACGAAAACACGCCTATTGAATTTGACCCCCTCGAACCCCACTTTTATATACTAAAACTGGGGTTTCCGGGGGTATATATTATTTTTCTTATTTCTGCTCTAAAATAAAGATTGTGGGTACTCGAGTGCCCACAATCTATATTTTGAGCAGAAATAAGAAAAATATCACAATTTTTCATCATAAAATTTTCATTTTTTCGGCGATAAAGGTGGCAATGTATTTGTATAGGCAGGTTTGCGTAATGAGTTGTTTGTTTGGAGATTAATGGCCCAGTGAACATTATCTAGGTCATATTGAGCCAGTCAGTTTTAACTTACCACACTTTTTCCTGATCACCAGTCAGAAACACATGCAACTGAGCTACAGAAGTCAGCGTGAGCTGTCTGTCATATAATTTTTACAATACAACAACAATTCTTTGTTTGTGTTGAGGTTTTACATGCCTGTCAACCCTGGGCTGTCAACAAATCATGTATTTAGGACATTTTGGAGACCTCATTATGAAAACATGCCTATTCAAATACATTGTAAACTTTACAGCCGAAAAAGCAAACATTTTCAGATGAAAAATTGTGATATTTTTCTTATTTCTGCTCAAATCGAGGCAGCTCTAACGTGTACCCACAATCTATATTTTAGAGCAGAAATAAATACAATAATGTTTACCTTGGTAAACTCCAGTTTTACTATATAAAATTGGGGTTCAAAGGGGTCAGAATTATATGTGTGTTTTTGTGATATTCCGTTTTTTGTGGGACTTACACCCAAATTAGAGGTGAAATGACATCTCATGCCGTGCCGCGCAAAAACTGCTAGGATTTAAGGAGCCGTCCGACTCGCACCACTTTTCCTGGGCAGGCTTAGACCTAAGCAGTATGTTTAGACCTAAGCGGTTTACCAGTACTCAAGTTTGGTCAGTTTCAACTCTATGATGAACCATGCAGCCCAATCTATTTCTCCAAGCGCTGATAGGCAGGGGCACTCAACATGTCTGTTTCACATGATGTGCAGCCAGCAAAAGCTCAAATCACCTTCTTCATACATGCAGTCTGATCAGACAAGTCTGTGCATTCATTGAATGATTCTTGGTAATAAGCCCCGTGTTGGTCTCAAAATAAATGCAGAAAAATAGCAATCTTTAACCCTTAAAATGCCATGAAAATTTGCATCTGAAAATGTCTGCAGAATCTTCTTGCAAACTTCTTAAATATATTTTTTGCATACAGGCAAACAGTATGGACCCAGATCAGAAAATAGAAAAATTACATTTATGGTCATATTTCTATATAATTAGGATCCATCTTTAAATGTTTATGTCAAAATCTATGTTATAATGAAAAGTGTTATACAGAGGCTGTAGTGTATTATTATTTAGGTTTTACAGCCATTCCAAGATTATTTCACAGGGCTGGAAAATTCTTCAAAATTTTACTTGTTCTGCATGACCAAGGGCGGGTAGACTTTGGAAAAAATTTTACCCATCCTCCAAAATTTTTACTTGTCATGAGGAGCAGACGAGTGGAATTTTCCAGCCCTGTTTCACTTATACCAAGCTGAACATTAACCCAGGTTGGAGAACCCAAGTACTCAGAGAAAAACAACCTGATCTTGTGTTGCAGAATTTGGCATCTCAAGTTACCCAAGCAGCTGTGAGAGACATAATATGTAAGAGTCAGCATTTTTAACCACTTGGCAATGTGGACCTCTAACAGTGTGGTAAAATGGCAATTGTTTTTTATTTACTAACATTAACACTGGTGTCCTGTTATTATTTACAGTGATGTCTTGCTATGAATCATTATAACATAGGTCTTCCCTATATAAGCCTATGTAAAACCAGCGGTCCCTGGCACATAGACATTTTTGGATCCAGATTATTATTTGAATAATCTCAGTAGAGGTCCACTAGATGAATCTTTGTACCAAATATCAAAGACCTGGGCCTTCTGGTTTCAGACCAGAAGATTTTTAAAGGTTCTTCCTATATAAGCCTATGTAAAACTAGTGGGTCCCAGAGCGGGGCATTTTTGGCGCCAAGCTATAATTTGAATAATCTTGGTAGAGGTCCATTAGATGAAGCTTCATACCAAATATCAAAGATCTGGGCCTTCTGATTTCAGACAAGAAGATTTTTAAAGGTTTTCCCCATATAAGCCCATGTAAAACTACTGGGCTCTGGTGTGGGGGCATTTTTGGTGCCAGGGCTATAATTTGAACAATCTCAGTAGAGGTCCACTAGATGAAGCTTCACGCCAAACATCAAGGACCCGGGCTTTCTGGTGTCAGACAAGAAGATTTGTAAAGGTTTTTCCTTTATAAGCTTGTGTAAATTGTTTGTTTGATTTGAGGTTCAACGTCCCCATCAACACTGTAAAGGTCATTTTGGAGACGTTGCTTCCAATTTTGTGGGACTTTTACCAGACATTGAGATGAAATGACATCTCAAGCCCTGTCGCCCAATGAAGCCAATAGGGTTTATTAGCATGGACGGTCCGCCTCATACCGCGGTTCCTGGACAGGCTTAGATCCTCTAAACGGTTTACCAGTACTAGTGTGCGGGCCAGAATCAGCTCTGCATGGAAGCACCATGCAGCCCATATATTTCTTCAAGCCCCTTTGAGCGGGGGCTTAAGCCTGTGTAAAACGAGTGGGTCCTGGCGCAGGGGCATTTTTGGCCCCAAGGCTATTATTTTAACAATCTTGGTAGAGGTCCATTAGATGAAGCTTCATACCAAATATCAAAGGCCTGGGCCTTCTGGTTTCTGACAAGTAATTTTTAAAGGCTATCTCTGTATACGCCTATGTGAAACAAGATGTTCCCGGCGCGGGGGCATTGTTGGCCTCAGGACTATAATTTGAACAATCTTGGTAGAGGTCCACTAGATGAAGCTTCATGCTAAATATAAAAGACCTGGGCCTTCTGGTTCCAGACATGAAGATTTTTAAAGGTTTTCCTTATATACACCTTTGTGATTTTTGTTTGTTTGATTTGAGGTTTAACGTCCCCGTCAACACTGTAAAGGTCATTTTGGAGATGTTGCTTCCAATTTTGTGGGACTTTTACCCGACATTGAGATGAAATGACATCTCAAGCCCTGTCGCCCAATGAAACCAATAGGGTTTATTAGCATGGACGTTCCGCCTCGCACCGCGGTTCCTGGACAGGCTTAGATCCTCTAAGCGGTTTACCAGTACTAGTGTGCGGGCCGGATTCAGCTCTGCGTGGAAGCATCATGCAGCCCATATATTTCTTCAAGCCCCTATGGGCGGGGGCTATGTGAAACCAGTGGGCCCCTGTGCGGGGGCATTTTTGGCCCCCGGACTATATTTTGAACAATATTGGTAGAGGTCCACTAGATGAAGCTTCATACCAAATATCAAGGACCTGGGCATTCTGTTACTAGACAAGAAGATTTTTAAAGGTTTTCCCCCATATAAGTCTATGTAAACTGGTGGGCCCCAGCATAGGGGCATTTTTGGCCCCAGGGCTATAATTTGAACAATCTTGGTAGAGGTCCACTAGATGAAGCGTCACACCAAATATTGAAGCCCTGGGCCTTGCGGTTTCCGAGGAGAAGATTTTTTAAGTTTTCATTAAAAAAAAATCTATTTTTGGCTCCTGTGACCTTGATGTGCAACGGACCGGAACCATTTGAACATCTTTGAAAGTTCCTGTGAAGTTTGGTGAATATCCGATCAGTGGTTTAGGAGGAGATGTCATTTGAAGAAAAAGCTTACGGACGCACGCATGGACGACAGACAAAAAGTGGTCACAAAAGCTCACCTTGTCACTACGTGACAGGTGAGCTAAAAATATCAACATTTTTCATCTTAAAATTTTCATGTTTTGGACAGTAAAATTTACAATGTATTTTTATAGGCGTGTTTTCATGATGATAAGATATAACAGGAACAATCTTTGTATCATCTATCAACAAATCTTGTTGATCTATCAACAAATCTTGTGGATATCTCTTAGAATTACCTCAGTGAGGAAATTCTAACAAATGTACTGTCCACAAGGCAAAAAAGGCCCTTAATTTCTATAATTATACACCAGTAACATCACAACCTCATTACAACACGGTTCGTTATTACATGGTTATGGATACAACACGGTTTCAAGATGGATCCCCAAAATGTACAGATTTAATAGCAAAATGATCATAAATGGGCATTTTTCTATACAACCTTTACATTTTTGATTGGATATAACACGGATGTTCAACTTAGACAGTTTCTACTTTGGACCCCATTAATAGTGTTATACAGAGGTTGTGGTCTACTTCATACTGGGATGCTTTATAGTGCAGGCCTCATACTGACCAAACTTTTCCATGCCTGAAAGGCCGGATTTTACAGTCTTAGCCCCTTATTCTGCTGAACATGACAACCATTACCTTTGCAAACAGTGTGCTTGTGTGGTGTGTGTGTGTGTGTGTGTGTGAATTTGGGTTTAACGTCGCTTTCAACAATTTTTCAGTCATATCACGACGGTGTCTGGTTGCGTCAGGGAGCTCAATGCTCACTTTTATAGTGCTGCCTCACTGAAGTATCATGTCCCAGACACATTACATGATACCACACCCAGTCACATTATCCTGACACTGGGTGAACCAGTCCTAGCTTTGCCCCCTAAATCTGAGTGCCAAGCGAGGAGCAGCTAGTACCATTTTTAAAGACTTTGGTATGTCGTGGCCCGGGATCGAACCCGTGACCTCCTTTTTGCAAACAGTGTAGATCCAGATCAGATGGCTTCTGAAGAAGCCATCTGATCAGGGTCTACACTGTTTGTAATGCAGTTTGTGAATTGAATGAATACATTATATCAAGAAATTTGATTGGCTGACAGTCAGAAATGGGTGTGACTAAATAAATTAAGGGTTAAACAGTCATTTTAAACAAAATATAGGAGGGAAAATCAAAATCTAAAAGCATGAAATCAAGAAAAAATCAAGATCTTAAAGCCTGAAATCCTGCAAATGCCTGAAAAATATGCGGCCTGATAGTGGGAAATTCTTCATAATGACAAAATGTTATGGGACAAATTCCGTCCCTCTGAACTAGAAGGTTTACCTGATAGGCTGGAGCTGCGGTTGGCACAGCTTGTCCTGTTGAAGTGTAGACTGACGTACTGTGGATCGTCCCGTAAGTCTGTTGAGGCTCAACTACGACATACTGTGGCATAGCCAGCCGCTGTCGGCGCCTATGACAGATCCAGATGCTACAACTTACAATGAGCAGAATCACCCAAAACCAGATAAACCAGAACCCTGGAAAAAGGAGAAACTTTGATGGCTCTAACACTGATGGGCCTGTTTGCCAACTGCAGACATTTAAATTCTTGTACAGTATTTTTGTTTGTTTGATTTAAGAAATAGATCAGCTCTAACTGTGATTTGTTGAGTAATAAATCACAGTTTGGAGGTCAGTTGTAAAGTAGATCAAATCACAAGCGCGTAGCGCGCGTGATTTGTCTACTTACAACTGACCGACAAACTGTGATTTATTACTCAACAAATCACAGATTAGAGCTGATCTATTTCGATTCTAACACGCTGAACATCAGCAATAATGTTGTTGTTTCCTTCAAAAGTTCACAACAATTCGCCATTGTTAGAATAAATCCCGCTAAAATTCTCGACTGAAACACATGCATTTCTATCCTTTTCTAACGTTTTCGATGTGAGAAAATGACGTTACACGTCTAATGTCAAGAAAATCGACTAGTGACGTCATAAATTTGCAGTTTTTAATGACGTCACCCTTCACGCTCTTCCGAGCTGTGATTTGTTGCAGAATAAAACACAGTTATTTTCCATTGCCTATATAGGCGCGCTGTGTTAGAATTGATGTTTAACGTCCCCGTCAACACTGTAAAGGTCATTTTGGAGACATTGCTTCCAATTTTGTGGGACTTTTACCTGAAAATGAGACGAAATGACATCTCAAGCCCTGTTGCCCAATGAAACCAATAGGGTTTATTAGCATGGACAGTCCGCCTCGCACCGCGGTTCCTGGACAGGCTCAGATCCTCTAAGCGGTTTACCAGTACTAGTGTGCGGGCCGGATTCAGCTCGGTGTGGAAGCATCATGCAGCCAATATATTTCTTCAAGCCCCTATGGGCGGGGGCCTACATGTACAGTAAAATTCCGCTATCAAGACCACCTAAAATTACGACTAATTCTGCTATTTAAAGCTTTATATAGAAGGTTGCAGTTATTCTGTCTTTGTGTTTTCTGCATACAGTCTCCTCTGGTCAGAGACCACCTTTGAAAGTGTTCAAAAGTGGTCTTAAAGAGCACTTTTGAACAGTCCCAAAGGTGGTCTTAATATACGAATTTTACTGTATTTGGAATATTTATGATTCTTATTTATTATCCTGAAAAAAAATTGTGTGCACTCATTAGAACTGCCTCAATGAGGCAATTTTATTGAGTACACTTGACATCCCTTTATACAGAAGAAAACTGAAAGGATATCTCTGTTTAAGATATCTCTATTTTGTTTCTTGACCTGACTTTATGATTAACATTCAGTGGCTTGAACTACCCATCGTGAACTAGTTTTCATGGTCCTAAAGATTATTCTAGTTAGAATGTAACAATTCTGCCTAAGGTAGTGTCCACATGTTCAATACATCACGTGAACAAGTCCGTGAAATGAACACCCCACTAAACCCCACTTTATGTAGAGAAAACTGGGGTTTACGGGGCAATACATTATTTTTCTTATTTCTGTTCCAAGACATAGGTTTTGGGTACTTGTTAGAACCGCCTCATTGAGGCGGTTCTAACGAGCACCCACAACCTATGTCTGCAGTATAAGTAAGAAAAATATCGCAGATTTTCATCAGAAAAGTAGCCATTTGGGAGATTTGAAAATATGCACTATGTTGCATGGATGTGTTATAGTAATGATTTGTTATATTCTATAACATATGGTTTGATGCAGAAATAAAAGCAGCACTAACACTGCATGTTACCCCAACACTGCAGGCCGATAACATGCATTTTTGAAATGTTTCTAGAGCAGACAACCCTAGAAGTAGGACAGCCAGTTAGTTTCCAAAAGCCTGAAAAATCTGAGATCTATTATCTCTGGTACAGAAACAACATGCAAATTTAATCAACTATTTTTCAGATACACCAAAGCCAGATAATTCAAGAACATAACCCTTAACTTAACCCTTACCATATTATGCATGTAGATATCCTTTTTAAAACAGTATAGATCCAGACCAGCTGGCTTCTGTGAAGGCAGCTGATCAGGACCAATACTTGTTGTCCAATCCATCAATTTACTCACGAGATAGGATGCAGACAAGCCAAAAAAGGGAGTTTTGTGGGCCTGTGCCCTTGAAAATAAGCCTTAAGGTCAAGGTCACCAAAATCTAATAAAATCTTTTATAGGCTGCAAATAAATATTGTACCAAGTTTGACCAAATTTCATCTATACATTCATGAGATAGGGTTCAGACAAGTCAACATTGACAGTTTTTGGGAGCCTGTGCCCTTCAAAATAAGGTTATGGTCACCAAAATCTAATCAGAGCTTTGTACCAAGTTTGACCATTTAATGAGATAGAGTGCTGATAAGCCCTTTTTGACCCAAGATTGACTGGCCATAAAAAACCCAATGACTGTTTTCCCCAATCCTCGTGATGTAACCATGCAAGTTTGGTCAGAATCCATCAATCCGTTCAGGTGATATAGTGCTTCAAAGTAATGTCTAGGCAAACTGGATACACACCAAAAACACTATGTCCTCCTTCCCTTCAGTGTGCGGCAGGCATAACCCATTTTGTACCGGAAACTCCAAAACGGGTACCCTGGCAAACAGTGCAGGTCCAGATCAGACGCCGCAGAATGCAGCATCTGATCAGGGTCTGCACTGTTTGCGTAAAGTTATGCCGTTTTCCAAACAAATTTTGAAGAAAACACAAGCTGACACCTCTTATTTTTTAAATGGACTCCTGCTATATATAAGGAGGAAGATTCCACTTGGTACAAAAAGGGATAATTATGAAAATTATCCTTGTTACTCGAACATATCTGGAGCTATGGATATACACGTATGTACCTATCAATGTTTTCCGCTAAAGTGTTGGGTGGGGGCATTACCCTTGGGAATTAGATTGAAAATTGCATCATGTGAGCAAGTGTGTGAAATAAACACCCCCCTTAAACCCCACTTTATATAGAGAGAACTGGGGTTTATGGGGTATACATTATTTTTCTTATTTCTTCTCCAAGACATAGGTTGTGGGTACTCTTTAGAACCACCTCAGTGAGGCGGTTCTAACGAGCACCTACAACCTATGTTTGGACTAAAAACCCTAGAAATAGCACAGATTTTTATCAGAAAAGTAGCCATTTAATTTTTGGAGATGCGAAAAAATGCACTATGTCATACGGGTGTGTTATCATAATGGGATGGCTAATTTCCTACCCATGATTCAAAATATCTCATTGAAAATAACTAAACCCATACCAAGGTTTTTTCTGGAATTTCCTGTTTATAGGCATCTAAGACACCATTGCAATGACAAAGTGTTCTATAAAATTCTCAGGGGCTGTGATTATGTGGATATTTAATCCCCATGGTAACTCCATCACCCGCTACCTGTGGGACAACAATGATAGATGTACTATTATTTAGCAGACAGCATTTTCCAAGTTTTTTTTTATTTTGCTTTCTTTTTCCTAAAGTACAGGAAATTAATGGTCACACAAAAAAGGCTAAATCTCATCACGAAAACACGCCCATATAATTTTTACCCCTTCAAACCCCACTTTTATATAGTAAAACTGGGGTTTACAGGGGTATACATTATTTTTGTTATTTCTGCTCAAAAACATAGATTGTGGGTACTCGTTAGAACCGCCTCGTTGAGGCGGTTCTAACGAGTACCCACAATCTATGTTTTGAGCGGAAATATGAAAAATATAATGATTTGTACCTGGAAAATTTCATTTTTTGGTGGTAAAATTTTACCAATATATTCGAATAGGCATGTTTTCGTAACATTACGATAACTAACCCGTGCGACATTGTGCATTTTTCACATCTCCAAAATGACTACTTTTCTGATGAAAATTCTTGATATTTTTGATATAAATGCTCAAAACATATGTTGAGGGTCCTCGTTGGCGGTTCTAACGAGTACCCACAACCACAACCTATGTCTTGGAGCAGAAATAAGAAAAATAAAGTATACCCCGTAAACCCCGGTTTTCTCTATATAAAGTGGGGTTTAGGGGGGTCTTCATTTCACGGACTTGTTCACGTGATGATGACCTTCAGGACCATTTTCTCAACCTTCACTCCTAGACAATCAACCCATCAGGACTGTCAGAGCTTTGATTAATAATATAAGGTTTGTTGTACTTTCACTCCTATGTCAGCTATGCACAAAAAAGTAAATATACCAGCATCAAAAGGTCGAGGTCAATGGCATATGTACTTACACCAGAATGAATAGAAATATGAATGATAGCAGCAAAGGTCAAGGTCAAGTCCACAACAATATGCTCCATCACCTGAAAGTACACAACTAATATAATTATTAACTGTTTCATGCAGTATTCACAAGGGATCAGTTTTAGGACCACTTTTATTTTTGCTTTTTCATAAATTTCTTTCAAAAAATTGTATCAAGATCATGCAAGGATTCCAAAAGGTGCAAATTACGGAATGGCAAACAGTGTAGACCCTGATCAGACTGCTCCTTCAGGAGCAATCTTATCTAGGTCTGCACTGTTTGCTTAGGCCTATCTATTCCAATACTCAGGATCATTATGGTACATTTCTAGTATTCAACTAACTGCATCCCTTGTGTACAAAAAATTCAGTATTTCTCAATTCTTTCAAGACTTTGTGCTGAGTTTAACATTTTGCAGGCATTGCTTCCGATTTTGTGGGACTTTTACCTGACACTGAGAGAAGCCTCAGTGGTGTAGTGGTTACGCTACTCGCCTTGTAAACCAGGGGTCGCAGGATCGATTCTGGGCTTCTCCAGACTTTCGGATGAGTCTTTAAACCGAGGTCCCGTCTCCGTATGACCTTAGCTGTTGGTGGGACGTAAAACTCAAACACTCACTCATTACCCGACACTGAGATGAAATGCCACCTCTAGCCCTACTGCACAAAGAAATGGCTAAGGTAATAACCAGGGATGGTCCGACTCACGCCACTTTGCCTGCAGTTTACCAGTACTTTTATTGTTTTATTTACAACCCAACCTTTATATAATATTATTGTTAGGTCCAAGGCTAAAAGCATGTCAGCTAAATAACTGTGTTTTATCCAAATAAAGATGTACAGATTATCCTGGAAAACCAGAACCTATGGTTGAACAGTTCCTTTGCAAGAATAATTTTCTTTAGGTATTTTTGAAACATCTGACTTTTTGCCTATGAGATCCCAAGATTAAAGAAATTGAACATCACATCTTTAGATTCTACAACCTTCTAAAAAAAACAGCCATCGGAAGAGATGGCAAATCCCCCCGACCAAAAGCCAATATGGCCTTCAGAAGATTGTTCACTAATAGAAAGTGCACCAGAATTAAACCAGCAATTTATCACAAAAGTATTGCAGTTATGGCCATCACAAGATTATACTGTCAGGGAAGATAACTAAAAACCAGGGCACCTGTGGTTCTTGCGCATGACATGCCTGCTTAAGCTCATGTATTTCTCTACAAAGTATCATCAATATGTCTCAAAGGGTATTGGAGATATCCTGATCACAAACTGGTCATACTGTTATATTGGAAGGGTAGATAACTCAAATACTACAGCACCAACAGTTGCAGTTATTGCACATGACAACCCTTCTGTACCTTGTATACAATTGCGCCAAGTTCCTTCAATATATCTCAAAGGGTGTTGGAGTTATGGCCATCACAAGGTTATATTGTCAGGGGAGATAACTCAAAAACCAGAGCACCCAGAGTTGTAATTCTTAAGCATGACACACCTGCTTAACCTCATGTACATCTGCATCAAGAACCACAAATAAGTCTCAAAGGGTATTGGAGGTACGGTGATCACAAGGTTATATCGGAAAGGGGAGATAACTCAAATATCATAGCACCCAGAGTTGTAGTTCTTAGGCATGAAGCGCCGTCTCAATCTTGTATACAATTGTCCCAAGTACCATCAATATATCTCAAAGGGAATTGGATGTTTTGGCCATCACAAGGTTATAACGTCAGGGGAGATAATTAAAAAACCAGGGCACCCAGAGTTGTGGTTCTTGCATGTGACATACCTACTTAACCTCATGTACAACTGTACCAAGTACCATCAATATATCTCAAAGAGTATTGGAGATGTGGCCATCACAAGGTAGTAATTCTATATTATTGGAAGGGGAGATAACTAAAAAAACCATGGCACCCAGAGTTGTGGTTCTTGTGCAAGACACATCGTGAACAACTGTGCCAGGTATCATCAATAGATCTTAAAGGGTATTGGAGTTATGGCCATCACAAGGTAGTCACTCTATTTTATTGGAAGGGGAGATAACTCAAAAACCATGGCAACCAGAGTTGTGGTTCTTGTGCATGACACGCTGTCTCAGCCTTGTGAACAACAGCGCCAGGTATCATCAATATGTCTCAAAGGGAATGGAGTTATGGCCAAAACAAAGTAGTCATTCTACTTTATTAAAAGGGGAAATAAATCAAAAAGTATGACATCCAGAGTTCTGGTCCTTGCGCATGACACGCTGTCTCAGCCTTATGAACAATTGTGCCAAGAACCATCAATGAATCTCAAAGGGTATAGGAGTGATGGCCAGCACAAGGTTGCGTCTACGGACGGACGGACAGACGGACGGACGCTAGGCTGATCGCTATATCCCCCGAGCCTATTCGGTCGGGGAATAATGATGGGGGTGTTTGGGGCAAGTTATCACAATTCCATTTACACAAATTTCTTTGATTATCATAAGTAACCACAAATGTTCTATGCATACTGTACATGTGTACATGATGAGTACTTTACCAGTATTTACACACCGTACAACCGGCTGCGTCGAAGACAGATTACTGTCTCTAAGACAGATCGCGGAAAACGTTTCATAAAAAGGGTAGGTGAAGTTTTTTTGTTTGTATAAATCTAGAAGGCAATCTGTTGACTTTTGCTGCTATTGGAGAAGAAACTAAATGCCTGGAGATACCGCAGCAGAATTCTGACTATATATTTCTAAGTCAGATAAGGCTTTTCCAGTTCGTTGAAAAATATTTTCATGGAAAATTTTATGAATTTTTGTTTTTGGCGTCAAGTGTACGTTTACGCAACAAAATATGTCACATTCACTTACTCATGCTAAAACTACGATTATTCAGCAGCATTTCTGCCAAATTTGACCGTATAACTCGGTTAAATAAACAAACTACGCCCCCTTAAAGAGACCAGGTGTCCAAAAAAATGCTGTCTCTAACTACAGATTGTTTTTATACGACTGTCCACCAACACAGATCAGAGATTTCGAAGGCTAACATTGATGACAGATCAGACGATTTCGGTTACATCTTCAATAAAGACAAATTCTGGATGACTTAATATCGGCAACTTCGGTGGAATCTATTTCATGCTAGCTCCAGGGCATTACTTGTAATAATGCTGCAATTTGAGTAGCATAGAGGCTGCTCTCTAATCATTTATATTTCCTGCCAACACACAAATTGTGCAATCAGTAGAAGCCTCCGTGGTGTAGTGGTTATGCTACTTGCCTTGTAAAGTAGAAGTAAAACAAAGATCAGGAATCGATACAATTAACTTACTCACCCAACAAAGACACCAAAGGGAAAGAAATACAAACATTAACCGACCAGACCATAATGGAAACCTAAACAAAGGAAGGCCATAAGGACAGTTACTTTCCCACAAAATGGCCATATGGCCATCCAAAATTAAAAGACACAAGTGATACACACAGTTAGTAACAAACAACAACATAAATAAATCGCCACAGAAGAACCGCCTTGGAACGGTCAGTGGAATGATTTCCACTGGGGGGCTTAAACCGATTTTACGTTGCCACAATCCTCGCCCTTACTTCCGCCGCGATTTAGACAAATAATTTATTCAGTCCGCATGAAGGCCAGGATTTGCAGGATTGATCCCGGGCTTCTCCAGACTTTCGGATGTGTCTTTAAACCTCGCCTCGCACCGCGGTTCCTGAACGGGCTTAGATCCTCTAAGTGGTTTACCAGTACTAGTGCGGGGGCCGAATTCAGCTCTGCTTGGAAGCATCATGCAGCCCATATATTTCTTCAAGCGCCTATGGGCGCGGGCGACACTCTGTGTTGTACATTACATGTACAGTCGAACTTCAATGGCTCGAACAACTTTGGGAACTCGAAATTCCGTTCGAGACATGGGCAGTTCGAGCCACCGAGGGTTACTGCCAATAGGCATAACGAGATACTTTTAGACATCTTTTCGGTGTTATATAATGAAAATGTACGCTGTGTGTACTCATTAGAATCGCCTCAATGAGGCGATTCTAATGAGTACACACAGCATACATTTGCAAGATAGAAGACTAAAATCTCCTTAAATATCCCCCACTGTTTCTTATGTGGAGGATTTCGCTAGGGGCTCAAGAACGGGTTCGACTCATCCATGGTAAACGAGCCATCGGTGTTCGAGCCATCGAAGTTCTAATGTAGTTAGGAATTCGATATTGAAAGTAAACAGCTGACGTTCGTGCGAATATCTGGTTGTGTCGTTTTTTTTAAACATCAAACGCCAAGTATTTTTATTGCACGAACAAGGTTGCACAATGCAATAATGAACATTAAATAGGTCGTTATGCAAACGGTGCAGAGGCGACCATGAACAACAAGATGGTATGTTAGTCTGTATTAACCAATTCAGTACCAGAAACCCCTAAAGAGGTACCTTTGCAAACAGTGCAGGCCCAGATCAGACACTTCAGAATGCAAACGGTACAGAGGCGACCATGTACAACAAGATGGTACGTGCGTCTGTGTTAACAAATTCAGTACCAGAAACCCTTAAAGAGGTACCTTTGCAAACAGTGCAGGCCCAGATCAGACACTTCAGAAGGCGGTAATGCGGCGTCTGATCAGGGCCTACAATGTTTGTAAAAAGCTTAACCATTTTCTGAATAAATTCTGAAGAAAACACAGCCTGACACCCCTAAATATCGAAATGGACTCCTGCAATATTTAAGGTGAAAGATTCCATTTGGTACAAAAAGGGTTAACTTTAATTCACTCGGCGCCGCTTGTGGGTTATATTGTATTTTTATAGGCGTGTTTTCTATAATTTACTCATCTTGTTGTACATGGTCGCCTCTGCACCATTTGCATAACGACCTATTTAAGGTTCATTATTGCATTGTGCAACCTTGTTCGTGCAATAAAAATACATGGCATTTGATGGTAAAAAATGGCACAACCAGATATTCGCACGAACGTCAGCTGCTTACTTTCAATATCGAATCCCTAACTAATTACAACACAGAAATTTCTGAGTCCTGCAACATCTAGGAAAGAAAAAGTACAGGCAGAAGAAAATTAAACAAATAACGCCTCAGACGTTTACTTATTGCACAAGAGAGTGAGAGAGAAAGAGAGCGAGAGAGAGAGAGTTGTACATCTCACTTACAGCTAAGGTCACCTAAGGAGACGGGACCTCGGTTTAAAGACACATCCGAAAGTCAGGAGAAGCCCGGGATCGATCCCGCGAATCCTGGTTTACAAGGCAAGTAGCATAACCACTACACCACGGAGGCTTCTACTGATTGCACAATTTGTGTGTTGGCAGGAAATATAAATGATTAGAGAGCAGCCTCTATGTTACTCAATTGCAGCATTATTACAAGTAATGCCCTGGAGCTGGCATGAAATAGCTTCCACTGAAGTTGCCAGTGTTAAGTCATCCAAAATTCTTCTTTATTGAAGATGTAACCAAAATTCTGATCTGTCATCAATGTTAGCCTTCGAAATCTCTGATCTGTGTTGGTGGACAGTCGTATAAAAAACAATCTGTAGTTAGAGACAGCATTGTTTTGGACACCTGGTCTCTTTAGGGGGGCGTAGTTTGTTTATTTAACCGAGTTATATGGTCCAATTTGGCAGAAATGCTGTCGAATAATCAAAGTTTTAGCATGAGTAAGCGAATGTAACATATTTTGTTGCGTAGACGTACACTTGACGCCAAAAACAAAAATTCATAAAAGTTTGGATGAAAATATTTTTCAACGAACTGGAAAAGCCTTATCTGGCTTTGAAATATAGTCAGACTTTTGCTGCGGTATCTCAGGCATTTAGTTTCTTCTCCAATAGCAGCAAAAGTCAACAGATTGCCTTCTCGATTTATACAAACAAAAAAACTTCACCTACCCTTTCTATGAAACGTTTTCCGTGATCTGTCTTAGAGACAGTAATCTGTCTTCGACGCAGCCGGTTGTACGGTGTGATTTAGACTGTTTAAATTCAACTGGTAAGTGATTATTTATCGTTCTTTATTTAGGCATGGAGGGACTTAAAATGTATGCACACAAGCTAAAGGAAAATTGATGTTTTTCTTTTTTTTTTTTTTTTTTTTCATGGTTATAAGTGGTTATTCGAACTTATTTTTCATCAAATGTTAAGGGTATCTGTCAATAACGTGTCTCTTCCCGGTCGAGTCACATTCCATACAGAATTTATTATAAAATACATGTACTTAAAAGAGTATAATACTGATGTGTTTGTTTCTTATTTTTCACAGAATCTTAGACCTGAGAATACATATGGAATGTCAAGCCTTACTTTCTCTGAAAAATAATATACAAAATTGTCATCTGCTCTGGAATTTCCCTTGATGCTTTTGTATATAAGGTTTAAGTGTTGTTTAAGAATGTGGGTTCAAAATGACGCATCTTTTACATTATTCTAACTTCCTTTAACTTACATCATGTTTCAGAGGGTGGGGTGGTACATAAACAGCGAAAATCTCAGAACACTAATTAATTAACAAATCTCAGAACACCAATTAATTAACATTGTGAGCATTCCTCTGAAAACAAGAATACCACAGAAGGCGGCGTTGCACCTGCTGGGGGCAAAAGTCACAGGAGCCACAATCAGAATGTAGTTATTAAATCAGTAAATTTCATTCATAGCAGTTGAAAGTTGATGTAAAATGTGTCAAAGTCACTGGACCAAAAATATAGGCCATGGTCACCACTCACCAGGTCAAGGTACATGCCAAATCAGTACATCGAGGAGAAGCACTATGCAAGGTTAGGTGGCTGTAGGCCATATATTTTAGGACATATCAAACATTGACGTAAAATGTGATAAAGTCACTAGAGTGCATAATACATGTATAGGTCAAGGTCACCAGGTCAAGGTACCTACAGAGACAGTATATGTAGGAGAAGCAATATGCGAGCTTTGGTGGTGGTAAGATTTGGAACGTCCACCAAAAATGTGTCAAAGTCACTGGAGTGTAAAATATAGGTAAAGGTCACCAGGTCAAGGTACCTGCAGGATCAGTACATCTAGGAAAAGCATTATGCAAGATTTGATGGTTGTAGGCCTTTTATTTGAGGAGACCTGGAACTACGACGTAAAATGTGTCAAAGTCACCGGTGGGTAAAATATAGGTCAAGGTCACCAGGTCAAGGTACCTGCAGAGTAGGTACATCTAGGAGAAGCATTATGCAACATTTGATGGCCGTAGGCCTTTAACTTGAGGAGATTTGGAACATCGACGTAAATTGTGTCGAAGTCACCAGAGCGTAAACTATAGGTCAAGGTACCTGCAGAGTCAGTACATCTAGGAGAAGCACTATGTGAGATTTGATGGTTGTACGCCTTCTATTTGAGGAGATCTGGAACATCGACATGATATTTGTCAATGTTACTGGAGCATAATCTAAATATAGGTCAAAGTAATCAGTCAAAGCGTCTGCCTAGTCAGGAGCTCAGGCAGATGTTTCATGAAAGGTTTGATAGTTGCTTAGCCTTGTAGTTGATTACAATACAAACTTCAACATAAATGGTCAAAGTAACTGGATTGCAAAATATAGGTCTAAGTCACCAGGTCAATGTGCCTACAAAGTCAGAAGGTCATGGAGATGTTTCATGTAAGGTTTGATGGTAGCTGAGGTTTGAAGTTGACTTAAATAAAAACTTTTGCGTAAATGTCAAACTGCTACGTAAATGTTAACAGATGGACAGATGGAAGAACGAACAGAAAAGCGGATGCCTATATGTCCCTGCTACAAGCAGGTGCGACAAAAATCAATATTATTGGAATACACTAGCCATGAATTTTCGAATGTAAACCTTTGCAATGAACCATAATGAATGAACCATTATGAGCATTACCAAGGAGTGACTGGCACGACTTGTAGCTACTCACTTCTTACCTCTAAAATGAAATATAGTATTAATCCAATCAAGTTAGCCATTAGAAATACTGTATCATGACTATTTTTATCTTGGAGATATCTTAGACTGTGACTTTTACCCAATATTGAGATAAGATGACATGACATCTCAAACCACGGCCCCACCCATTGGGGCTTGAATAAATAAATGGGCTGCATGATGCTTCCATGCAGAGCTGAAACCGACCGCACACAAGTACTGGTAAACCACTTAGAGGATCTAAGCCTGCCCACTGCCCAGGTAAAGCGGTGCGAGTTGGACCATCCATGCTTATATAAACACTGTTGGTTTCATTGGGCGACAGGGCTTGAGATGTAAAAGTCCCACAAAATTGGAAGCAACGTCTCCAAAATGACCTATACAGTGTTGACGGGGACATTAAACCTCAAATCAAACAAAACAAAGACATCTCAAGCCCTACCGCCTGAAGAAACCACTAGGGTTTAAGGGACAGTTTGACTCGCAAAACTTTTCCTGGGCAGGCTTTGACCTTCTAATTACTCAAAAGTTAGCTTTGTGTGGATGCACCATACAGCCCCAACTATATACCCAAGCCCTGATGGACAGGGCAGCAGACACTGCAGTGGTTCCAGTCCAAATTAGCTAGCTGTCTCCTGACCAACAGATATGCTCTTATTTCAACCGCTGTTGTTTTTGTTTTGTTTGATTTGAAGTTTAAAGTCCCCGCCAACACTGTAAAGGTCATTTTGGAGACGTTACTTCCAATGTTGTGAGACTTTTACCCAACACTGAGATGAAATGGCATCTCAAGCCCTGTCGCCTAATGAAACCAATAGGGTTTATTAGCATGGACGGTCCGCCTCGCACCGTGGTTCCTGGAAGGCTTAGATCCTCTTAGCGGTTTACCAGTACTAGTGTGCGGGCCGGATTCAGCTCTGCATGGAAGCATCCTGCAGCCCATATATTTCTTCAAGCCCCTATGGGCGGGGGCAACAACCGCTGTTGTAACACAACCACAAAAGTGATGACCAGAAAAGGGAAACGCAATTTCAGCTAGCATCACAAAGTGTCTCACAGGGAATGATCCTACCACCAGACCCTCAAAAATGATAACTGCCATTTGTCTACAGGAAGGATGTTATCTGTATTAGCTGGTTGTTAATTTGCACTTCTGTGAGGCAAAACGATCCATGTTTTTTTTATATATACTTTAACCCATTTGGTACCAGAAACCCCAAAACGGGTAGCCTGGCAAACGATGCAGGCCCAGATCAGATGCCGCAGAACGCGGCGTCTCATCAGGGACTCCACTGTTTGCTAAAAGTTCAGTCATTTTCCAAATAAATTTTGATGAAAACACAACCTGACACCCCTAAATTTTGAGATGAACTCCTGCTATACACTGTACATAAGGAGGAAGATTCCATTTGGTTTGTTTTGTTTGTGTTTGTTTGATTTCAACACTATATAGGTCATTTTGGAGACGTTGCTTCCAATTTTGTGGGACTTCTACCCGACATTGAGATGAAATGACATCTCAAGCCCTGTCGCCCAATGATACCAATCAGTTTACCAATACTCATGTGCGGGTCGGCTTCAGCTCTGCATGGAAGCATCATGCAGCCCATCTATCTCTTCAAGCCCCAATGGGTGGGGCTATATCAGCATATAAAATGTCAGATTATTCTCTATAAAATAAGTTGCTAATGCTCGTGTTTATCATCACCATGAATGCAGATTATTTTTCTCAGAAATTCAGGCTTGACATTTCATGAGAATCATCTACAAAGCAGATGCTTCACATCAATGTCAAGCAGAATGTTTTGAAAAATACGAAAAACATTGAAAAACCTGTTTGCTTATTATATAAGTGTTAAAAATTTATACTTTATAAAATTAAAACTGGGACAGCCAACATATTACTGTAACCACTTGTTGCACTTCAACAGTATGATCAAAACCCTATTATGGTAGAATGGCAAACAGTGTAGTCTTAGATCAGACTGCTCCTTCTATGGAGCCATCTGATCTGGATCTACACTGTTTGCCCTGAACACTTTTGCCCCAATAATTTGAGTAAATACAATTATTGGTCATCATGATGCTGTCATGTGACATCAGGTGATATCACTGTCAATCCAGCCAGAGATAAACATAATCAAAAATACTCTGGTACATCTTGTACACCATAAAATCCTGCAAATTGGGACATCTTAACCCTTGTCCTGCTGAATATTTATATATGCCACACCCACTACCGATTGTCAACCAATCAGATTACTTGATGCAAATTATTGCAACAAATTCACTATCTGAATGACAAACAATGTAGATCCTGATCAGATGGCTTCGTCAGAAGCCATCTGATCTGGATCTACAATGTTTCAAAGATAAGGCATATCCGGGATTAGCAGGACAAGGGTTAAGGATCTCCTGTAATACTCCTAAAATATGAAGAAATTTGTTTCATGATCCATCAAGAAATCCAAAATGTGCAGACAGAATGGCAAATAGTGTAGACCTTGATCAGACTGCACCTTCAGGAGCAGTCTCATCTGGGTCTGCACTGTTTGCTTAGACCTATCTGTCCCAATGCTTAGGATCATTACTGTATACAACTTACAAAATCTATAAACCTAGGTATGTCTTGTGCATAAATGAACTTTACAAGAGCTCCGCAAGCGGGACATTTTACGCCCATGGCAATTAGTAAGATGGAGCACATATATACTGACTGTTGTACAAATTTTGGTAATATTTGGTGGATCGTAACCTCAAAATAATATAGGCATAACTTTGGCAATAAGTGGTGGACTGTAACCTTGAAATATAGGTGCTGCTCCCCATCATAGTCTAACTATACATAAAGTTTCAGCTTCATCAGTTGTAAAATGCGGGAGGCATTATCCGGAAACAAAATATGTTTAGAAAAATATGTGAAAGGGTAATATTTGGTGGACTGCAACCTCAAAATAATATGCACTGAGGAGTTATCAGGAAGAAGAAGGTTTAGAAAAACCTGTGAATGGGATATAACTCTGGTAATATTTGGCAGTCCGTATTACCTCAAAATAATATGCACTGCTCCATACCATGGTCTTAGTGTATGTAAAGTTTCAGCATCATCTGATCTAAAATGTAGGAGGAGTTATCCGGAAACAAAATGTTTACAGAATATTTCAAAGGGGCATAACTCTATTAATATTTGGTGGACCATAACCTCAAAACAATATGTGCTGCCCCACATCATGATCTAATTATATATGAAGTTTCAGCTAAATCAGATGAAAAAAGTAGGAGGAGTCATCCGGAAACGAAAGGTTTACAAAAAAATTCAAAGGGGCATAACTCTATTATTATTTGGTGGACCATACCCTCGAAACAATAAGCGCTGCCCCACATCATGGTCTAACTATATATGATGTTTCAGCTTGATCGGATGTAAACTGTAGGAGTTATCCGGAAACGAAAAATTTACAAAAAAGTTTAAGGGGCATAACTCTATTGATATATTGGTGGACCGTAACCTCGAAACAATATGCGCTGCCCCACATCATGGTCTAACTATATATGAAGTTTCAGTTTGATCGGATATAAACTGTAGGAGGAGTTATCCGGAAACAAAAAGTTTATAAAAAATTTCAAAAGGGCATAACTCTATTACTATTTGGTGGATCATAACCTCGAAGCAATATGCACTGCCCCCCATCATGGTCTAACTATGTATGAAGTTTCAGCTTGATCGGATGTAAACTGTAGGAGGAGTTATCCGGAAACGAAAAGTTTACAGAAGGACAGACCGACGGACGGCAGGGGGCATAACATAATATGACCGTTTTTCAAACGGGCGTATAAAAAAAGTAAATAAATAAAGTACATGTATATGTTGAACATACAAACAGACAATATTTTGATCACAATACATATCAACCCTATTTGCCTGACTTTTAAATGTTACAGCCCAGTCAACAATATTAAGCTCATGTGGACTGGAAATGGTCAGTATACCATTATTACCTGCTCATACTGTTCACTATCTGGGTTTTAACTTACCAGTACCATGTGCTATTTTGTTTACTGCCCAGCCAAATACTTTTGATTGCCTAATTGTTTTGAGTTTAATGGCATGTCAACGCTTGTAGGTCATTTTGTGTTGTCTCCCAGAGAAAGGGAGAAAAAAATAGTGAGGAGATGAAAGTGAGGGACAGAGGAGAAAGAGGAAAATGAATGGAAGTGTAGAAACAGAAGAAATAACATATGTGTGGGAACTCATTAGAAGCACCTCGCTGAGGCACTTATAATGTGTACCCACAACATACATTTTCTTGCAGAAATAAGAAAAATATCAGGGGCCAGTTGTTCAAAACTAACGATGTCGTTAGTTAACGTATCGTTAAAACTCATTAAATATGGAACATATGCTGAAATTTTTGCTGAAAAAATGTGAGCAGCTTTTGCATATGCAAAAGCTGCTCACATTTTTTATGCAAAAACTGCTCACATTTTTTTCAGCAAAAATACCAAAATTTTAAATATTAAACTTGCTAGAAGAGTTAACAATATGACCACTAACGAGCTTATTAAGCTAACGATGCTTTGAACAACTGGCCCCTGGATTTTTTAGAAGAAAAAAAAGCGCCTTATCTGGAGCTATGTTTATCAATCCATTAGCAAGAACAGTTAACATTTTAACTACTAATGAGCATGTTCAGCTAGCTTCTAACAGCACATTCTTTAGCCAGTGACTAAATGGGTGTTGCAAAGTTTATTCTACATGCAAAATTTATTCATATATGCTATATGCAAGTTGCCAAATATAACTGTTAAACCTTGTCCTGCTGAATACATTAATAATGTCATGCCACTTTCTGACTAACCACCAATCAAAATACTTCATATTACATGTATGTATCTGTCAATTCACAAACTGCATGACAAACTGTGCAGATCCTGTTCAGATGGCTTCTGGATCTAAATTGTTTGCAAAGATAGGGGTTGTTCTCTTCAGCAGGATAAAGGGGAATTGTAAAAACACTAACGCTCAGTGCCTGGTTGTTAGCAAAACGAGCTTGTAAGTGTTCATATTATTAACTTTCTAGGAAGTACAATATCTACAATTTTGCTTAAAAAATGTGAGCAGCTTTTGCATATGCAAAAGCTGCTCACATTGTTTCAGCAAAAATATTAGTATATTTCCCATATTAAATGATCAAAATTTTAACGACTTGTTCACTAACGACTTAAGTTTTGCATAACTGGCCCCAGATATTTTTTTAAACTGCTAAGATTATTGATGTCAATTTCTCTACATAGCAAATAAATAGTGAAAAGGCTGAGAAAAGGCTGCTAGGAGCAGTATGATCTGCATCTATAGTCTGCTAATCTGTCAGATACAGATGGCCCTCGTTGTAACAACAGTATTTGTTCCTAACACTATACCCTTTTATCATATGACGTTGCGTCTGAGAGTGTAATAACGCCATGTAATATTTTCGATAATCCACTAGTGGATAAAATATGCAAATTAGTTAGATACGCCCCGTAACGTTACATGTACGACGTCCTCAACGATGTCGCGTTTACTAATGGCGGAATAGTGAAATTTTTGTTAAACAATCGTGAATAAAATGCTTTATAAATGTCATATGATAAATAGAATCTTGCATTCGTGCACATGTATTATTGAATTTATTAAACTCGTTGAGGAAAACTTTTCCTCAACTCGTTTAATAAAGTCAATAATACTGTGCACTCATGTACGATCCTCTATATAAAGTATTTGCTGCTATAAAGAGTCTCAATAAGGACCAGTATAAATAGAGGATCTTATTGAATTTATTAAACAAGTTGAGGAAAAGGGATAAAATACGAAGCTTTGATGAGACTTATATCCCTTTTCCTCAACAAGTTTAATAAATTCAATAATACATGAGCACAAACGCACGATTCTATTTATCATATGACATTTAAAATGCATTTTATTCATGATTTTTGCACAAAAATGCCAATATTACGCCATTAGTAAACGTGATGTCGTGAAGGACGTTGCACATGTAACGCTACAGGATGTATATAGCTAATTTGCACATTTAATCCATTAGTGCATTACCGAATTTATTACATGGCTTTATTACATTCTCAATGGCCATCACCCATCGGGGCTTGAAGAAATATATGGGCTGCACGATGCTTCCATGCAGAGCTAACTCCGACCCGCACACAAGAACTGGTAAACCGCTTAGAGGAGCTAAGCCTGGCCAGGCAAAGCGGTGCGAGTCGGACCGTCCATGCTTATAAACCCTATTGGGCTTTAGATGTCATTTCATCTCAACGATGGGTAAAAGTTCCACAAAATTGGAAGCAGCATCGCCAAAATGACCTTTACAGTGTTGACGGGGACATTAAACCTCAAATCAATTCAAATAAACAAATATTACATTCTCAGACAAGACGACATATGATAATAGGTAATATTAGTTTATCCAAGAAACAAATGTTGTGGACATATGTTAGAACTGCCTCATCCAGGCAATTCTAACCAATATCCACAACATTTGTTTCTTGGAGTAGTAAATACAATATTTTTAATACCTCCATTAGCCCCCTAGCCCACGTTAGGCTTAGGATTCGTTCCGTCGAAATCGTTGTAACAAGTTTTGTCGTTATAAGGAGGGTTATCTGTAGTTAAACCAAAGACTTAGCTGGTCAGTGCTCAAGATGAAAATTAAAATAAGTACTTCTCAGTCCAAAGCTGGACACCAAACATTTTGAATTTATTATTTTTTATGATTGTTTGCTTACACTGAAGGAATCTGTGTGTGTTTCGATGCAAGTACGGATGTCCACTAACCACAGGCATTTAAACTACAATGTATCTTTCTTTGCAATAACTGTTACTAATTCATCACATTAACAATTCCATGAAATGAGCAACCATGTAAATTCAACTTTATATACACAAAAGTCAGGTTTACAGCAATATACATTTTTTTCTTTACTTTTGCTAAAAAAAAAGTAGATGGTAGGTACTCTTTAGAACTGCCTTATTGAGATGGTGCTAACAAGCCCCCAGAATCTATATTTGGGGTAGAAATACCATAAAACTTCTAAAAGTTTGGACACCTTGAACTTGCTGTATTTCTCCAAAAATTATTACAAATTTGTTTCATGATCCAGCAATGAGTTCAAAGGTTGCAGATGGAATGTAAAACTGTGTAGACCCTGATCAGACTGCTCCTTCAGGAGCAGTCTGATCTGGGTCTGCACTGTTTGCATAGGCCTATTTGTCCCAGTACTTAGGATTACGGTAAGGAAAATATAAGCAAATCACCTAAACCAGAGGACCAGTGGTCCTGTAAACGCTCACCTGACATCAACCCAGGGCTACCATTTGAACAAACTATGATAGGTCCGAGTAAATAAGTCCAATTTTTTTTTAAAATCCGTCCAATAATGGTCCAAGTACCCAATTCTACTTGCCAAGTTTCAATGTCATTGGCCTTATGGTTCCAGTGAAGAAGAATTTGAAAGGTTTTTACTTTGTATGGGCATGGACGCCATCTTGGTCATGTGACCTGGACCGTATTAGCAGTTTTCATTAGTTCATCGCATAAAGGCTCCGTATCAAATTTTATTTCAGTTGGCCCAGTAGTTTCTGACATATGGAACCTGAGTGATCTTGGTCCCAGACCTTTCTTACCCATAAATCTTCATGTATTCAGTTACTTTACATGATCTACCAATTTTTGTGACACTGTCTTCAATGGTTTTATAAAAATCCATTATTTTCACTTTTTCCCATGCAAAAGCCTAAGTCGGCAAATTTGACATTGGCGTAAAATAGGTCACGGTCAATCCAGGATCACCATTTGAACAAATTATGATAGGCCTGAGTGCTATGTGCCAAGTTTCAAGGTCATTGGCTGTACGGTTCCGAAGAAGAATGTTAAAGGGTTTTTACCATATATGGGCATGGCCACCATCTTGGTCATGTGACCTGAACCATATCAGCAAATTTTCATTTGTTCATCACATAAAGGATCAATATCAAATTTCACTTGAATTGGTCCAGCAGTTTCTGAGAAAAAAATGTTTGAAATATGGTCCCAGATCACTGAATGACCTTGACCATTCTTACCTATACATCTTCATGTATTCAGTAACTTTACCTGATCTACAAATTTTGGTGAGACTTTCTTCAATGGTTTCCAAAAAATCCATTATTTTCACTTTTTCCCATGCAAAAGCCTAAGTTGACAAATTTGATATTGCCATAAAATAGGTCAAGGTCAACCCAGTGTCACCATTTATACAAACTATGATGGGCCCGAGTACCATATGCTATACGCCAAGTTTCAAGGCCATTGGCGAAGAAGATTTTTAGAGAAGTTCTGGAGAAGAAGATTTATGAAGGCTTTTTACTATATATCTGCATGGCAGCCATCTTGGTCAGGTGATCTAGACCATATTGGCAACTTTTCATTTGTTCAACACACGAAGGCTCCATATTGAATTCCACTTCAATTGGCTCAGTAGTTTCTGAGAAAAAAAAAATGTTTTTTTTTTTAAATATGGAACCTGAGTGACCTTGGTCTAAGGTCAATGAATGACCTTGACCTTTCTTACCTATAGATCTTCATGCATTCAGTTACTTTACCTGATCTACCAATTTTGGTGACACTGTCTTCAATGGTTTTCTAAAAATCCATTATTTTCACTTTTTTCCCATGCAAAAGTCTTAGTCGGCAAATTTGACATTGCTGTAAAATAGGTCAATGTCAACCCAGGGTCACCATTTGTACAAACTATGATGGGCCTGAGTACCATATGCTACTTGCCAAGTTTCAAGGCCATTGGCCTTACGGTTCTGGAGAAGAAGAATTTTGAAATCTTTTAACCATATCTGGACGTGGCCGCCATCTTGGTCACGTGATCTAGATGGTATTGGCAATTTTTCATTTGTTCAACTCACAAAGGCTCCATATTGAATTTCACTTCAATTGGCTCGGTAGTTTCTGAGAAAAAAATGTTTGAAATATAGAACCTGAATGACCTTGGTCTATGGTCAATGAATGACCTTGACCTTTCTAACCCATAGCTCTTCATGTTTTCAGTTATTTTACCTGATCTACAAATTCTGGTGACACTATCTTCAATGGTTTCCTAAAGATCCATTATTTTCACTTTTCTCCATGCAAAAGCCTAAGTCGGCAAACTTGACTTTGCTGTAAAATAGGTCAAGATCAACCCACAATCACCATTTGTACAAGCTCTGATGGGCCTGAGTACCATATGCTACATGCCGAATTTCAAGGCCACTGGCCTTACAGTTCTGGAGAAGATTTTTGAAGGCTTTTTACCATATATGGGCATGGTGGCCATCTTGGTCATGTGATCCAGACCCCACAAAGAAACTTTAATTGCTGGTCAATAGGTCAAGGTCAGCCCAGGGTCACCATTTGTACAAACTATGATGGGCCCGAGTACCATATGCTACATGCCAAGTTTCAAGGCCATTGGCCTTACAGTTCTAGAGAAGAAGAATTTTGAAGGCTTTTTATCATATATAGGCGTGGCCGCCATCTTGGTCATGTGACCTAGACCATATTGGCAACTTTTCATTTGTTCAACTCACAAGGGCTCCATATCGAATTTCCCTTCAATTGGTTTGGTAGTTTCTGAGAAAAAAATGTTTGAAATCTGGAACCTGAATGACCTTGGTCTAAGGTCAATGAATGACCTTGACCTTTCTAACCAATAGATCTTCATGTATTCAATTACTTTACCTGATCTACAAATTTTGGTGACAGTGTCTGCAATGGTTTCCTAAAAATCCATTATTTTCACTTTTCTCCATGCAAAAGCCTAAGTCGGCATATTTGACATTGCGGTAAAATAGGTCAAGGTCAACCCAGGGTCACCATTTGTACAAGCCATGATGGGCCCGAGTACCATATGCTACATGCCAAGTTTCAAGGCCATTGGCCTTACAGTTCTAGAGAAGAAGAATTTTGAAGGCTTTTTATCATATATAGGCGTGGCCGCCATCTTGGTCATGTGACCTAGACCATATGAGCAACTTTTCATTTGTTCAACTCACAAAGGCTCCATATCGAATTTCACTTCAATTGGTTCGGTAGTTTCTGAGAAAAAAATGTTTGAAATCTGGAACCTGAATGACCTTGGTCTAAGGTCAATGAATGACCTTGACCTTTCTAACCCATAGATCTTCATGTATTCAATTACTTTACCTGATCTACAAATTTTGGTGACACTGTCTTCAATGGTTTCCTAAAAATCCATTATTTTCACTTTTCTCCATGCAAAAGCCTAAGTCGGCATATTTGACATTGCTGTAAAATAGGTCAAGGTCAACCCAGGGTCACCATTTGTACAAGCCATGATGGGCCCAAGTACCATATGCTACATGCCAAGTTTCAAGGCCATTGGCCTTATGGTTCTGGAGAAGAAGATTTTTGAAGGCTTTTTACCATATATGGGCATGGCGGCCATCTTGGTCATGTGATCCAGACCCCGCAAACAAACTTTCGTTCCCCCATCCCACTGAGGCTCCATATGAAATTTGGCTTTGATTGGCCCTGCAGTATAGGAGAAGAAGATCTTTGAAAATGGTGGACGGACGGACGGACGGACGGACGGACGGACGGACGGACGGACGACGGACCATGGCTATACTATAAGCTCACCTATGAGCCTAAAGGCTCAGGTGAGCTAAAAATGCTAGTTCTGTTGACAAGAATGATGCCACTGTAGCATGCAGGTAAACCGCTCAGAGGATCTAAGCCTGTCCAGGAACTGCGGTGCGAGGCGGGCCGTCCATGCTAATAAACCCTATTGGTTTCATTGGGCGACAGGGCTTGAGAAGTCATTTCATCTCAATGTCCGGTAAAAGTCCCACAAAATTGGAAACAACGTCTCCAAAATGACCTTTACAGTGTTGACGGGGACGTTAAACCTCAAATCAAACAAATCAAACAAACAAGCATGCAAGTGTGTAATCTGCAGATAGATTAACCCTTTTTGTACCAAATCAAATCTTCCACCTTATATACAGCATAAGTCCATTTAAAAATTTAGGGGTTTCAGGTTGTGTTAGCTTTTCTTCAAAATCTATTTGGAAATTGGCTGAACTTTTTGCAAATAGTGTAGGCCCTGATCAGATGACGCCGCATTCTGTGGCGTCTGATCTGGGCCTGCACTGTTGCCAACTACCTGTTTTGGGGTTTCTGGTACTAAATGAGTTAAGTAAGTTTTAAGTATTTTACAATGTTTAGTGTCCATTTATTTTAGGTAACTCACCATAGCATGTTGTAAGAAAGCCTGGGTCTCCACATATTACTGTTGCCTGCAAAAAGATTGGAAATATTACATAACCTCAATACATTTGGTGAAAATTACATCAAAATTCCACCATTAAGACCAGCTAAAATTAAGACACAATTTGCTTTAAAAACATGCTTATAAGGATTCTGTCTTTCTTTTTTCTACTTCCTGTATGTTCCAGTAAAGAAGCCTCCTTTGGGACTGGTCATAATAAAATATGTCTTTAACACCGCTTTTGAATAGTCCCGAGGGTGGTCTATAGTAGGACTTTTACTGTAAAAGTCTCAAAGGTGGTCATAATGAAACTGGCCTTTAAGACCACTCTGAATAGTCCCAAAGGCGGTCATAATAAAAGTGGCCTTTAAGAACACTTTTGGACAGTTCCACAGTTGTCTGTCATACAAGTGGCCCTTTTGGACAGTCCCAAAGGTGGTCATAATAAAAGTGGTCTATAAGGCCACTTTTTAACAGTCCCGAGGGTGGTCTTAATGTTGGAATTTTACTGAAGTGGTGCCAAAGGTGGTCATAATGAAACTGGCCTTTAAGACCACTTTGAACAGTCCTAAGGTGGTCCTAATAAAAGTGGCCTTTAAGACCACTTTTGGAAGTGTCAAAGTTGGTTGTAATAATAGTGGCCTTTCAGACCACTTTTAGACAGCCCCAAAGGTTTTTTTTTTAAAAGAGGTCTTAAATACCACCTTTGGAAGTCCAAAAGATGGTCACAATAAAAGTGGCCTTTAAGACCACTCTTTAACTTTCCTGAAGGTGGTCTTAATTTAGGAAATTTACTGTAAAGAATAATGTTCCTCATTTTCTCATGTAAACCTATGCTGTCACAGTGAGAATCAACATTCTGGGCTATCTTGGTTCCTGGGGAAAAAGCTAGTCCTAGGTTACCTTGTCACCAAACTTTTTGAGAGGGGGTGGGGGGGGGGCACAGATAAACTCTCACAATTGACAGCTAGCCTCAAAAGCTAGGCACCTGCATGATTATGAACATTAGAATGCCTTTTCAGATTTGATCCTTTCCGCAGCTGAAGGTGCAGAGGATAGTGTAGCTAAGTTAACCTCTTTAGTGAGAGCTAGGGATTAATTTCCCATATCACAGGTCCTGGAGAATGAGTCTGTCACCTGACATGTCACCAGCAACAATTCTGATTCTCCCCTGATTCTAATCTGGCACAAAGACCAAAAGACACTTTCTTTTTTCAAGGCTAGAGATCTGGTACTGGACCTCTAGCCTACTAGGTTTGGTTAGAGGTCCGATAAAAGATTTACGGTATTTAGCCATTTCTAGCAGGACAGGCTCGAGACCCAGTAATGGATTACTCAATAGCTAATTGCCACCATTCCAGCATCCTTATTTAGTCTCTAATTCATAATGGATTCATAACTAATTTAATTGTTGAGAGTCACAGGTAATTTGAATGACACTTTCATTTCAAGTGATATTGTCAGTGATTCCATAATATTTCAATCAAGCATTCATCATTTGTTTTTTGTTTTGTTTTGAAAGCCAAGATTGAGCAGCAGCAATTTCTATTCTACTATCTTGTTTAACCTGTTTTGTACCAAATGGAATCTTCCTCCTCATATAGGGCAGGAGTCCATTGCAAAATTTAGGGGTATCAGTTTGAGCTTTCTTCAAAATTTATTAGGAAAAGGGTTGAACTTTTTGCAAACAGTGTAGGCCCTGATCAGATGCCACATTCTGTGGCATCTGATCTGGGCATGCACTGTTTGCCAGGGTACCCGTTTTCCGGTACAAAATGGTAGAAATGTGCAACTTCTGCATTCTGGTAGTGCTGTCATGGCTGTAAAGCACTTTCGAATAATTGCTTTGTTTGTATTGAGTGACTGTGTAAAGTATTTGTGGTGAAGACAATAGAATCTTTAACCTTTAACCTGCTGAATATTCAATTAAGCCACACTCATTTCTGACTTTGAACCAATCAGATTACTTGATGCAGCTTATTTCTACATATTCATAAACTGAATGTCAAACTGTGTAGATCCTGATCAGATGGCTTCTTCAGAAGCCATCTGATCTGGATCTACACTGTTTGCAAAGATAGGGCTTGTCGCCTACAGCAGGGTAAAGGTTAAACTTAATGATTTCTTTGCCACGCAACCATGTACTACGTGTCCGCCCCACCCATCAGGGCTTGAAGAAATAGATGGGCTGCATGATGCTTCCACACAGAGCTGAAACAGACTGCACACGAGTACCGCTTAGAGGATCTAAGCCGCCTTAAAGATTCCATGACATTTGCTCACAAGACAATTGCCCACAAGACAGTTGCATACAAGACAATTGCTCAAAAGACAATTGCCCACAAACTTAATGGAAAATAGGACAATTGCTCACACACTATTTTTTCATTTTTATTTTGAAAGACTTTTATTTATATTTTCTATAGTTTATGGGAACCATTTCTTCCTGAAAGTATTATTTAACAGTTAATCAGCTAGATTTCAACTAATTAGTGATAATGTAAACATCAGTATTTGGATAAAATGATAGCCAACTAATCACTTAACTATAATGAGCAGTAGTCAGCTTAAATTATTAATATTATATATCAAGCAGCTTGATTTTGATTGGTTGATCTGAGGTTTAATGTCCCCGTCAACACTATATAGGTCATTTTGGAGACATTGCTTCCAATTTTGTGGGCTTTTCACCCGACATTGAGATGAAATGACATCTCAAGCCCTGTTGCCCAATTAAACCAACAATGTGTATAAGCATGGACGGTCCTTGCACCGCTTTGCATGGGTAGGCTTAGATCATCTAAGCGGTTTACCAGTACTCTTGTGCGGTGGGTTTCAGCTCTGCGTGGAAGCATCATGCAGCCCATCTATTTCTTCAAGTCCCGATTGGCAGGGGCCGTTAAGCAGCTTGACAAATATACTTATTATTAATCAAAATTAATCATTATTTATTTACTTTTGTTTCCAACGTTTTATAAAAATTCAATTGATCTCCTTAATCAATTAAATGTGAGCGTTTTTACATGTATCACCTACATTGGTGATATGATTCAATTTAATTACTTAATGCTATTAATAAACTACTAATGTTTCAATTATCAATAACTATACCTAGTTGAAATCAATTTATCACTAATTACATTTAGTTGAAATCCAAAGGAAAAAATAGTTCCCATAATTATAGATGATATAAAAATAAAATCATGAAAAAAATGTGTTGTGAGCAATTGTCCTATTTTCCGTTAAGGTTGTGGGCAACTGTCTTGTGAGCAATTGTCTTGTGAGCAACTGTTTTGTGGGCAATTGTCTTGTGAGCAAATGTCTGCGCACCCCCTTAAACCGCTTAGAGGATCTAAGCCTGCCCAGGCCAAGTGGGACAGTCCATGCTTATAAACCCTAATGGTTTCACTGGGCGACAGGGCTTGAGATGTCATGTCGGGTAAAAGTCCCACAAAATTGGAAGCAACATCTCCAAAATGACCTATACAGAGTTGACGGGGACGTTAAACCTCAAAACAAACAAACAAATGTAATACATGTATGTAGTTGTTTGTTGCACACTAGTTTCTTAACTGAGAGTCAGACAAACAATGAGTACATAAATATTTTGATTATGAACTTGTTGCAAAGAACAGACTCTCATCCTTGTCATGTAATGTTTGTTGTAATAACAATAAATTGCTAAATACACGCAGTTGTCACATTTCATATCATTGTATATGTACCGGTATATGGGGGTTCCCCTTTCATCAAGTTGACTGCTGGAGGCTAAGTAGCTGTAGAAAAAATTAAGAGCAAATTTTTCATTATATTTTTCTTCATTTAGGATGTTAGATGGTGGCAATTAGCTAATACATGACCAATTACAGGTCTCTAGCCTACCCTGTAGAAATGGCTTAATTAATCTTTTACCGGATTGGCTATATGGCTACAGATCTGGCACTGGACCTCTTTCTTTCTTCCAATACGTATAAACCCCCCAAGGAGGACGTAAGACGGGTTCCAGCAAAACAAGTGTTGAAGGGTGCTGATATAA